>JANAVB010020398.1:7316037-7723537 GCA_029216955.1 Iris pallida | reverse complement strand
AAGAACCGACACAAAACAACCCTAAAATCGACTAAGTCAATAAGAAATATAATCTACATAATATTAGCTACAAAATCATGTAATTAGTTTAGGAAATTAAGAATAATTATTTCTATGTGACATTTTATCGAACACTTTACACAACACTCCGATACTCCTCCAATACGCATATCAAATGGACATGAATCAAACCCAAATTCAGCCTATAGCTAGGGGTACCCTAAATGAATGCATCTGTAGAGAGAAATCAGGAATCTAAAGGGTTTAGATATCAATACCTATTGAGAGTTGGAATCACAATGAAATAGCCCTTTGAAAAGCTTCAACACCAAATTCCTATGGTCAAATGCCTCCAATCCTTGCTAGCTAGCCAATAGAGACTTCTTCTTCACAAGAGGAGTGCAATAAAATTGATTTGGTTCAATTTGGAGATAATTTGAAGAAAGGGGGCAAATTTGGGGAAGAACACCAAAGTAGGGTTAGGGTTTGCAAATGGAAGGAGGCAAGGGGCTAATGAGATCTTATATAGGGAGAGGGGGACCTTCTTGGCCAGCCATAGGTGTCTCTAGGGTTAGGGTTAGGTCCAAGTTAGGTTTAAGGCCTTCTTAAGGTGTCAATTCAAGCCAGTAAAGGCCCAAACTAGCTTAGGTTTTCTACAAATATCTTATCTCTAAGATAATATCTAGATATTTTAGACAAGGTTAATTAGTTGGATTCTTCTAACTAAGCCTCTAGGATCACGATCAACATCTAGATTAGGGTAATTCTAGGATTAGGCCTAATATATCACTTAGCACAATATTAATTAAATAAAATTCAAAAATAATAATAATTCATAAATTACCAAAATACCCTTAGCCTAAAAAGTGGTGGTGAACTAATCTAATCACATTAGCTAGGTCTCCAGGGTCATGGTTAGTTTCTAGGCTGAGTAGTTTCTAAGGTTTCACTAGTAAGGGACACAATCCAATACATCAATTTAAATATTATTTAATTAATCAAAAATTCACCAATTAATCTTTAACGTGATTTAAATCTATTATTTAATGACTAACATAATCAATTTTACAAAAGTTTAAAATTATCCTCATTTTAGAAAAGTGGTAGTTACACACAGGAACTACAACTACATGGAAAATAAAGTCTGGACTGCGATAGAATGTGTTTTGGGTTCAGATATTTTGTTATATAATTAAGCAAGATATCATGTATTTTGATTACTTATATAATATGTTTTAGATGTTTAAGATATTGTACAAAAATTATTTATTTTGGTTATTTGGATGTGGTTGGATATTATGGTGTACAAAAGCGTATTTGTTAATATAAAATTATGTGCCTTATAGTTCTTTGATGTTTGTGATTTTCTGGATTATATTGATATTATGTGTATGGTAACTGGGAAAACGAAGCATTGATGGTTATAAAATGTCAAGAAATATCTGAATTTTACTACAATATTATTTCTTGATGGTTTTTAAATATCAAGGAAGGGTTTCCTTGATGGTCATTACCCGTCATTTAGGCCAGAGTCAAAAAAAAGTTCATGTTTACAATGACGGGTTTTTTCTATGTTTTCGTGATGGTTTAAAACCGTCAAGCTATGTTTTTTAATTGACGGTTTAAAACCGTCAAGAAAAATGAATCCAGAAATCGTCAAGAAAATGGAGACTTTTCTTGACTCTGGCCTAGTTGACGGATCCAGATACGTCAAGAAAATGCTATCTTGACGAGGAAAAGCCGTCAAGAAAAGTCTATTTTTCTTCTAGTACAAAAGCTGTTGCTATTGGAGATGTGCATTTGAGAACCAAGATAGGTGCAGTTCATGTTCTCAAATGTGTTCGTCATGTCCCTGATATCCATTTCAACCTGGTGTCTATTAGAAAATTGGGTGAGAAGAGATTCTTCAATCTCTTTGAGAACAGTCTGAAAACTTTCCAAAGGTAGCAAGAAGAAGCAAGAAGTCCAGTCTTTACTATATAGGAGAGGGCACACATAGGACACATGAGGTGAATGTAGTCAGTGATGCGTCTACCGAGTTTTGGCACAGGCAACTTATAGCCATATTAGTGAAAAGGGAATAAGCTAATTTGTGAACAAAAAAGTGATTCTGGAGCTTAAGTCTACAAAATTGGTGAGATGCACGCATTTTTTAACGGGAAGGCAAAATCAGGTGTCTTTCAAAAGTCACACTTCTTCAAGAAAGCCGGTATTACTCGAGTAGTTTACTCGATGTCGACAGTCTAATGAAGGCAAAAGTTATTTATGGTGCTTATTAGTTTGTTACTTTAATTGATGACTATTCCATAAAAGTTTGGGTCTATTCTTTAAAGACCAAGGGTCAAGTGTTGTCCACTTTCAAAGAGTTTTATGCCTCTGTTGAAAGGGAGACGGGCAAGAAGTTGAAGTGTGTTAGGCCCAACAATGGAGATGAATACATTCGTCCATTTGATGCTTACTATAAAAAGTAAGATATTTGACACTAGAAGACTCCACGAAAAACACCTCAACTCAATAGTGTAGCGGAGCGTATGAATAAGATACTGATGGAGTTGGTATGATGTTTGCAATCAGAAGCAAATTTACTAAGCAGTTATTGGGGTGAGGCTATCAACACTGCGGCTTATACTATTAATTTCTCTTTTAGTGATCATTTACTGTCATGCCATGATTCCGTAGAATCGATAGTCATCTCCGAGAGTGATGTCGTGTGAGCCTAAGTTGCATTCACACAAGACATGGTGATAAAGTTATACGAAATACAACAATAAATAGAGTACACAAAGAAATTGAATACTTGCACAAAAGAAAACTTTACTTTATTGATAATGAACATCATTTACAATATTCGAATACAAGGATTGTTGCACGAGCTTACAAACTGGACTCAAAATGAATGCTGATGAGATAGTCATTTCATAAATTATACCCTTTTATACAACTAAAACATTTCCTTGCACTTGAAATTGGGGAAAGTTCCTGTTAGACTACTGTAGGGTTTTCAAAAGTTGAGCAAGCCTTCGCACTCGAATAAGGCTTCAAAAGGTTCAAGTGTTGCCTTCAGTTGTTCGGCATGACTCTTGATTCTCATCGCTATGAAGACGAGGGTTAGTACATTGTTGTGTACATGTGAATGGCTAATTAAATCCTACGATCTTATTTTGTTATAGAAGTTATACGAAGTATATAGTATATTTAGTGTTCTTTCTGGCCACCCTAGTCAATTGCATATGAACATTTGATAGTCATAACAGAATAACTACGTTGTAACTTACCCATGGAAGAGTCTGCCACTACAATATAAGCCTTACCATGTTCTTCCCTATCAATATAATATTATTGACTAAAACAGTATGTATCTATGGAGGTCACTAGCATGACAAGCCATTCTGGACATATGGCTTGGTTTAGACGACAATCGTTCTACTTCGGGTAGTGAGCCCAGTTGAAAGTTTTTGAATACATGTTGCATGCATCTAGCATTGCTATCATGTTTTCTCCTAGGCCGAATCTATCTCGTGGCCCCGAAATACCGTTCTAAGAAACATCGCCCTTGTACATAGGTTGTCCATGACTGTGCTAGACTAAAACTAGATACTCAAGCACGGTCTATGAAATGATAAGGGACATTAAATTATTAGTGTTCTACATATCAATTTAGCATTCAATGGCACATCTCGCATTATCGTTGCAACATTCATTTATTGATTCAATCTCTACGTAGGACAGTCCTATAGCAGGCCTAATTATAAGCCAATATGTAGCATCTTTACGATTTACAGTTGCACAGCAGGCCTATAATAAGTAAGCATGTGAATAAAGTTATGATTTGCATTTCTAAGTAAACAAAAGAGAAACAACATGCGACATAACCATATCTAGCATTTCATGTTATTAGTAACGTTGATTGATAGAAGAGCAAGAGGGTCAAGGAGAGAAAGGTCAATCAACTCACAGTTGATTGAATGGGCTAGAGAAAGATGTCTTTTACCTATACATCATCTATACGATCACCTATAATCACAAAATACTATTCCCTTTCCCTTAGGATTCGAGACGAAGTATGGCGATCAAAGAACGCAAGAAATAAAATTCATCAAAAATATTTTTGAAAACGTATTCATAAAAACCAATGCAAAAGGGGCAAGTACGACATCAAAAACCAAGAAGCAGAGAGGTCTCTCGCGACTCAGCCGCATAGTCCATTCTCAAGACGTAACCCAGTGAATATAGGACCTAATTTCGAAGAAATCTATCCACAACGAGGAAAGAATCTTGATTCAAAATGTCCTAATCAATCGATACTAACAATATCTTAATCGTGCTTCCTTCGAACGAGAAACGGGACACGGTATTGAGGCAAGGCACTATATTGCAAGGTGATGTATCTGATAAATTATGGTACAACAATGAGCCATCAAACAATCACCTTTGAGTTTTTGGTTGTAAGGCCATCGTACATGTATCAAAGGATAAGAGATCCAAAATGAGTCGAAGACGAGGCAGTATATTTTTGTCGACTATAGTCGGGATGAGTTTGGCTATAAACTCTACGACCTAGTGGAAAGAAAGCTCTATAAAAATAGGGACATAGTTTTCATCAATGATCAGACCATGACCAACACTCAGAATTCTAAGATGCCTTTTGAGGCTAAGGAACTGCCTAAGTTAGAGTCATTTCACTTTGAGCCATTTTCAGAGGATACCTCAAAGGATCTAGTTGTAGAGGAGCTAATATATGGAGATGATCCTAACCTTGATCATCAACCTACTGATGATAGTCAAGGCGACCCTCGGGAGGATGAGAATACCGAGAAGGTAGTTTCTGAAGGGAATAAGACTATTCATATACAGCCAACACTAGAGGCTCTATTGAGAAGGAGTGCGTGAGATCATCAACCATCTACTAGATACTCACCAGATGAGTATGTGCTATTGGCTGACAGAGGAGAGCCTGAAAGTTTTGTAGAGGCGATGAAAGACGAACACATACAAGAGTGAATACAGACCATAAAGGAGGAGATGATTTTATTACAGGAAAACTCTACTTATGAGATGGTATGGTTGCCAAAGGACAAGAAGGCTTTGAAGAATAAATGGGTATTTAGAGTGAACGAGATGGATGATGTGACTTACCTTCAATGCAAAGCAAGATTGGTTGTTAAAGGCTACTGTGAGCAGAAGGGCAAAGATTTCGATGAAAACTTTTTATCGGTAGTCAAGTTGTCATCTATTCGGGTGGTGCTAGGATTGGTAGCCATTTTTAACTTAGAGGTTGAGCAGATGGATATGTTTAGATGACATTCTTCCATGGTAATTTGGAGGGTGAGTTATACATGGAGCAGTCAGAAGAATTCTGCGAGAAGGGCAAGTCACACTTGGTCTCTCAGTCAAAGAAGAGTTTGTAAGGTATGAGGTTGGTTTCGAGGCAGTGGTTCAGGAAGTTAGAGTATATTTATGGAAGAGCATGGTTATGCACGGACGATTACTGATCACTATGTATTTGTGAGGTACTTTACCAAGAATAATTTTATCATATTGCTGATTTATGTAGATGATATGTTATTGGTGGGTTGGAATGCCAACATAATAGCGAAGTTGAAGCACCAACTGGGTGCAGCTTTCTCTTTTAGAATTTGGATGCAATGAAGGCTATTCTTTATATGGAGAATAGCCGAGAGAGAGAGAGAGAGTCCAAGATGCATCATTTGTTCTAAAATAAGTACATTTACCGGCTACTTCAGCGTTTCAGGATGGGCGGGTCAATAAAAGTGAGCAACCCCCTTGCAGCTCACTTTAAGTTTACCTTAGAGGAGTATCCATCTACCGATGATGGAAAGAAAGACATGGAGCGAGTTCTGTATGCTTCAACAGTGGGGAGTCTCATATATGCCATAGTCTGTACGAGACAAGATATTGCTCACGCAGTTGGCATGGTTATTAGGTATCTTTCCAATATTCCTAGACGGATACGTTCAAGTACGGTTAAGTGGATTCTACGATACTTTTATGGAACTGTTGATTGAAGGCTTTCACTTGGTGGTGATGAGCCGAAGCTGGTCGAATGTAGTAATACTGATATGGTTGGAGATATAGACATGATGAGATCGACTTGGGCTATGTGATGATGTTTGCTGGTGGAGCGTTATCATGGTCGTGGTTGCAAAATTGTGTATCCTCTCAATGACAAAGGTAGAGTACATTGCGGTGACAGTGCCTTGCAAGGAGTTGTTGTAGATGAAGAAGTTTCTGAAGGAAGTGAGACTTATGCAAGAGCAGTACATTTTATTTCTGATAGCTAGAGTGCAATCCATCTTGAAAAGAATCTGACGTTTTATAGTCGATCCAAAAATATTAAGACTCGGTATCATTTGATACGAGATGTGCTTGAGAAGAAAGATGAGTCGATTGAGAAGGCCCACACAAATGATAATGGAGCGGATATGCTCACCAAGGTTCTACCAGGGAAAAAGTTCAAGTACTACAAGAGGATCGTCGACATGGCGAGCTACTTCATCTAGTTGGAAAGGGAGAGATTTTTTGGAGTTGGGTTGTATTCCCAACATATTTGGAGAATATCCGAGTACGATGACCGCCATTCGTGTGTAGGAGAAGTTCAAGGAGTGCGTCGAGTGCCATATATTGTACTATATAAGGTAAGTATATATATGATTGGATTTTCATACCTTTGATTTCGATCATATATTTATGATTGGATCTTTCATATATTGGACTTTCCATATAATTAGACTTTCATATATGGTAAGCCTACATATGGTTGGATTTTTGTATCTTTGACTTCGACCATATATATATTATTGAATATATTATAGTGGACATTCAAATATAGATTTTCAAAAAAAAAATATATTATTGAATATAGTGGACATTCAAATATAGATTTTCAATATATGGTAACCCTAATCCATGCAAAGGTTTGTAAAAGGTTGATGGAAGTCGATGAATATCATCAATGCTATAATTTTTGGGAGAGAGAAAGATGATTGACGACTACTTTGAATAGGACATCGATTTCGGATAATTCTTTCTAGTCGTCTTTGTTCTTCGTGAGTCTATAATCAATTTTATATTCCAATGACTTGTAGAGATATGTTTGGATCAGTGAAAAGCTTGTAAGCAATTGGTGTATTTTTTATTCCATAGTTGAGGCTTTTCAGGGTTTGACTCCGATCGTTTTTTTTTTTTTTTTTGCAAGGATTTTCTACTTAAAAATCGCATGTGTTTGTGTTTGGTTCTTTTATGATTATTGACGATTTGGTTTATATGCTTTTGCTCGGTTCTCTTACAGCTTGTTGATTTGGAAAAAACGGTTTTCGCATTTCGTTTCCAACACCACGCGCACCGCTGCCACGTGGTGATCCCGTCCTACTCAATAATTTCTTCCTGCATAGGCTTCCTTTCTTGAATGAAACACTTCCTTGAGTTGGTCTTGAAAATTGGATTTGATCCATCCACAAAAAGAGATACTTTGAGTAAATCATAACCTTCGCTCTCTTGTTTTCGGCCTTCAACTTGTGCCAAGTGCAAAGATCATTCTCATAAGCTCATCCTTGGACTCATGCTTTTAAGTCTTTGTCAACTTTGACAAGAGTAAAACTTTGATACAGAAGGTTGTATCAAAGTTTTGATACAGTCTATGTATGACAAGTGTGCCCCTCATAGTTTATATGTATATTTGCTTACACGATTTACAAAGATAGAGGAGGGTCTACCTGTCATACAGAGGTTGAATCAAAACTTTGATACAAACTTCTGTATCAAAAAATTTCTACTTGGACGAGATATCAGATATGGATCACTATCAACAAACAGTTGTAGTGTAGCCATTCTGTATGGTCAATTTTCTTTAGGACATGCTTCAGAAAGACTAGAGTAGAGTACTTTGCTCCTCGCTCGCGTTAGATATAGCATATTTGTTTTTAGTGTAGCCATTCCGTATGGTCAATTGTCTTTAGGACATGCTTCAGAAAGACTAGAGTGGAGTACTTTGCTCCTCTCTCGCGTTAGATATAGCCAATCAGTTTACTGCTCGGGTCCCGACTTGGTTTCCATGTGATCCTCGAGGAATTATTCACTCATGCGGTGGTACAACCCTACATCGCGAGCACTATTTGATATATTTTTCTTTCTGACCAATTGTGTCAACTAATCCTAATTTTTATACCTATTATAGAAAATATATCTATTTTGAAACTAATTATAAGTATCACCCCTATAGCTTATATTTTCTATAAAAACTTATAACTAATTCTATGTTTTATAAAATTTACAAAAGATAAGGACGATCAATGTAATTATTTTCGAAATACGAGTAGTCCTCGTACTATTTATAAAACATAGAAAAGGTCACTTTACTTATTAAAGAATGGATCTTCGCCATTTACGTACTTAGATTAAAAGCGAGATTGTCTGTTGGTGAGGTGACTCCATTTACTTTCAAAGAGTATTTAACTTGCAATACTTGTAAGTAGAAATTATAAGAATTTGTTTGATAGAAACAATGTTGTCCAAACACGAACAAACAAAACTTGGAAAAAATTTGCTATCTTTATCCTTCACATAGAAATTTGTGGAAATAGGATTAACTGAGAAGTAGATTCTATTTTCTTTTCCTCTCAAAATTTTAATATTTTTCTCAAAATCAATCCCTCTCTATTTAAAGTTATAACATGCCATACCTGTATATTTATAGACAAAATAATAAAAATAAATTCTAACCTAACTAGGACTCATACATCTATAAAGCAACCAAATCCTAATACAGATGAATAAATAATTAAAATTTTCAATTGGCACATAAATAAAAGGTAATAAAAATTATTAAATAAACTCCACTTTAACTCTGAGACTTGTCCGAGCTTTCTAGCCTAGTGG
The DNA here is from genome assembly GCA_029216955.1 of Iris pallida. NCBI lineage: Eukaryota > Viridiplantae > Streptophyta > Magnoliopsida > Asparagales > Iridaceae > Iris > Iris pallida. The sequence goes on along the minus strand of JANAVB010020398.1, from coordinate 7,714,642 downwards.
TATTAGAGCGGAAATCCGGAGGGGCCGGCAAGATTCGAGCCCCCTCCCCCACCACACCCCAATTGTGTGTGTGCGTGTAATTTCAAAAAAAAAAAAAAAAAATCCTCTGAGACTTAAAAAGCAACTCAAACTTGGGATGTTTGCTTCAATGTGTTCACCATCCTAGTGTAAAAGGGCCTAACTATTGAAGGGTTGGGGTGGGCTTAGCCCACCAAATTTGTTTTGTTACTTTTTAATATTTTTTTCTTCCTTCATATAAGTAAACCCATACCTTAGACTGTCCAGCTATTCCCAATTCATCCTAGTTAGAATATTTGGTTCCGCACTTGATCCTAAATACGAAGCAGAGATCTAAACTTTTGAAGTGAAAGCACAAAGACTGCGCCATTCCTACTTGGAAAATGTCTCTGTTTGATGTACAGAATGTTTAATAACTAATTAGTTTGTTGTATGGGAGAAAGCATGCTCCTATGATTAGCGCCAATCAACATGCAGCAAGGGTGCATAAGACCCCAAACTCAGAAACTGAATTTCATAAAGCACAAACTTGCATAACCTTTCATGATTTATTCTCAATCACAAAGGAATATGTATTTTATCCGTATAGGAGAAGGAATCAATATTGGTATAGGAGATAGATTTGAATCTAATCATAAATTTAATCAATCATATCTTAACATTAGTAACGTATACGAAGATTAAAAAAAAAATCGATTTTTCGATTTTTTTTGTCTTGTACAATTACACAGCTTGCATTCAAAAATGATCCTGGAGGACGTTTGGTAGACGTGGTACAATATAGCCAAAAATTTTATATTCCCAGGAACCAAATACCCATCGATAAATTTTTTTGAAAAATTATACTCACATTTTTGGTGACCATATAAATATTCCCCGAACAAAAATTGAAAACAAATTTTAAAAAAAAAGATAAGATAAGAAAAATGAAAAATGAAAAAAAAAAAAGAATCAAATAAGAAATAAAATATTTCTTAGAAAAATAAAAACAATAAAACAAAAATCATTCTTAAAAAACAAAAATAAAAAATAAAAATAAAAATCTGAAAAAATGAGAAAAAACGTAAAAAAAAAAATTAAAAAATGAAAAATACAAATAAAACCTTTTAGAAATCGTTAAAAACATTTAAAATATGAAAAAACAAAAAAAATCTTAAAAAATGAAAACAAATACCAAAAACCATTAAATAATGAAAAAAGAAAAAAATGAATAAAAGAAAAAGACCTTACAAAATTCAGCAAAAGCAAATATGAATTAAAAATTGAGAAAACAAAACAAATTGGAAAAAGCAAAAAGAATCTAAAAAAAAGGACGTTAAACAAATGTGAAAAACGAAAAAAATTAATCTAAAAAATTGAAATAAAACAAAAACCTTTAAATAATGACAAAGAAACAAAAAATCTGAATAAAAAACAAAAATATTTAAAAACATGAATAAAAACCAAAAAAACCTTAAATAATAAAAAAAGAACAAAAAACTGAAAAAAATCTTTAAATATTAAAAAAAAATTAACAAATGAAAAATACTGAAAAAATTGAAAAAAAAACATTAATTTTTTTTTAAATGACAAGAATACCAAAATAACTTAAAAAAGAAATTTTTTTTTTAAAAAAACAGACAAAAATATTTAAAGAAGTGACAAAACAAAAAAAAACATTTGAGAAATGAAAAAAGAACAAAAAAATTGAAAACAAAAATCTTAAAAAAATGAAAAAACCTTTTAAAAAATGAAAAATGAACAAAAGAAAAACTTAAAAAAATATTATAAATTGAAAAGGAACAAAAAAAACCCAAAAAAAGCAACAAAAAAATTGTCGAGGAAAAAAAAATGTACCCGACTATTCTTAAAGGACAGAATTCTCATGTTTTGTGGTATATTGTTTATCTGAGTATTCTCAATTCCTAAAAAAAACTTTTTTTTAACCTAAACAAAACATGAGAATTGGTCTCCAACCCAAACAAATTTTGGGATTAAGAAATTTCTGTGTACCAAATTCCCCCTGAGTGCTAATATGTAACAAGAGTTTTCATTAATAAATGAACTCTGTAAATGAAATGGAGATGATAGTTATTTTAAATAAGAAAGTATCTGATTTTGCGGAAGTTTGATGAGTACTTCAGGAAATTTGACTCTTGCTATTCGGAATTGGTCCATGAGATTTTATATTGAATTGAATCTACATGTCTTAAAAAAGAATTCGTATATAAAATCTGGACCAATTTTAAATATTTACATCTCATGATCTCACCTGTTATTCGATGTGGGATTAAATTATTAACAATATTCTATCCTCATTTTGAACCAGATACAACCCAGCATTAACCGACAAGGAGGGAACTTGAGTATTTAGAAAAGCTCGAAATTGTAGTGTAACTAATTAACGTCCATCAGAGGCCTAAATATTTCTGAAATTTTTGGAATTGTATTGTAACTAAGGAAGGTCCATACAATACATGTTTATGAGAAAATGGTAGGTAAGAATAGGGGTGAAACTCGGGCGGGTTGGGTCGGACTTGAGGCCAACTCGAGCCCAACCCGATGAATCATAAGTCTAATCCGAGCCCGAGCCCGGCCCGACCTCGGGTTAAACATATGAAGCCCAAGACCAAGCCCGGAGGATAGGGTTTGGCTCGGATTGAATTCGGGTTGGGTCGGATCCATCGAGTTTATCGGATTTTAATATAATATTTAAAATAATTTTAAACAAAGGTAATATTAAACACATAATCAAATAGCAATCAAGTCTTGATCATTAAAAATACAAACTGAAATAAGATTTATGATAAGGAGTTGAAGAATTTGGGTAAAGAAATTTAGAATTTAAAGTTTTTATTTAAGAAATATATATATATATATATATATATATATATATATATATATATATATATATATATGAGGAGAGATCCGTATCCCCTCACTTTTGCATCTCCAAACATCCACATAATAACAACCGTTGGATCTTGTTTAAGTCATCTAATCTTAACCATTGAAAAATCAACGGTTAAGAATAGATGACTTAAACAAGATCCAATGGATATGAAAGAGGGGATGCTTGGGGGATGCAAAAGTGAGGGGATCTTGATCCCTCCTCTCTCTCTCTCTCTCTCTCTCTCTCTCTCTCTCTCTCCTATATATATATATATATATATATATATATATATATATATATATATATATATATAAGTCGGATTTCGGGTTCTTCGGCTAACCCGACGCATGAACCCGAGTCCAACCCAATTTTTGACCGGGTTCAAATATTTTAATCCATATCCGAGCCCAAATCTGAGTATCTTTAACCCTAACACAACCCATTAACGAACTTATCCGATCGGATTCGGGTTTAGTCCGCCCAAGTTGCACCCTCAGGTAAGAAGGGACCGGTGTATATAGTAAGTAAAAAAATTCATCCCTAACCTATATCAACTCAGTTTGCAGATCTTAATAAACTACGGGTGGTAAGGCTTAGCCCATGGGTCACTGCCCGTCAAGCTACATTAATGATGCATGGAACTGTCAAATCCTGTGTTTTATCCCAAGGGACATCGAAAAGCCCACGTTAACAGCACAAACTCGGAAAATGTTACCAGTAAAATCAATGGTGTTCATCATCTTTCTCGTTTGATTGGAAAGAAAAGTGAGAGAAACAAAAATGAATGAGAGAAAGAAAGAAAAAAATATTAAATTTTTTTTTATTTGGTACGGAAAAAAAGATGGAGGGAAGAAAAAAAAAGAGAGATTATTTTTCTTTTCTGAGCAAAAAATTCAATGCCATAAAAAATAGAAGTGAAAGAAAAAGTGAAGTCTTATATTAATTAATAATTATATTTCTATATAATTGTATTATTTAAAAATTATTCATAAAATCAATTGGTAAATAAGTATGTTTGAGGATACAATTGTAAAATCTATATATTTTTTTACTTTCTTTGCTTACACTTTTACTTCCATACCAAACAAAGAAAAGTGCATATTTTTTCTTTTCCATCCCTCAAACACAAAGAAAGGAAATGATCTTTTCTTTTCTCATGGAAAAATATACATCTGACTCTTTTTCCTTTCTTCTATTTTTCCATCATTCCTACCAAACGGGGCCTCAATATCCATTCTCTAGCTCCGTAAAGTAAATTTATTTAGATCTCATTTATAACGCTCAATGGTAATGTTTTCGTCTCTAATTTATAACCCTTAATAGAATGATGATATTTTCCCACCATCACCAATTTCGGGCTAATTTGAGGACGTCAATCATTTTCTTTAAATGAACATATGAGAGAGGGATAAGATTATTTCGGAGTGATGTGAAGACCAATTCGTAACATTAATATGGGGTTTATGTATTTCTTTATATTTGTTACACCGCATTCAGTTAGCTCTTATGGTCAGCAAGGAGAGAGATAACTTTCTTGACTAGACGGTCTCGAGATCGAACTGTGGAGGATATGTAGAATTTTGTGTGAAAATTGGAGACTGTGGGCCCAAATGACATACAACGTAGCATGCACAAAATTATGTGCATTACGATGAGGTGATAAAGACAATTGGATTCAGCTTGGCATCTCAATGCTATTGCTACATAAATAAGAAAGAAGAGTACTCAATATACAAGTGAAGCGACCTATGAGGTATGAGTTATTTTGGTCAGGCATGTGGCGTTCAACACATTACAGATAGTTTACTGGGTAGACTCCAAATTTGGGAGGGGCCCACTGTCACGTCCCAGAACCGGAATACCGGAGAATGGGGGAATGACTCAGCCAGCTACGTATTACGGGTAGATGAATGCCGTATAATACGATCAATGTTGTCTAACGACGAGGGGGTGCATACTACATGAAAGTCTCACTATGGTCACTCAACATCTATTGTCTCAATCATTCAAACAAGAAGCAATAATAGAGAACATATAAGATAAAGCAGTAAGGCGTCCCAAATGCTCAGTCAAAATGTTCTTGAGATCTGGTTGTACAAAACATAGCCAGATAGTATAACATGGTATACACAACCATGATCAGCTGCAGTCTGACTTAGTTACAATTATGCAAAAGTAAGTACAAGACTATCCGACTAACATGTCGATGCCAAGCGGCAAAATGTAAAGTAAGTAGTAAGACGAGCAGGGAAGTAAGAAACCCACTCGTGTCCTCCTGCGATCATCCCTCTAGTATTGACCATCTTGGAGGTAGAAGTAAGCTGAGTCCTCGGGAACCGACTCTAAATCTGGCCATACAAAACCAGAGAGGTTAGACCTCTAATAGCAGGTACCACAAGGAAGCACGATAAGAGGAACTAGAACCAGTGATAAGAGTTAAGAATATGATAAATAGATCTCTACTTGCTACTAGGGTTCGCACAACATCACGACACTTCAAGCCAACTTCCCAACCAAATAAGGACAAAAGTTGGCCCGTCATGTCCTGACATTCTGCTCATCTCAGTAGTTAACATAGTAGGTACAGTACACAAACAAATCAATTTAAACGGCAATACAACTACTACGTCTTGCTAACTGTAAGTTTCAAGTTGTCTTGAAAGTATGCAATAAGGGATTCCTCAGTTCTTACTATGTACAAGCAAGGATAGTCTATCCAATAATCAATTGCGCCAATCATGAATTAGACGAGTCCCAGCGGGACACCCGTCATCAGTATATATAATAGTATAAGCAGATACCACTCCCTTCCCGTGTGGCAGATTTGCAATATCTGTGGAAACCAGCTGGCATGTCAGGGCACTAGTTGCCCCAAAGATGCTGCCATGTAAGAACTCGGGAATCCATTCTCTCCATGCAATTGTTATTTTATTTAGCTTAATAGTCCCTATGTTGATTGAAATCTCATGCCGTGGATCATGGTCAATCAGAATGAGTACTTCTGTACAGAGTATGATATGCACAACTCTACAACGATGCCCGTACGATTAGGTTGTAGGTCTTACATAGCGTAATGCAACAATCAAACCTAGCCATGGAATAATCATGCCTTGACTGTAAGATACACATGCTGCTTTTGTAGAAAAATAGACGTCCACATGTGTCCATATGCCAATGTTCGGATCGGCTAGTCTATCGCAATGGTTCATGGTTCATACATGAACGTATCTCATTCAATTCAATAAGAAGACTAGCCAGTCTCTTAGTTCCAACTAGGAACGCATGATCAATCATTAGTCAAGGTAACAATCAATGTCAATTCGGGACAAGAAACAGTCCAAAGGCGGCAGTAAATGGATGTCATCAATGCGGCCAGAGCAAGGGGTACCCATCTATACGACCAGAGCAAGTCAGGATCCCATGCGGCCAGAGCAAGTCAGGATCCCATACGGCCAGAGCAAGTTGAGAGCCATACGGCTAAGGGGGACAGGGAAAGTCATGAGGCTATGCGGCCAGGCTAGAGGTAGCCATGCGGCTAAGGGGGACAGGGGAAGTCATGAGGCTATGCGGTCAGGCTAGAGGTAGCCATGCGGCACGGTCAAATCAAAACCATACGGCTAGGTCAAATCAAAGCCATGCGGCTAGGGGGACAGCCACATGAAGACTGGATGCCTATACGGCCAAAATGGAGCCGCATGAAGACTAGATCCTATGCGACCAAAACGGAGCCGCATGAAGACTGGATGCCTATGCGTCCAAAAAGGAGCCGCATGAATAGGCCATGCAGCATGCACTGTTCTTCTTCTCCAACTTTTTCGAGACGAAGAACCTGGGAAGTTGGGGGTTCCCAGACTTCCTAACCTAACAATCCAAGCCCAAATCTAGACTTTCATAGGTCAAAATAGGGTAGAATGAAATTCTCTCCAACTTAGAACAACTAGATTTTTAAAACAAAGAAGTTTGATAGGTCAAAACCAAGAAAAACCAAAAGTAACATAAACTTACATCTACAAACATACACCGATGAAAACCAAAAACTCCAAGTTCTAAAGAGACTTGAAATCAAGTAAGGAAGAGAATGGAACAATAATACTTGAGATCCATCATGAAGCAAGTTGTACTTGCCTAAGCTTCTAGATTGGTGGGAGAGTAATGGAGGATGAAGAAGAAGTAAATGAGAGTAATGAAGAGAGAGAAAAGTAAAGGGGGAATAAATATCAAGCCAAGACCAAATCCCCACCACCCATTCCTTCCTACAAGATCTAGGCCATCCACTCCTGATCGTGAGGAACCCAGCTAAACCAAGTGCTGAAGCAAAAACAGAAAATAAAAAATACAGAAAATTAACTAGCATGAAATTACAGGATAAATTAAAAGAATTAAATACAGAACAAATGCATGATAAATAAATATATTCAAGCAGTACGTGTATTAAAATACGTATTCTGGGAACGAGGAGTGACATCTCTATCCTCCTTAGAAAAATTTCGTCCTAGAAATTTTAAATCCAAGCAGGATAGAAACATCAGAACAAAACTAATCTAAGTACATGCAATTTGAGCAAGCATTCATCTTACAATGTCAATAGCAAGTAATATATCTAAATTTATAAATCTACGACATCAAGCAATTCTACTCATAGGGTGATAAGCATGAGGAGTCAAGACAATCAAGGTACACGGAAAGAAATATACCTTGTGAGTCAAATAGGTGCGAATACCGTGATCGGATATCATCCTCACGTTTCCATGTTGACTCTCCTATGGAGTGATGACCCCATGCAGCACGGACAAGGCTAATTGTTCGGTTCTTGAGTATCTTCTCCCTTCGGTCCAAAATAGACACAGGCTGCTCCTCGTAAGATAGGTTGGTACCAACAACTAGCTCAGAATGATCGAGGATATGGCTTGGGTCCGATACATACCTACGCAACTGAGATACATGAAACACATTATGCACCTCTCGTAACGAAGGTAGAAGGGATAAATGATAAGCAACATCGCCTACCCTATCAAGGATAGAAAATGGGCCTACGTATCGTGGAGTCAACTTCCCGCGAACGCCAAATCTAATGACTCCACGAGTAGGTGAGATCCGCAAGACACATGGTCTCCAACAAAAAAATCTAGCGGCCTACGATGCTGGTCTGCCCAATGACGATGTCGATCTTGTGTAACTCGAAGTCGCTCTCTAATCCCCTTAACCACTTCAACCGTCTGAACAATCATCTCTGGGCCTAATATCTTCCTCTCTCCGATATCATTCCATGCAAGTGGCGACCTGCACTTATTACCATATAGTGCTTCGAATGGCGCCATCTGGATACTAGCTTGATAACTGTTGTTGTTTGAAAATTTGACTAAGTACAGGTGACTCTCCCAAGATCCTCCAAAATCTAGGGTGCAAGCTCGTAACATATCTTCTAAAGTCTGAATTGTTCTTTCTGATTGCCCGTCCGTTTGTAAGTGGTAAGTCGTACTAAATCTTAACTTGGTACACAGGCTATGATGTAAACTCTTCTAAAAATATGATGTAAAATGAGTATCTCTATCTGACACAATACTGACAGGGACCCCATGCTGCCTGACTATCTGCTGCATATACAACTCTGCCAATTTTTCTGTAGATTATCCTACTCTAAAAGGAAGAAAATGTGCCACCTTTGTAAGCCGATCTACGATCACCCAAATAGCATCCTTACTACTTGGTGATCTCGGTAAACCGGTCACAAAGTCCATTGTGATATGTTCCCAGTTCCACTCCGGGATATGAAGCAGTTGTAATAATCCAGCTGGCCTCTGTTGTTCTGTCTTTACTTACTGATATATTAAGCAACGGAAAACGAATCTAGCTATCTCTCTCTTCATTCTGTTCCACCAGAAGTGCTGCTTAATATCTTTGTACATTTTGGTCCCTCCTGGGTGTATAGAATACTGAGAACTGTGGGCTTCAGCCATAACCTCCTGTCTGATATCGCCACTTGGCACACATAGACGTGATCCAAATCTAAGTGTACCATCTTTGTGAATTTTTATCTCCTTCCTGAGTCCTGACTCACATTCTGTCCTAAGTTTCTGAATCCTTGGGTCCTGTGCCTGAGCCGCCTTGATCCTATCTACTAAGTCGGATTGAACTCGCAGACTTGCCAGAATTCCTACATCACTAGGAAGTATAACCTCGATGCCCATCTTCTGAAGATCTTCTAAAATATGTTTTTTGGATGTCAACATAAATGCGCCGCCTCTCTTGCTAAGAGCATCTGCTACCACGTTAGCCTTGCCTGGATGATACTGAAGCTCCACGTCGTAATCCTTGATCAACTCTAACCATCTTCTCTGTCTCATGTTCAGTTCCTTCTGAGTAAAGATGTACTCCAGACTTTTGTGGTCTGTGTACATGTCCACTCGATCACCGTATAAGTAAAGCCTCCATAGCTTGAAAGCAAATACTACTGCCGCCAACCCCAAGTCATGAGTTGGATAATTCTTCTCGTGGTCTCTAAGTTGCCTAGATGTATATGCTATCACCTTCCCATGTTGCATTAGGACACACCCAAGTCCCTTTCCTGACGCATCACAATATACAGTAAAACCTCTGGGTCCAACTAGTAATGTAAGAATAGGTACCGATATCAACTTCTGCTTCAAATTCACAAATGATGCCTGGCATTCTGTCGACCAGACGAATGGCACATCCGTTCGTGTCAAGCGGGTCATGGGTGCTGAGAGTCTTGCAAAGTCTGATACAAACCTTCGGTAATATCCTGCCAATCCCAAGAAACTACGCACATCAGCTACGGTCTTAAGCATTGTTCAACTCTCTACTGCTTTTACCTTCTTGGGATCCACTGCTACTCCAGCCCCTGATATGATGTGCCCCAAGAATGAAATGTGATCCGTCCAAAACTCACACTTGCTGAGCTTGGCATACAACTGGTTCTCTCTCAGAACCTGCAATACTTTTCTGAGGTGATCTTCATGCTCTTATTCACTAGCTGAGTATACGAGAATGTCATCGAGAAACACAACGACAAATCGATCTAAGTACGACATAAAGATGTGGTTCATCAAATCCATAAATATTGCTGGACCATTGGTCAAACCAAACGGCATTACTAAGAATTTGTAATGTCCGTACTTCGACCTGAATGCTGTCTTGGGAATATCCTCTTTCTGAACTCTCACTTGATGATACCCTGATCGAAGATCTATCTTGGAGAAAACACTTGCTCTACTCAATTGATCAAACAAGTCATCGATCCTTGGTAATGGGTACTTGTTCTTTACTATTGTCGCGTTGAGCTTTTTGTAGTCAATGCACAATCTTGATGACCCATCCTTCTTTCCTACAAGTACTACTGGTGCTGCCTATGGTGACTCGCTGTCTCGAATAAACTTCTTCTCCTTCAGTTCCTCTATGTGCTGATACACCTTGGCCTGCTCTGAATCCGATATTCTATAAACTCGATCCGATATCAGTTTAGTTCCAGATGCCAATTCTATACTGAACTTAATATCTCTAATGGGTGGTAGACCTAGGAGTTCCTGGTAAAACACGTCAATAAACTCTTCAACTATCGTCGGAACTTGAACTTCTTCCATTGCTGCTACTATTCCTTCTTCTTGTTGAGTTGCCACTGATCTGACTAAGGTAAATCGCTCCATGCCTAGAATATTAAAAGATACACTCCTTCTACGACAATCTATTATGGCACAACTGTCTTTCAGCCAGTCCATGCCTAGGATAACGTCAAAATTCTTTATAGGAAATTCTATCAACCTGGCGGGTAAGAAACGCCCGCACACTACAACTCTACATGCTAGAATAACTCTACTAACTCCTACGAGCCCACTACCAGTAAGTATATTCAACCTCCTTGGCAATTCCTCGAATTCCATTCCTAGTCGTGCCGTAAATTGTGCAGATATAAATGAGTGGGATGCTCCTAAATCAAACAATGCTACTGCAGGATATGAGGCGACGAGAATGTTACCTGCCACAACATCTTTCGATGCCAATGCCTCTTTCAAGGACAGATTGAACGCCTGCCCTCGGCCTCCTTGTTGGTTCCCATGCTGCGGCCTAGCCTGGTGCTGCTGCTGGCCCCTGCCTTGGTGATGCTGGGGTGGTCTTTGTTGTTGCTGCTGCATCGACGGTCCTTGCTGTCGAAACATCTGAGCCTGTGACATCAATGGACGTTGTGCCAACAGTCTCACTGCTACCGTTGGTCCTCCTGACCTCGAACTCATAGGACAGGTGGAAATTCGATGATCTGGACTTCTACATATCAAACTCTGTCAGTTCAATGCCCGACACACCTCTCTAGTGTGTCCTGTCTTCCCACAATAAGTGTAACCCGTTGGGGGTTACTAGTTCTTCCTCTGTTGCTGTTGTTGCCTTACTGGGGGTATTGGCCCTCGTATTGCCACATCGTGAATGCAAATGCCAGGGGGTTGTACTTGCAAAATCTGGTTGACGCCCCTGAATCAGTCCTCACTCCCCTTTCCAAAGTCGTTTGTAACCTTTGGTTGAGCAATACATTCTGCTCTTGCAGCTGAGTGTGCATGTGTTGCTGGGTCAACATCTGATGTTGCTGAGTAGCCATCATCCCTCTTATGATTTCCAGAAGGGCTGGTGTGTCTACCTCCACGGGGGTAGGTGGAACTGTCGGTGGCGTTGGAACCTCCGGATATTGCGGTCCAGCTGCTGGTTCAACTATCACCTCTTCTTGGATGGTCTCTTGAGGTAGTACTGGCCCTTGTTGCTGATCGACAGGGTCTTGTTGTTCATGTTGCCCTTGTTGTTGCTGTCCAGCTCTGACAGATGCGGACGAAGTGCCCGTAAGAAAAGGGACAAGGGAACAATCAAACGATCGAACAGAAAAGATCAATGAAGGATACTAGAATGTCAAGCTAGGGTCGAGAACAACGAATCATGAGATCAAGGGAAAATATGTGTGATTGAGACATGTAATAAATTAAAACACCCCACAAGTCTGAAATCAGACATGCATGGGCCACCACTAAAACCTTGTCACGCCCCAGAACTGGAATACCGGAGAGCGGGGGAATGACTCAGCCAGCTACGTATTACGGGTAGATGAATGCCGTATAATACGATCAATGATGTCTAACGACGAGGGGGTGCATACTACATGAAAGTCTCACTATGGTCACTCAACATCTATTGTCTCAATCGTTCAAACAAGAAGCAATAATAAAGAACATATAAGATAAAGCAGTAAGGCGTCCCAAACACTCAGTCAAAATGTTCTTAAGATCTGGCTGTACAAAACATAGCCAGATAGTATAACAAGGTATACACAATCGTGATCAGCTGCAGTCTGACTTACTTACAATTATGTAAAAGTAAGTACAAGACTATCCGACTAACATGTCGGTGCCAAGCGGTAAAATATAAAGTAAGTAGTAAGACGAGCAGAAAAGTAAGAAACCCACTCGTGTCCTCCTGCGATCATCCCTCTAGTATTTACCAACTTGGAGGTAGAAGTAAGCTGAGTCCTCGGGAACCGGCTCTAAATCTGGCCATACAAAACCAGAGAGGTTAGACCTCTAATAGCAAGTACCGCAAGGAATCATGATAAGAGGAACTAGAACCAGTGATAAGAGTTAAGAATATGATAAATAGATCTCTGCTTGCTACCGGGGTTCGCACAACATCACGACACTTCAAGCCAACTTCCCAACCAAACAAGGATAGAAGTTGACCCGTCATGTCCTGACATTCTGCTCATCTCAGTCGTTAACAGAATAGGTACAGTACACAAACAAATTAATTTAAACGGCAATACAACTACTACGGCTTGCTAACTGTAAGTTCCAAGTTGTCTTGGAAGTATGCAATAAAGGATTTCTCAGTTCTTACTATGTACCAGCAAGGCTAGTCTATCCAATAATCAATTGTGCCAATCATGAATTAGACGAGTCCCAGTGGGACGCCTGCCATCAGTATATATAACAGTATAAGCAGATACCACTCCCTGCCCGTATGGCAGATTTGCACTATCTGTGGGAACCAGCCGGCATGTCGGGGCACTAGTTATCCCAAAGATGGCTGCCATGTAAGAACTCGGGAATTCATTCTCTCCATGCAATCATTATTTTATTTAGCTTAATAGTCCCTATGTTTATTGAAATCTCATGCTGTGGATCATGGTCATTCAGAATGAGTACTTTCGTACAAAGTACGATATGCACAACTCTACAACGATGCCCGTGCGGCTAGGTTGTAGGTCTTACATAGCGTAATGCAACAATCAAACCTAGCCACGGAATAATCATGCCTTGACTGTAAGATACACTTGCTGCTTTTGCAGAAAAATAGAAGTCCACATGTGTCCATATGCCAATGTTCGGATCGGCTAGTCGATCGCAATGGTTCATGGTTCATACATGAACGTGTCTCATTCAATTCAATAAGACGACTAGCCAGTCTCTTAGTTCCAACTAGGAACGAATGATCAATTATTAGTCAATGTAACAATCAATGTCAATTCGGGACAAGAAACAGTCCAAAGGCAGCAGTAGATGGATGCCCATCTATGCGGCCAGAGCAAGGGGTACCCATATATGCGGCCAGAGCAAGTCAGGATCCCATACGGCCAGAGCAAGTCAGGATCCCATGCGGCCAGAGAAAGTTGAGAGCCATGCGGCTAAGGGGGACAGGGGAAGTCATGAGGCTATGCGTCCAGGCTAGAGGTAGCCATGCGGCACGGTCAAATCAAAGCCATGCGGCTATGTCAAATCAAAGCCATACGGCTAGGGGGACATCCGTATGAAGACTGGATGCCTATGCGGCCAAAATAGAGCCGCATGAAGACTGGATGCCTATGCGGTCAAAACGGAGCCGCATGAAGTCTGGATGCCTATGCGGCCAAAACGGAGCCGCATAAAGACTGGATGCCTATGCGGCCAAAATGGAGCCACATGAAGACTGGATGCCTATGCATCCAAAACGGAGCCGCATGAAGAGGCCATGCAGCATGCACTGTTCTTCTTCTCCAACTTTTCCGAGAAGAAGAACCTGGAAAGTTGGGGGTTCCCAGACTTCCCAACCTAACAATCCAAGCCCAAATCTGGACTTCCATAGGTCAAAATAGGGTAGAATGAAATTCTCTCCAACTTAGAACAACTGGATTTTTAAAACAAAGAAGTTTGATAGGTCAAAACCAAAAAAAATTGAAAGTAACATAAACTTAGATCTACAAACATACACCCATGAAAACCAAAAACTCCAAGTTCTAAAGAGACTTGAAATCAAGTAAGGAAGAGAATAGAACAATAATACTTGAAATCCATCATGAAGCAAGTTGTACTTGCCTAAGCTTCTAGGTTGGTGGGAGAGTAATGGAGGATGAAGAAGAAGTAAATGAGAGTAATGAAGAGAGAGAAAAGTAAAGGGGGATAAATATTAAGCCAAGACCAAGTCCCTACCACCCATTCCTTCCTACAAGATCTAGGCCATCCACCCCTGATGGTGAGGAACCCAGCTAAACCAAGTGCTGAAGCAAAAGCAGAAAATAAAAATACAGAAAATTAACTAGCATAAAATTATAGGATAAATTAAAAGAATTAAATACAGAACAAATGCATGATAAATAAATACATTCAAGCAGTATGTGTATTAAAATACGTATTCTGGGAACGGGGAGTGACACCCACAGAGGTTCATGAGTTGCTCACCAACATTTAGCACCAGCTGCAGGCAGCAGATTTATCGAAGGAGCATTGGATGGTTGCCGTCAGGATGTAGTTGATTGGCAACGCACACCACTAGTGGCTCAGAAGAAAGGCGACTTGGTCCGGATAATGTCACTTGGAAAGAGTTCTCCTAACTCTTCCAAGAGATGTATATCCCGGCTACCTTCAAAGCGGAACTTCGAAGCCAGTTCCTTCATATTGTCCAGGACAACATGATTGTAGAAGAATACAACGCTGAGTTTTTACGACTGAGCCATTTTGCACCTACACTGGTCCAAATTGAGGAAGAGAAGACAGAGAAATTCTACGACAAGCTGAGCTATAGACTATATGAGCTTATCAGAGCCGTTGCACCTACCACCTACTTGGGAGTCCTTTCAGCCGTAAGGCGCTTGTAGCGAGTCCACCAGAATGAGGCCAGCCAGAAGCGTTCGCATCCCGCAGCATCAGCAGCTCGAGTACTACCAGGAGGACCTGAAAGACGCTTATAGATAAATAGATGGATGGTACGTTTGTATTTTCATAATTCAAGTATTGCTTATAATATTATTTTATCATTCTCCCGTGTATTATATATTTTTTTATCATGATGTACTCTGCTCACTAGCCTAGTTTTGTAAACTTATTTCATTCTCGAGTTTGCTCGGACATGTGTATTATAGGCGGCCGACTATATTGTATTTTGTTCATTCTTACTTATTTACCTATATGTGGATTGAGACATAGTTGAAATTGCGTATGTTTAGTATACTTCTATAGTGTAGTACGTCTGGGATAAGTTCATTAAATTGGAAGCTTATTCCAGATCGTATCAGCTGACATGCTTACATTCCTAGTCCTATATATTTTGGAACTGGGGCTTGACAAAAGTGTTTCACTGGAATCGAGTTCTTTAGATAAAAAAACTCATTTGTGTGAATCTCTGAGTCTTGACTACAATCTCAGGATCAAATATATAGTAGACTAAAAAAATTTCGTTGTTACTACCCACACCCAGATGTAGGGGTACGAGTGCATAGGTCACGCCCAACCTTCGTCATAGCATAGACGGTAGTAAGTTGTTTAAACCTCCACAACATATCTGAATCACAAATGAATATAGAAGTATATCTAGATTTCAACAATATAATAATTGTACTCAATCATAGTGGTAAGATGGAAGATTTTTAAGGAATGCATATATCACCAATTTAAGAGTCTAAATATAATCCAGAAATCTAGCAATCCAGAAAAACACAAAATCCCAAAATTTATATATACAACCCAAGTATGTGGTCCTGGAAACAAATCTGGATCGAATGTTATTAATGAAAATAACTATGTCTAAACATCATGTATCTGAAGCAAGGCGACCGGAGGGAGGTGAAGCGAGATATGTCGAAGTGAGGCTTTAGCAGTGAGAAGGGAGTTAGTGAGGCAACAAAAGGTTAGAGCCTTATATGAGGGTTAGAGAGTGGACAGGTTCTCCTACTACAACGAGGGGATACGATAGCTCCTAGGATTTTGGAAGGACATTTACGAGAGTGAGGTGGAGAAAGATGGGAGTGGATTTTTTTGCTCTAACTGGTTGTGAGCATGGGAATTGCATTTCCGAGCAGAAGGCGGAGAGGAATTTGGTGTTGCGGGATTGATGACCGGGAAAGGGTTGATAATGTGTTGGTTTGTTGGAGGAAGGATGATAATCAAACCTAAAGGAATTAGCCACTCGTTCTATCAATAGGCGTCGTGGGCCTATGAGCTTCTGAGCCTGTACGATTTCCTATCCTCAATAGTTCTAAACGCTTGACACTGAGAGCTTTGGTGAATATTTTGCCTTTTGGTTATGGAGTCTTTCCTTCCTTCCAAGCCGCTTTCGGAGTCCCGACCTCTATAACTGCCTAATCCTCTAAAATACTAGGATTACTTTCAAGAATAGTGTACTCCATCAATCCATAATAGGTGGGGCAAAGTGTCTCTAAATCATCGCCTAAAAATATGATTATCTAGTCAAGATTGGAGCAAGTACAAACACTGATAGACATTTTATAACATGATAGTGACTATATAACAAGAGTTAGAATATGGGAGACATGATAAGCAAGTAGAACTGTAAAGGTAAACTGGCATTTAATTAGAAATAGGCAATAACAATGAATATGAGAAGAAACAATAATTGTGATAAAATACTGGATAATAAAACTATGCTAAACATCCATATCCTCTAAATGTTTTGAAATACCAAGTTTGACATGTGAACGGCTCGGGTAATACAGCAAATCACATATGAGAAAGTGTGATTGCTACCACACGATTTGGAAAATCACACGTGAGGTGTGTGATTGCTATCCATATGATTAGACACGGAGAACAAGTAGGGTAATTAACACGTCTACTAAGGTATTTTTCCATCCGACAATAGCATTCGTGGATTTAAGTCACGGCATATAGGATGCACGAATCACGAACACAATAAACACGATGCACGAAGATAACGATCACGATTATCATAAATACAATCCATAAATACTAATTACTTGTAGCAAGAGTGACATAAACATGATATATATATATATATATATATATATATATATATATATATATATATATATATCTAAATCATAAAATAGAGACAATATAAGGAAATGAAAGTAAATTACTGCATGTACTTGCCTGCAATCCGAGTTGAAAACTAGATCAAACTGATGTCCGAGTCGATGTCAGTAAAATTATATTAACTCAATCAACAGAATCAATATTTAAATTAAAATTGAACATCTAGCCTATTTTTAGGCTCTATAGCTTTTCTAGGTCTTGGTTATTCTATAGGTTTGCCCTATATACGTACCCTATGGCTCACCTTGACACTAAAGTGCTTACCTTTATCTAAGAATGTACCTTTCCTACCTATCTTAGACATATACCCTTTACACATATACTAGTATCCATACATATTATATAACTATATGCTACTAGCTATAAGAATACCTTAGTGATATATATATATATATATATAGCATCCCCAAGCTATATCTCACACTCTAGCCACTAGATCGAGTAAAATTGGGTCTTCTACTCCCTCAATCCATACCCAATGAAGTAGATCTATTAAATTGAGGTTCTTCGGGAACTTGCTATTAATTTGCATAAAGTATTCAACGACAAGAGTCGTTACCAATTGGAAAAAGATTCTGTCACGACCCGCATCCAGTATTTGGGCATGAATCGTGCGCACGTCCAGCGTACGCCACAGAGTCGACGGTAGAAGCTGTAACAATTATGATGAACAACTACGCAATAATAATATACTCCACTTGGGAGACAACAACACGAGGCCACAACTCAGCTCTAGATGAAATAGAGAAATATATAAATAATCTTAGAATATGGACTAAAGGAATCCAATGATAAATAAAAATCTCAAACTACATGTCTCAATATCAATGTCAATATCCACTACAAAGTCTCAATGCTAACTAAAGGTATCTAAGAAAACGCAGCCGGGTCAGATGCTGCAAACTCCTCCTGATAGGCAAGGTTCGTCTCTGTTGTATCTCCCATGTACGAACCATACTGGTCAGGGCATACGACCTCATTACAGTCACCTAAAATGTTTACCCAGTCAGGATGGAACGGGATAATTCATTGAGTGCAGTTCCAATATATGAAAACGACTATAAAACAAAGGTTAGCCATAAAATACATGATTTAAAAATAAGTAGGAAAAAACATGAGTAAAATAGACAGGAAATTAACCATGAAAGAAATAAATGAAAGAAAATACTTTCTAAGTGTTTGAAGTACCTTTGATATGTGATCGGTCTATGAACAATTACACAACAATGTCTACGATGTCTACGATGTCTAAACAATGTCTACTTTGTAATAAAATAACAATGTCTACGATATCTACTTTGCAATAATTAAACAATGTCTACGATGTCTACAATGTATAAGGTCATATCACACATCTTTGGTACTTCTCCTTTCCAACTCTACCGGTAAGAAATACGACAAAATATAAAAGAGTCAAGAATCACATATAGAATGACCAACAATGAAATATAGTAATAATTAATATCAAAAACAAACAACAAATGTACTCGCCTATCGTCCGGGGCTGGTGGCACTGATCAGAGTCCAAATCGAGATCCAAGTAACCTATTTAAGGAGTTACAATGTTAAAGAGTGAAATCAAAACAAGACTATTCTATCTACTTAGCTTTGGGTCTTGAAATTCAGTCTAAACTAAGTTGTTTCTTAACTAGGATTGGTTGTTCCTGGCTTATTACATGTTAAATACCCAACTATGTTTTGGTACCTTCATTAATCTGTCATTGGTATCTCAGACTTGTCTGCACTTATTGGCACTACCTTGGCATACTTCCCAAGTTATTTCATGACCTGCGTTGCATAATTACCCCTTTTCTAAATCTCCACACATACCCTGAGGCTCATCTCAATAAATTACCCTGTCTCTGTCATTGGTACCCATACATATCCAGGTCTCTTACTCTAATTTTCCATACACTCTTCATATATGCCTAGCTTCTTTGCCATATACTCCTACCCCATGATACTTGTACCCCAATCTTTTAGGAAATAGGTCTGTTGCTACTACTGACCTCTGTTTACAGATATCCACCCCTGCTTTGCCTTATACTAGTTGCTATGATATGGCTCCTAACTGGACTCAAAGACACAGCTACTTGTATCCTAAACTCAATTACTTGAATCCTCTCCTACTATTTCACTCACATAAAAGATTCTGATAGGTTGCCTAGCTCTCTCTATTTATGGTGACTTGCCATCTGCTAGTACCTCACCTTACTATCCATAGTATGTGCACAAGACTCATGGTCATTACCTACTGCCTACTGGATACATCATATTACTTTATTCTGTCTATGGCACCATATTGGTATAGCCCTATACTGTACATTCCCCCTTCTCCCTTAGCATTACTTGTCCAAATTAATCTTGGCACACAGAACAGATATAGACTGACTCCTAACTGTAATTTGGTTAACTCTGATGTGTGTTAGTTAAATCTAAGGCACTCCCTACTGTATAAGTGATGATGGATCTTGAGGTTTGGCAATAGCCACCCACCCACCCATCCTTGATACTTACTGATACTCTATCACTTGATGTTACAGTAGATAAAGGTAAGACTGTAATTAAAATCCTTACCTATACTCACCCTATGGTTTGCATCTTTAAACCTAACCTCCAAATTCCCCGTACTTAGCCTCACATGTTGCCTATAGGCACTTAGCTACCTACTACTGTATCAACATCATGGCTAACCATCATGGCCTATGTTGCTGCATACTCGTTCCTTGTAGGTTATAGTCTACTATCATCTAATGGTTTTAACATGTTAACACCCTTTTTGTTCACATGGACTTGTGTCTATACCCAAATGTTGGCATCCCTGAGGCCCTAGTGTGTCCCCTTAGTCTCTGATACGATATATACTTGCTACCTTTGTGTCTACCCAATATACCTCTGATACTGCCTATTGTGCATTTACCTAATATTCTCTTTTAATGCTTACAGGGTATGCTTCAAGGTGGCAAGGAGCTACTTGTGCCACTAGGTTAGTCCCTATTGCTATATCCATTAATTGTTACTTGGTTCTCCTTTTTCTCATATTTTAACACCACTACTGCAGTTGGTGTCCCCCAAGGTTTTGAGGATTAATGCTTAAACTCAAATCCATGATCTTCTCCTCGGATACTTACAGGTACTCACACCTGTCCCTAACGTGTGTGCTTCCTATAGCTACTATTTAACTCTTTACCCTATAGAGTCCTACAGTATCCCAGGTTTACCTTTGTCTGATACGCTACAATAGTCTATACTAGGCTGATACCATCCTTTATCTCTGCTGCTGGTACTTTGTACCTATGATTCATATGAATCTGGCAGACCTGGTGTGAACTACTATCCCTCTAACCTGGGTAGCCATCATGCTTGCAACTACTACCATTATATATTATACAACTCTTCCTCTCTTACACAGGTACCTCCTTAGGCCTCTATTGCAGGACATGCTCTGACACCAACCTTAACCCAGCACAGATGAAATTGGTACATTGTAAGCTCCATACAAAATGTGATCCAAAACTAACACAAGTAGGCTGTATAAAGTGCAGACAAAAACACAAACAATCTGATACTAGCATTAATACAGAGTGCAACCCCCTTCTTAATTAGTTACTTGCCTAGACAGCCACATCCTACTGTTATCGAATCTATGGGACTAAGCATTAATTCGAACACCTAAGTCATTAATTATGAACTGTAAAATAGAAGTAGATTGATGTACCTTCTTCGTTGTCTTTCCTCGATTGATCTCTGTGAATTCTCTATTCTTCTCGTGCTGGAAAGAAAAGGAAACTAGGTGTCACGACCCGCACCCGCTTTTCGGATACTAGACGTGTCCAAGCCAGCCTACGCCGCAGAGTCGACGGTAGAACGCTGTTAAGCCCGCAAGAAATAAATGCTCAAAATCAAAAATATAATATTTACTGCTCATTCACATTTCTACATTTATTACAACATTTACAACATTTATAATTAAAGAAATACAACATTCTCACAATTAATGAAAATGACAACTAGTTCTACTATCTAGGTCGGCCTCAGCATACCCATGTCTTCCAAGTGCTAAGAGTGATCGCGGCTAAACCTGAAAAATGTTGGTTTTCAGTCAGAAATTGAACAAGTACACAAACCGACGATAATATGAAAACACAATAGAATTAGCAAGACATGAAAATAATATATGAGAGATAAAACTAGAAGGTAACTGATGACATGACACGGTAGAGAAGAAAAGGAAAATAAATAAAAGACATCTACCTATGTGGTATAAAATATCCGTTTCGACATGTGAACGGCTAGGGGGTAAATCCGGCACCTGCACGTGTCGTGTACAGGTGCTATTGTTCACGAATAGACATCATGGGGATAGTTCTGGGTAGTCCACATGTCTACTAAGATATTTCCCCTCCCGACTACTCCGTGTGACGAGCGTGTCAACAAGCAGTAAGACATATGTATAAGCATGAAATGAAAAGACTACTATGAATCGAAGAGCAATCAGAAAGTGCACTTGCCTGAGGTCCTTAGCTGGTGAAACCAATAATACTATACCACTCAATGAGCCACAATCAGTCAACACATACAGAAGTCTCCAGATGCTGAAATAAATAGTACCAACATTCACAGAATAGTCAAATTAGCTAGGATTGTCTGTCCTTAAGTCCAATTTTAGACACAGGAGCAAAACGATAATTTTGGGTCAAAACGGTATCCGTCGTTGGACCTACTTTGCACCGAAAAGCATGCCAAAGTCTATGGTCTCTAAAGTCGTCAAACTACTTGTCTACGGATTCATTTTATCGATACGAACCCAACCGTATGTCCAAAATTGGATTTCGGCGGGCCGTGCACAAAATCGCCCGTTGAGTCGGACCGTGGGGCCCGTAAAACGACGTTCTGATTCAACTGTCTCAGAATTGGACCAAACTTGGCATACAGGACCAGAAAAACGATACGGTCCTGTTGGCACAAGTTTCATTTCGATCTGACGATCGTGCACAAAGTAATTGGAAAACTTGCACAGAGGCCGATACGGTAAATTTCGACGGATATGCATCAAATTCGTCGCGCACACGCGACCAATTTGAATTTCGTCAAAGCCCACACGTCCACGAAATTGTTACGCACCTTTTGATGTTGGCGGTTCGCGACCACGTCGTCCGGATTGGTGGGACGCACGTCGTATCGAAGGTTTTTCTAGTTTTTAAATAATTTAAAAACAGTTTTTCGATGAACTTCGGAATCGAATAACTTCCTACGTAACTTACGAAATCAGAGTCTATCAATTGGGTTGTGATCATGTATATGTTGTCTAAAATTTTTTTCAATTAGAATTCTAAATTTGTCATTGGTTTGACCAGAATCGACCTTCCAATATGGGCATTTGGACTGGATTTTCTGTCCTGTCTCGGACTGTTTTTCGACAACTTCGTATCGATTTATCGGACAACCTAGGGCTTTCAAATAAAAAATAATTGAAGGGATGTAGACTCGTATAGGTTGACTACATACCAGAGTAATCCGTTCGTGAAACGGACGAGTGTGGAGGAAGAAATCTCGCCGCAAAGTTGCCTTCATTGTTGCAACTGCTGCTGTTGCTGTGTTTCTTTGTGCGCGCGCGGCTGGGTCCAGGCGGCTCTCCGGCGTGTCACGGCGTCGTGTGCGGTGGCGGAGCGCACGCAGGTGGCCTGGGGTGGCGGCGTCGAGGGTTGGCTTGATGGTTTGCATTAGGGTTTAGGGGATGCTTCGAACTCCTCTCTCGAGATATCTCTCTCGTTATATACTAATATACGCGTATATTATCCACTGCTCGGTCGGCTGGGGACTTTACTGGATGGGCTCGTGGGTTTCAGTTGGGCTGGGTATCATCGAACTTCTGCAGGATTCTTTCATAAATAATACCAGCTAATTCCTCAATTTATCTCATATGTGGGCCAATGCACTTTGATTGCGAGCTCCTTGCTCACCTTGTCCCGATAAATTGAAATTTCCATGGTCCTTTCAAGGTAACACATAGCTCTTGGGAGTCTGCTTGAGCTCCTGAGCAAAGATGGCACTCGTTTTGGATGGTGTAGACGCGCACAAACTTATCAGATGTTTCATAACAATTTTGTTAAAAAATGATCTTTCATGACTTCTTCCAGGATGGTATAAATGGGAGTGGGTGGCCTTTAAGTCCAATTTCCCTTCTCATTCTTCTCTTTATTTTAAGAATTAGTTATCCATCCTGCAATTCTAGACTAAAAAGGCTTTTAACAATCCAAGCAATTGCAATAGGCCTGGATAATAAAAAAACTCAAATTGTCCAAAATGATCTGGGGAAGCATTTCATTCTCATCACCACAAAAGCGTGCGTCAAATTTTCATCTATCATATATGTCCGCATTAAAATGCAAGGATGCAGCAAAAGCATTTGTATAAATAATAACATGATGCATTTGGTATTTTAACCTACTATTGAGTAAATCTTGTCCAGTAATTCTAAATGGTTCCTCCATTAGCAGAGAAGTATAATTAGAATGTGAAAGAATAATTGTCGATGGGAAGAATATAGGTCTTTTAGAGCACAGATTCAATTCATGAACATGAGCTTCAATGAAAATGGATATACCTCTAGCAAAAGCTAAAGCCAACAAATCATGTCTGCATAATATCTATTTATATATATACACATACCCACATATATAAAATATATTATATATGCATACCCAAACACATATTTATAAAATATATTTATATATACACATATTTATTTTGATAATCAATAAAATGATAATAACTAATATTAATAAATAATTTATATTTAATAACCACAATAATAATATTAAAATTATATTGCCTCAATAAAATAAATAATAATAAAATATTTAAAAAAATTCGGGAGGGGGAGCTACAAATCTATCCAACTTAAAAATAATTTCGTCCTCGAAATTCTAACTCATAACTATTCTTAAGCATTCAAAAGAAAGTCTACCCTAACCTTAATCTCCTCAATTTAATTAATCAAAATATCTTATAACCCTCTCTAGCCATTTTTTAACTACAATCCTTGAGGACTTCTACCCACCTTTGGTCACACTACTCCTCAAAACTAAAATCTTAAAATCTTCTAACTGGTTGCTAACAATCTTACCAACAGATATCTAGGCATACGGTATCTATATTCCTCTCGTATCTATCAAGCAATCCCAAAATTTAACAAGCAACAAACTTACACAAGTAGCTAAGAAATGTTGATAAACTCTAATAAGCATGACCATTCGTCGTTCCGAAATAGGAAGGACATGAAGATAAGGAAGAATAATCGCGAGCAAATATGAAGTCTCAAGAGCGGTAGAGAGTTTCCAATGATGCAGGTAGAAAGAAGGTTTACAAACCATTTACCTATTTGCTAGATTGGGCTACTCTAGTCCAGTCACTTGCTAAATCTAAGAATCCTTCGTTTTTTAGAGGGGCTTGCAATCCGTACAACACGGAAATTCCGTTCTTGGAGTTTTATCTGAACAAGATTTCATAATAGAACGAAATTTGAGAAATCAAGATTGTGATCTTTTCGTGGTTATTTAAACACACGAGCAAGGGGTATAAATGCAATACAAGATCGTATCGCAACTTCCAGGTAAATGGAATAAGGGTTACGAATGACCACACATTCTAAGAGGCAAAAACTACATAATTGGTATAAGGACCCATTTCAAGTAGTTCAATTTGATAGTCCAACTATGGTGGTATGCATGGATGAGTTTTACTGGGTTTTAATGGGTTCCCGATTGGACATCAATCGTTGGTTGGGTGAACCTCGGATTTCAGTCTCCATTGACTGGTCAAGATCCCAATGATAAAACTATTTTTACTAGATTAGGGTAACCTAGCATGAGTTTCCATCCAAGTGGTTGAGCTAGATGGGCAGTCGGATTGGTTAGCTAAGTCCTTAAAGCCCAAAAATTTGCCTTCAGTAACTTTTGTGTTTAGGTAGCACGAGACGCCACAATTGTGTGACACACTAGTGACATATGCGTAGTGGGCTTCGAGTAGGGCACAATCATATATTGGGTCGAAGGAATTGAGTCGAAGTTGAGGCTCAAAGGGAAGTCGGGAAGTATACCGGTGTTATGGTAAGGGTTATAACTAGTCCTTTGGACCTAAAGGTCGTACCATAAAGATAGAGTACAAGGGGACAGGTTTGAGTGGGACATGATATACCTAGATGAAGGTGGACTCGTCTAGATCTTGCATATAAAATTTGTTGGAAGATAACAACTGGTCTTGTGCTCTGAATATTAATGGCACGGTTGGGGACACAAAATAATCTAAATGGAAAGTTGGAGTCCATGGGGCACTAGCTATCATTCTCCTGAAAAATTATTCTAATCAATCGATAATCCTCGTATATCCCAAAAATTTTGAAGGCTTACGGTCTACCCACCTTAGAAGCTAGGATATGGTTTTAGGAATAGTGAGGTTAGAAGAATCTCAAAGTCCGTATATTGTACCTTGACTCTTGTTAATAAGGAATAAGGCACGACGGGATACGGTAGATATAAGTCAAGTCAAGGATCGTTCCTCAAATAATGGAAAACGAGTCTATACAATGACACATGGTCGATAAAAGGAGAATGATCTACTCGTCTATAGTATACAAGAGTTATCGACGGGGTAACCAACTCTAAGGCACATCACATGAAAAGATTTCTAACAACCGAGTCGCAAATTTCTATTTGTGTCAAACCTGCCAGACTATTGTCACAAGGGTTCTAGTTAAAGCAAGCTTCAATAAATAATTAGAGGCTCACTACATATGGTCTCTTGAGAATAGGTAATCTCCTAGGTTGGCATTTGATCAAGGAAAAGGTCCTAATCATTCTTGGACTCCTATGACTAGAAGATCAAGATAGTAGGTTTAATGTCGAAGGGAGAACGAGTAATCTCAAGGCAAGGTTCCAGTCACAGGGCTGGCCGATGGTAGCTATACTTGCGTATATAACTATCATAGCCATGGGAATACTCTGTGTCTATCTATTAATTACGAGCTTTCGTCTTTCCAATCAGTGAAAGACGAAAACAATAAAGAGTTCAAGAGAGGTGTCACTGAATACAATTACATGATTCAAGGGCGAAGGTATAATTCAAGAGGAATTGTCAAAGCAGTCGCGGATGAGATCCTAGAGACATCTACATCTCAATCCACGCAGGGTAATTAGATGAAAAGCGAACCTATTGCATCATGGTTGATCAGACCGTAATATAATGATTCTGATTAGACAATATGTTAGTGGGCATCCCCAATAGACATATGTCTCGAAGCGAGCTCGACAAAAGAGTAAGCTTGCAAAACTAGGCTGTAATAGCAGCATTGGTCAAGATAGTCAGAATACAATTATGCGAGATTTTTGGAAGGAGGCACAAGTAGTTCGAGTTTTGAGAGAATCAAAACATTTCTGGTGTTCTTACTTATACAGTCTTCCTACTATCCATAAGGCCTTGGTCGACTAATTGGTTATGGGCTTCTCAATTCTATATTCTAGGCAAACCTGTTAGTGTCAGTAAATTACCTCGTCGATCGATCACGAGGACCACGGAATGTTAGATTAGGAGACATGCTACTCAACTTACAGAACTTACCTTAGTATTGGTTTTGGGTCTTAGGGTCACATCGGGCATCTTTCTATTCTTTATAATATCCTAAACTTGTAATCGCGTCTGAAGTCATTTCACCGAGAATTTTGCCTTGTCTGTATACTCTGGATGTGGCAACCCTTGGTTCTGTGATTCTGATGTAATAAACTATTAGGTACTCCACTTCATGCTGACACAAGAGTACCTAATGTCTAAATAGGTCAACGAAGATTTAGTTTTAGCAATGTTCCATAAACTACAATTCTTCTAAATGATTTCAATTCTATGGGTTGTGCCTCGCCAGTGCGCTGCTGGCTACAGTGAACCCACATTCTCCTTTCCAAATAATTGGCGACAGCGCGCTGCTGTTTAGTCATCGCAGTCATTTAATTACTCTAACTATATTCCTAAGACTTCAAAGAGTTGCCAGAGTTTCAAACTAGTTGACTATGATAGAAAGTGTAACATCTACCTATAAGTCTCAACCCTTAAAGTAAAAGGCTGGTCGAAAGGAAATATCTAAGACAAATGAAGTAAGAACATCCTAATCTTTATTTCATATAAATTTAGAATAGTTGAGGGGAAAACTTTGAACCAATTCTACCTCGAGGTTTGTATATGAATAGTAGAATCAGAAATTATAAACCAGTTCCTTACAGCAAAATAGAATTTAAAACAAGCAATTCTAACTTATGATATAAGATTTATATCTAAATAAGAAAATTGAACAGTTTATCAAAATTAACGCCTTAATTCTAAGCAAGCCTAACATACCAAGCGAATAGTATATCTACATTGTATCACATTGTCATATCAAAAGTAATAGTGTACCTATGGGGATCTAGCAAGCTATCTAAATTGCATGGCCTATCTAATAACCTTAACTACCCAATCGGTCAATTTAAACAAGGGACTCCTAGTCCTAGTTATCCTCCTAAATCATTTTAATCCTAATCGTGAATGAGCATTTCCTGGGTGCAGGCTCACAATGGTACAACTAACTTAAGTACCATCACGAGTTCGCAACCTTTTGCGAAAAGGGACCTGCATGGGCCACCACAAAAACTTGTCACGACCCGCACCCGCTTTTCGGATACGAGACGTGTCCAAGCCAGCCTACGTCGCAGAGTCGGCGGTAGAACGCTATTAAGCCCGCAAGAAATCGATGCTTAAAATCACAAAATATAATATTTGCTGCTCATTCACATTTCTACATTTATTACAACATTTACAACATTTATAATTAAAGAAATGGGATATTTTGTAAAACCTCCCCTAAATAATGGGCTAATTTGCGAAATACCCCCTAAAGATCTCGAATTGGTAAAACCTCCTTTCCGTCAAGACGGTGTTTAATTTTGGGTGACGTGGCTATCCGTGTGTGGCTTTTCCCAGTCAGACGAAAATACCCCTGCGTACGTGGCTTTTCCCCCTCTCTCTCTCCTCTCTCTCTCTCTAACGGTCATCTTCTTCCTCTCTTACTTTTCCTCTAACCTATTTATACCGATCATCTTCCTCATCTTTCACTTGATCCTCTTCCAGCGTACAACTTGTCTACCAAAGATCAGGTTCCTACAAGCATGGGGGTGTTTCTTCATCTCTAGAGAAGGAGGCAATTTCTGCCATTAAAGGAGGAAACACAAATTATTCTAATTACAGTAAGGAGGAAACACAAATTATTCTATTTACAGTAAGGAGAAAACACAAATTAAGCAGCAAGCGAAAAAGACAACCAAAGTCAGCCCAGCCAAGCTCAAAGCTGTTGGACATTTTTTATTTTGAAACTTAAACTCTCACACACATTCTTCTTCTTGTTGTTGTCGAACACGGCACTACTTTCCTCGTCCACCAGCGACACCGACTCCCTCTCCGCCTTCCGCGCCCTCGTCGACGCCCACGGCAACCTGGCCTCCAACTGGACCGGCCCCGACGCCTGCTCCTCGCGCTGGGTCGGCGTGGGCTGCTCCGGCGGGGCTCCATCGCGAGCGTGTCGAACGTGGCCGGGTGCTCGAAGGGGACGTGGCTCCAGGAGGAAGAAGGGGAAGGGGGATGGAGGAAGGGTAATTTGGAAATTTCATAAAATTTGGAAAACAGAGTTGTGGCCACGTATGCAACAATTGCCACGTCACCCAAAATTAAACACCGTCTTGACGGAAAGGAGGTTTTACCAATTCGAGATCTTTAGAGGGTATTTCGCAAATTAGCCCATTATTTAGGGGAGGTTTTACAAAATATCCCTAAAGAAATACAAGATTCTCACAATAATGAAAATGACAACTAGTTCTACTATCTAGGTCAGCCTCAGCATACCCATGTCTTCCCAGTGCTAAGAGTGATCGCGGCTAAACCTAAAAAATGTTGGTTTTAAGTCAGGAATGGAACAAGTACACAAACCGATGACAATACGAAAACACAATAGAATTAGCACGACATGAAAATAATATATGAGAGAGAAAACTAGAAGGTAACTGATGACATGGCACGGTGGAGAAAAAAAGGAAAATAAATAAAAGACATCAACCTATGTGGTGTGAAATATCCGTTTCTACATGTAAACGGCTAGGGGGTAAATCCGGCACCTGTACGTGTCGTGTACAGGTGCTATTGTTCACGAATAGACATCATGGGGATAGTTCTGGGTAGTCCACATGTCTACTAAGATATTTTTCCTCCCGAATACTCCGTGTGACGAGCGTGTCAACAAGTAGCAAGACATATGTATAAGCATTAAATAAAAAGACTACTATGAATCGAAGAGCAATCAGAAAGTGCACTTGTCTGAGGTCCTTAGCTGGTGAAACTAATAATACTATACCACTAAATGAGCCACAATCAGTCAACACATACAGAAGTCTCCAGATGCTGAAATAAATAGTACCAACATTCACAGAATAGTCAAATTAGCTAGGATTGTCTGTCCTTAAGTCCAATTCTGGACACAGGGGCAAAACGGTAATTTTGGGTCAAAACGGTATCCGCCGTTGGACCTGCTTTGCACCGAAAAGCATACCAAAGTCTATGGTCTCTAAAGTCGTCAAACTACATGTCTACGGATTTGTTTTACCGATACGAACCCAACCGTATGTCCAAAGTTGGATTTCGGCGGGCTGTGCACAAAATCGCCCGTTGAGTCGGACCGTGGGGCCCGCAAAACGGTATTCCGATTCAACTGTCTCAGATTTGGACCAAACTTGGCATACAGGACCAGAAAAATGATAAGGTCCTGTTGGCGCAAGTTTCGTCTCGATCTGACGATCATGCACAAAGTAATTGGAAAACTTGTACAGAGGCCGATACGGTAAATTTCGACGGATACGTATCAAATTCGTCGCGCACACGCAACCTATTTCAATTCCGTCAAAGCCCACACGTCCACAAAATCGTTACGCACCTTTCAATGCTGGCGGTTCGTGACCACCTCGTCCGGATTGGCGGGACGCACGTCGTATCGAAGGTTTTTCTAGTTTTTAAATAATTTAAAAACAGTTTTTCGGTGAACTTCGGAATCGAATAACTTCCTACATAACTTACGAAATCAGAGTCTATCAATTGGGTTGTGATCATGTATATATTGTCTAAAAAGTTTTTCAATTAGAATTCTAATTGGTCATTGGTTTGACCAGAATCGGCCTTCCAATATGGGCGTTTGGACTGGGTTTTTTGTCCTGTTTCGGACTATTTTTTCGACAACTTCGTATCGATTTATCGGACAAACTAGGGCTTTCTAATAAAAACTAATTAAAGGGATGTAGACTCGTATAGGTTGACTACATACAAGAGCAATCCGTTCGTGAAACGGACAAGTGTGGAGGGAGAAATCTCGTCGCGAAGTTGCCTTCATTGTTGCAACTGCTGCTGTTGCTGTGTTCCTTTGTGCGCGCGGCTGGGTCCAGGCGGCTCTCTGGCGTGTCGCAACGGCGCGCGCGGTGGCGGAGCGCACGCAGGTGGCCTGGGGTGGCGGCGTCGGGGGTTGTCTTGATGGTTTGCATTAGGGTTTAGGTGATGTTTCGAACTCCTCTCTCGAGATATCTCTCTCGTTATATACGCATATACGTGTATATTATCCACTGCTCGGTCGGCTGGGGACTTTACTGGATGGGCTCATGGGTTTCAGATGGGCTGGGTATCATCGAACTTCTGCAGGATTCTTTCATAAATAATACCAGCTAATGCCTCAATTATCGCATATGTGGGCCAATGCACTTTGATTGCGAGCTCCTTGCTCACCTTGTCCCGATAAATTGAAATTTCCACGGTCCTTTCAAGGTAACACATAGCTCTTGGGAGTCTGCTTGAGCTCCTGAGCAAAGATGGCACTTGTTTTGGATGGTGTAGATGCGCGCAAACTTATCAGATATATCATAACAATTTTGTTAAAAAATGATCTTTCATGACTTCTTCTAGGATGGTATAAATGGGGGCGGGTGGCCTTTAAGCCCAATTTCCCTTCACATTCTTCTCTTTAATTTAAGAATTAGTTATCCATCCTGCAATTCTAGACTAAAAAGGCTTTTAACAATCCAAGCAATTGCAATAGGCCTGGATAAAAAAAACTCAAATTGTCCAAAATGATCTGGGGAAGCATTTCATCCTCATCACCACAAAGCGTGCATCAAATTTTCATCTATCATATTTGTCCGCATTAAAATGCAAGGATGCAGCAAAAGCATTTGTATAAATAATAACATGATGCATTTGGTATTTTAACCTGCTATTGAGTAAATCTTGTCCAGTAATTCTAAATGGTTCCTCCATTAGCAGAGAAGTATAATTAGAATGTGAAAGAATAATTGTCGATGGGAAGAATATAGGTCTTTTAGAGCACAGATTCAATTCATGAACATGAGCTTCAATGAAAATGAATATACCTCCGGCAAAAGCTAAAGCCAACAAATCATGTCTGCATAATATCTATTTATATATATACACATACCCACATATATAAAATATATTATATATGCATACCCAAACACATATTTATAAAATATATTTATATATACACATATTTCTTTTGATAATCAATAAAATGATAATAACTAATATTAATAAATAATTTATATTTAATAACCACAATAATAATATTAATATTATATAGCTTCAATAAAATAAATAATAATAAAATATTTAAAAAAATTGGGAAGGGGAGCTACACTAGGGTTCTAAGAGAAAAGGGATGGCTGCATCTCTTCATATATATATGAGAGGTTTAGATTTGATCAAGGGAGGTTTTGATAGAGTGAAAATTGATTTGAATTTTATTTGTATTTATCATTGACCAATGATAGGATTTGGAGGGAAAATCCTCTTATCGAGCATGGCTTAACAAGCAAAGTTAACTCGAAGGGAATTGGCCAGCTTGATTTAAATGGGACATTTTGTGTTTAGGTTCTTGATGCATTTGTGCTTGCAAAACCCATTTATCTATCCTATATAATTTATTTAGTGCCATAAATGGAAATTTAAATATATAAGCCAATATTGAAATAAGATAATGAATAATAAATGAGCTTGTGGACTTACAGATTCCCAATACGGAACTACGGTGTCTGACACGAAGATAACTCTCCAACACGATCCTTCTCTGAACTAGCACCTCCTAGACTCCGCTAGAGCTGCCCATGCCATGTATTTTCATAAAAGAATGAGAATGGTGTGAAATTTGAAAGGAAGAGAGAATTTGGGGGTTAGTGCTCCAATGGAGAATTAGGGAGGAGCTTGGAGAAGAAGAAATAAAGTGTGAAGAATGAGGAGGGGACTAGACATAGCCGGCCATGGGCTTTGGGTTGGGCCTAATTAAGGCTTAATTAGCCTCTAACTAAACTCTATTCCTATTTTTTAAATAAAGGTCTAATAGAAAAAATGGCGAATTAGGCTCTAATTTAATTATATGAGTCTAGTCTTGTCATGACTATAAGTTTAATCCAAATTCCTAACCAATTGAATAAAATAAATGTCATATTAATAACACATTAAGAGTTGAACAAAAATACCCCTACAAAAAATGTGGTGGTGACAACTCTACCCCTTGGAAAAAACATTGTCCTCAAAATTTAAGAATAACACAATCATAAGAACAAGAAACAAAATTTACCTCATGGCTCAAAAAGATAGGGATATCGCTTGCGCATCTTGTCCTCTCTTTTCCATGTGGACTCTTCAAGAGAACGATGCCTCCACGCGACACAAACCAAAGGAATCATCTGGTTACGCAGTATATTTT
The DNA here is from genome assembly GCA_029216955.1 of Iris pallida. NCBI lineage: Eukaryota > Viridiplantae > Streptophyta > Magnoliopsida > Asparagales > Iridaceae > Iris > Iris pallida. Next base: position 7,681,608 of record JANAVB010020398.1, on the reverse strand, counting down.
TCCTGCAATCCAGAATCTCCACGAGCTGTTCTGGATAACTAAGACTTGGTCTGACTGCGATTTACGAGTGGTACAATACATGGCTAAGATCTGCCAAAAATTGCCTCAGTTGTGAAACATGAAACACGTTGTGCACTCCCTCTAAGGTAGATGGCAAGTCCAGTAGATAAGCTACATCACTGACCATTTCAAGGATACCGAAAGGTCCGATGAATCTCGGGCTGGGATTCCCGCCTCAGCCAAATCGAATAGTGCCACGCATCGAAGAAATCCTTAGAAACACCAAATCTCCAACCTAGCACAACAAGTTTAAGACAAGCAAACTTAAGACAAAATTCTCAACGTACACTATTACCTCAAACTCCAACGGCCTGCGATAGAAGTTGGCCAGTGTCTCTGTCGGTCCTGAGCCATGCAAAGCCTCTTCCTAATCTGCTTCACCTTCTTCGCAGCATCCACAATCATCTTCGACCCCAATAAGGCTCTCTCACCCACGTTATCCTAAGATAATGGGGGTGGGACACCTCCGTCCACATAACGCCGCAAAAGATGACATCTCGATACTGTATTGGTAGTTTTTGTTGTATGAGAATTATACCAGGTGAAAATGATCCTCCCATGAGCTGTCGAAATCCAATGCCAAGTCCGAAGCATATCCTCATGTATCTGAATAGTCCTTTTCGACTGTCCATCTGTTTGAGGGTGATAGGCGGTACTGAACTTGAGTTGAGTGTCCAAGCTAGTCTATGAACTCCTCCAAAAATGAGAAGTAAATCTGTTGTGTCGATCAGACGCTATGCTCATAAGAACCTCGTACAATCGAACAATTTTCCTCACATACAACTCTGCTAGCTTCTCCGTGGATAAATCCACCTTAAATGGAATAAAGTGGCCGATTTGGTCAATCTATCAGCGATGACCCAAATCGCATACTTCCCTTCACGAGTGCGTGAAAGTCCAGAAACAAAATCTATGGTGATATGTTCCCACTTCCACTCTAGGATAGGCAACGGCTGAAGCAAACCACCTGGTCTCTGCCTTTCCGTTTTGACCTGCTGGCACACTAAGCATCTGGAACAAAAATTTGCTACCTCGCGTTTCATCTCATACCATTATACATTATCCCTCAAATTCTTATACATCTTGGTAGCCCAAGGATGTATAGAATATTCAGAGAGATGTGCCTCCTGCATGACCTTCTCTCGCAGATCCCTGCTCGGCACATAAACCCTTGCCTCGTGTCTCAAAGAACCATCCACGGCAATAGTAAAGTCCTCAAGCAACCCTGCTTGCACCTGAGCCCTAATATTCCTCAAGCTCACATCCTGATACTGAGTATCTCTGATTCGGTCCATTAACCAGACTGAAACTGTAATCCCATCATATGCATCTCTAACTCCAGAATCACAACCTCGATGCCCAAGCTCTCTAAATCTAACAATAGATGTCGATCCTTCATAAAAAACTTAGCCACTGGATATCGTCTCAGTGAATCCGCAACCACATTGGCCTTTCTCGGATGGTACTGCAAGGTAATATCAAAATCTTTCATTAGCTCTAACCATATGTGATGTCTCATATTCAGCTCATTCTTTATGAAAACATACTTGAAACTCTTGTGATCTGTAAATATTTCCACCCTCTCTCCATACAAGTAATGCTTCTACAACTTCAAAGCAAAAATCACCGTCGCCAACTCCAAATCATGAGTGGAATAGTTCTTTTCATGAGGCTGTAACTATCTGGATGCATATGCCACAACCTTCTTATGCTACTCTAACACACATTCCATCCCTTTCTCTAAAGAATCACTGTATATAGCAAATCCTCCAGTACTTGCTGAAGTTCATCGCTATTTTCCAACATTTTTGTAGTGTGTGGGATATTTTAATAGTAGGCTTAAGTTTAAACTCCTCAAGACAGCATTAATGCTTTTGGTCACTCTCTTGGAAAAATTATCTAAAAATTCTCTTAGGAGCTATGTCCTATAGGGGCTTAGCGACTCGAACTCAGACTTGGGCTCGGGCTCAAGGACATAAATTGGCACTTTATGGCGTACTTTACACTTACCACATCATCAATGTTGCATGGCGCTTGTGCGCATATGTTGCACTCGTGGGCAACCTTTATACGCGAGATTGCATACACGGTTGTTAGTGCGGATGCATGAGCGGGCTATGCAGGGACTATGCGCAGACTATGTACGTGCTATGCGCGCATGCACTACAATAATTGTTGCATGTATGCATGCATAAGCCACTATATTGTTGGGTCTATGCGTAGGAGCAGCTGCGACTGTCTTGTTGTGCGCATATGCGCAGACAGCGTTATTGGGCGCATCTCTTCGCTGAATGAAGGAGTTGGACAGTTATGAAAAGATATAATAGCCAATTGTTCAGATCGATTTTTGCGGGATTTAAATTTAATTGATTGCTATTTTTCATAATTGGAGAGTAGTCAAGATTAGGGTTAATTTTCCTCTCTACTCTGTAAATATTCTCTCCATACCTCCTTTGAGAAATCAAAATTGAGAGATAGAAGAGAGTATTTGACTGTTGTTGCCATTGGAGTCTAGGAGTGTCACGTCACAGAACCAGAATACTGGCAAGTAGGGACGGACCAGGCCAGCAACGTATACTAAAGTACTCCAGTACTACGAAATAACGTATAAGCTGCATAGATGGGGGTCACTGCTACATATCAACAGTCAATCCTAGTTCACATAATCCTAGATATCTCAGTCTCAGACCAGAAGTAAGGTACAAGAATATGATCATCATGCATATAAGACAGTAAAGTGTCCCAAACTATAATATATAGATGATCATGAAGCTAGTAATACAAAATAAAGCACTAGCAAGACTAAGTAATACATGATCAGCTCTAGCTGTAGTCTAGAAATATAACATCATGTCTAAGCCCGTAGGCCAAATGTCAAGTCCAAAACACGAGCTAAACACGTGCTCGGTGGCTAAACGCCTCAAAAAATATGTACAGAAAAAGAGTGGGTAAGAGAAAGAACACCCACTCATGTCCCCTGGTGCTCCGGGTGGTCACCATCGAGTGGAAGGTCCGGAAGATCCTTGAACTCCTCAACTAAATCTGGTCAATACAAAACCAGTAGGGTCAGAACCCCAATAGCAAGTGCCACAAAGGAAGCCAAACTATGAACTAAAACCAGCATGTAATTTATAACATCTTTAAGATAAAGTAGTAAACGAGACTAGAATAGTAAATTGGTACCATAGTGTTTACGAAAGGAAACTTGAAACATGTAAGAAGGATAACAAGTGAATATATAGAATAAACTGGGCATGTGAGCATTTGGTGAAGCCGAGCATGTAGTAGGAAGAATAGCATGTAAGGAATGACAGGAAGCTAAGTACCGCAATAAGATAAACTGGAGCAAGACTAGACTAGATAGGAATGGACTCCATCCATCAATCACGGCCAGGCAAGAGTACGACTTGATATATTAGCTAACTAGGGTTGTCATAATCCTAATTACTAACATATGCAAGTTTGAAAAATCCAAGTCCAGTTACCTGCCTGCTACTACCTAAATGATCCAAGCCAAAAAAAAAGTATAGCAGACACACTGCAGTAAGATACATGTGTCCTAAGGAGGTACCATACTCGACGGTGTGCTGGAAGAATGCTCATCATGACAGATAGCTCCAAATCTCATGTATAGATATATAACACCAAGACCAAAGGGGCAACAAGTAACCGAAAAAGTCTCCAATGATCTAGGTAATCAAGCGAGTTGTTTAGTCCTTAACATTTTCTTGTTGAATTCTGGGTGTGTCATTCCGCAAAATCCATCCTAGACATGAGACATGCAAGACTGGACAAGATAAGCAAGATTGTGCACTACAACAAGCCACAACAAGATATGACTATATCAAGACAAGAGTGCGTCACGACGAGCCACTATCAAGGAGCTAGATATGTACTAGAATCAAGAGTGCGCCATGACAGGCCACTATCATGCAAGCTAGAAAAAGACATGTTCAAGAGTGCACCACGACAGGTCACTATCAAGTAGGTACTGAACATGACATAGACTGTCAGGCACAATAAATCTGGAAGAGCATAGCAATACATAGTGAGTATAAAAGAACATATAAACATAAGCTAGTGTCAAGGGTATATAGGGTGTACAATCATTCTCTAAGTATACAAGGTCATCTAATCATGTTAAAAATTTATTACACTCGAAGGAATATCAAAAACGGACAGAAACGGGCAAAAGCAGTAAAAAAAAATAGCCCATAACAGCCAAATTCAGTATACCGGCGGTATACTGCAGTATACTGACGGAATTCCGGCCAAAGACAGAAAGTTTCTGTAAAGAAAATCGGTATTCTGTCGGTATACTTCGGTATACCGTCGGAATTTCGACTTTCTAAACAACAACAAAATTCAGGTTTTTGCCAAAACTTGTTTCGGCCATAAAAACTTTATTTTAAATCAAAATTCGAATTTTCAAAAGTCAAAATTGCATAGAATTGAATTCTCTACAACATGAAAGTCTTAGTTTTCATAAATCAAAATATTTGATAGATCAATATCTCAAAATACTCCAAAAATAGGTTCTCGAGATACCGAAACGGGTTCTGATTCCCACCAAACTCAAAATTTATGGTATACAAACTGGGTGAGGGCATCATATATGCATATGTGACCAAGATCCATGATGGTAACACCAGTATCTCTCTTGATACTAAGTTTTCTACTATGTCAATGTTAGAATTTAACAGAAAATCAAGAACTAGTTCTAACCAAATTTAGAAACATGCATATAGACGAGAATCATAAGGAAAATATTTTTAACAAAATGAGTTTAGGACAATTCTAAACATTTAATACCAAGGAAAACAAAAATGACAAACAAATATTATGGTTCAAGAATTTGGCAAGATGTACTTGCCTAGGTTAAGCTCCAAGCCTAATCTTCTACTCCACCACCAAGAGGGGTACGAAACCACACTATAGACCTCAAGGCCCAGCCTTCCTAAACACTTGAGAAAGAGAAATTAAAGTGAAGAGGGAAGGAAGAAAGGGTGAAAAGGGGATGGAGAGAGAAAGTAAAATGGTATATATAGAATGGGGAATTAATCTTGACCATCGGATGGTGATTCATGTCAAGGTCTAGGTCAATCATGGCCATTCAATCAAAACCAAATATCCATTGGATAATAGGGTGCATCTACACTATTCATGGAAATATCTAAATACTATTCACGAAAATATCTGAAACACTATTCATGAAAATATCTAAAACACTATTCATAAAATATCTGAAATCAAAAATATCTAAAGTGTAGAAAATCTGTCCAGGCGGTATACCGTCGTTATACACCAGTATACCGACGGTATGCCGATCAAGGAGAAAATCTATAAGTTGAATTTTTTTTAAAGCATTCTAAAAATCAATAAAATTTGAAATACACTACAAAATACGTATTCGTATATAAATACCGATACTGTGAGACGAGTCTCACAACTCTCCTATTCTTAAAAAAATTCTGTCCTCGGAATTTCCTAAAGTTAGTCAAGCATGAAAACCAAACCAAAAAGCTGAAAAATCATGACAATCAAAATAAAGCATGGCATATTGGTAAGATGAAGATAACAGTAATATAAGTAAATGCGTAAGCAATAACACAATCACAATCAAGAAGGGCTGGAGACATATGAATAAATATGTCTCCTGAGTCAGTTGAGTAGGAATCGTCCTCGCTGGCCTACACTGACTCCAAAAATAGGTAAGGGTCAAGTCTCAAAATAAGTCAGTACCAATGACATAGTCCAAGACATGACTCAACCCAGGACGTATTTTCATAGTCGAGATAGTGATAAATATCATGTATCTCAAGATACGAAGACAGAAGAGTGGGACAAAAAACTCGCTAAATATGCGTAATCCAAGAGATAAATAAGAGTGGAAGAAGAATAGGACAATACCTACAACATGACCGCCCTCAGCCAAAACCTGCTCTAACATAACAAACTCTGCCTGCCCACGTCTCGGAACTGCTGCTCTAACCGGCTGCTGGCCCTGCTGCCTTTAGGCTTGGGACCTGCACATACTGCTGAGACCTCTGTTGTTGGAATGTCCGGGACTGTGCTGGTAAAGGCACAGCACATGCTGAACCGGTACCAGCAGATCTTATATGCCAATGAGGGGATCCTATATGCCGATGAGTGGATCGAGTATATAGAGGAGATCTTCCGCTTGGCCAGGATACCAGCAGATCTTCAGATCGAGGCCGCAGCTAGCCGGATACGAGATCTTGCTCGCACCTGGTATCAGTCAGACCCCAGGGTGGGGGTACCTGGACAGACTTGGAAGCAGTTCAAGGGCTTCTTCAAGAAGAAGTTCTTTCCAGATTCAGCACTCAGAGCCTTGGAGTCGCAGTTCGAGAGCCTAGTCCAGGGGAGTCTCTCAGTGGAGGAGTACGCCGGGGAGTTCGGCCGCCTCGGCAGGTTTGTAGAGGGCTTGAGCGAGACGGCGAAGGTCCAGAGGTTCCAGAAGGGTCTAGTCAAGGAGGTCAAGTCCTTGATCAAGGGCAACCGGGATGCTACGTTCGAGGAGATCTTGACGGGAGCCTTGCTAGCAGAGGATGATCTTGAGCTTAGGCTCAAGAGGGGGCGAGACCCAGTTGGGGGCAGCAGCAGCAGCGGATGCGCAGCTAGCCGGATCTAAGCAGGTTATGTTCATATCAGGAGCTAGTCCTATAAGGTTAAGTCATAAAATGACTTGTGAAATCACAAACCATTTCTCAAACCATTAAATTCCTAATTCCTCAATTTAAATTCTAATGGACTAATTACCACTAACTTAAGTCAAGCTAGGTTAGACTAGAGTCACAAACCTAACCAAGTCCATACTAACTAGGGTTAGCTCCTATGTTGGTCTACAAGGGTCAACACTAGTCAAAATCAATCTAGTCCAAACAATTCCAAAATAATTCCTAAAAATTCCCAAAATTTCAAATAAATTCTAATAAATTTAAGCCTGGTGTAGTTTCTCCTCTATATACTCGATCCACTCATCGGCATATAGGATCCACTCATCGGCATATAGGATCCCCTCATCGGCATATAAGATCGCTGGCCAAGCAGAAGCTCCAAAGACCAAACACAACCCATGTGCCCTACGGAACTCAGAAAGAACGTGCCCAGGCTTCTCGCAAAGATAACATCCAATAGATGAAGACGATCTCTGCTGCTGAGGTTGCATCTGAGATGACTGCTGAAAGGAAGCTGTTGGAACTGCTCCTCTAGGTGATCCAATCTCCAATATCCTAACTGTTGGTGATGGTGCTGACGACTGGGGAGAAGATCCCCTCTGAATGTGAGACCTCTTCTGGCCTCCGACTCTATCCACTATCCTCTGCAAGGTGTACTCATGCCTCCTTGTCGCCCTCATCACTGCATCAAAAGTCTGAAACTCATGTTGCTCAACTGCCAGTATGATCTCCAGATGAAGTCCCTGCTAGAACCTCCTCGCCCGATCCAACTCGGTCGCCACAAAGGAAAGGGCAAACCGACTGAGCCTACTAAACTCCGCCGTATAACCGTCGACGGTCATGCTCATCTGCTGCAAGCCAATGAACCTCTGCTGTAGATCATAAAGCGACACCGCGTCAAAGTAGCGAGTCTGAAACCTTTCGTTAAAAACTGCCCAAGTTATCGGTGCCACAAGTGACACCTCATGAGCTGCCCACCAGTCGCGGGCCAAATCCAAGAGCTGCAACCTGACAAATGCCAGACGCTTCCTAGCCGGGATCCCTGCCGCCTCCAGAATGGCCTCAGTATCCTACAGCCACGCATAAGATGCAATAGCATCCTCTGTACCATAGAAGTACGGGGGAAGGAGATGCCTGAAGCTGCTTGCAGAATTGTAGACTTGAGCACCACCCCTCTCTAAAGCCGTCTGGACAGAGTGGGTAAGAACATCGCTCTGGCGCTGCTACGATGCCATAAAACCACTCAAAACATCCACCAGTGCTCGAACAACACCCTCTGGCTACCCTGGCTGAACTGGTACTGTTGACTGAACAGGAGGAACTGGCGACTCTGTCCTTCGGTCCATTCTAGACTCTTCTTCTGAATGCTGAGGATGCTCCTCCCGAACTGGAAGAACTGGCGGGAGCTGACCCGCCATAGCTGGAATATGAATAATCTGATCGGAAGGACTAGGAATAGTGCCCCTGAAAGTTTAAGGACACAAGGGTCAGGTTGAGGGAACAGGAAAGATCAACGATCAAAGCAGATATCAGGTCAAATATCAAAGGTAGAGAGTAATACGAAGGATATCAATAGAGAAGAATTTGTGACTGAGATAACTACCAGCAACCCCCACATATCTGATAAATCAGACCTGCATGGGCTACCACTAAAACCTGTGTCACGCCCCAGAACCAGAATACTGGCAAGTAGGAACGGACCAGGCCAGCTACGTATACCAAAGTACTCCAGTACTCCGAAATAACGTATAAGCTGTATAGATAGGGGTCACTGCTACAAACCAACAGTCAATCCCAGGTCACATAATCCTAGATATCTCAGTCTCATACCAGAAGTAAGGTACACGAATATGATTATCATGTATATAAGACAGTAAAGCGTCCCAAACAATAATATATAGATGATCATGAAGCTAGTAATACAAAATAAAGAACTAGCAAGACTAAGTAATACATGATCAGCTCTAGCGGCAGTATAGAAATATAACATCATGTCTAAGCCCGTAGGCCAAATATTAAGTACAAAACACAAGCTAAATACGTGCTCGGTGGCTAAACGCCTCAAAAGAATATATACAAAAAAGAGTGGATAAGAGAAAGAACACCCACTCAAGTCCCCTGGTGCTCCGAGGGGTCACCATCGAGTAGAAGGTCCGGAAGATCCTCGGGCTCCTCAACTAAATCTAGTCAATGCAAAACCAGTGGGGTCAGAACCCCAATAGCAAGTACCATAAAGGAAGCCAAACTATGAACTAAACCCAGCATGCAATTTATAACATCTCTAAGATAAAGCAGTAAACGAGACTAGAATAGTAAATTGGTACCACAGTATTTACGAAAGGAAATTGGAAACATGTAAGAAGGATAGAAAGTGAATATATAGAATAAACTGGGCATATGAGCATGTGGTGAAGTCGAGCATGTTGTCACGCCCCTGAACCAGAATACTGGAGAGCGGGGGCGACATAGCCAGCTATGTATATTGAAATGGAATCCACCTCGCTATACGGTCACGGCTGTCTAGAAATATGAGAGTTTACTACAAGCCAACAGTCTCTTAAGGTCATGAACAAGCCTATTGTCTCAATCTCAAACAAGTAATAAGAGTTACAAGATGTTAGATCACCAAATATACAATAAGAGGCGTCCCAAATATTACATATTCAGTTGATCATGAAGCTAGTCATACAAAATACGAAGACTAGCAAGAGTTCAGTCATACATGATCAACCCTAGGATTTGTTAATCATGTTTACAGCCCGTAGGCAGACAGTAAGTAAATGTGCATCGAGCTAACAGGTGCTCGTCGGCTAAACGCCTCAAAAGAATAATTTTTACAATGCAGTGGGCAAATCAAAAAGGGAAAACCCACTCTTGGCCCGGGTTCCGTCTAGTTGTCACCATTGGGCTGGAAGTTCGGTAGATCCTCGGGAGCTACTCCGAAATCTGGCCACACAAAACCAGCTGGGTCAAACCCCAGAAAGAGCAAGTGCCACAAAGGAGGCCACAAAATAAGAACAAAAGCCAGCATACCAGAACGTAAGAAAATAGAAGAAAAGTACAAATAATTAAAGTACAGCAGGACAATAAACGACTAGGGACATGGAACCATTCTGGGAGCTAGATTACAACCCGTAAACCAAACAAGGACCGTGCTTGTAACCCTTTGCCTGAATAGCGCCTCGTCTCTACCCATTTATTATTAAAGATAAGTAAAACAATCATGTACGGAGTACCAGGTACAGGGACCTAGACGAGACTTGGACCAGGCAGGACACCATCCATTCACAAGCGGCCAAGCAATTATACGACTTACTACTTAACTAACTAGGGTTATCACAAGCCAAATTACTAACAAGATGCAATAAGAATTTCCCAGTCCCAATCCCTGCAGACTATCTAGTTATCCTTCCGCGAGTTGAGAGTATGGTTGGGTACATCACCTAGGAGACGATATACCCTTAGGTGACTTAGAGGTGCAACACATGACAGTGTGCTGGAAATGTGCTCTACTCGTCGGCAAGCTACAAGTCCATTAAAGTGCCCAGATAACGAGATTACTTGTGACTGGAAATTCTCTATATTCTAGTTTGATCTAATTATTAGCCTAATCCAATTTAGTATGAGTCCCTGGCCGTGGTACCCAGGGAGTCACATCCTAGTCATGATGCAAGACAAGACAAGACAAGACAAGTGGATTGCACAAAGCAACAAGAATAAACAACCACGGAGTCAGAGTTGATTATACAAGTCGAGTTAGCCGTCGCAACAGCATCAAGTCAGGTTACGAGTTACAAGTTACAAGTCAGGAGTATACCGCCACGGGCCACTATCAAGTTATCCAGTTACAAGAGTAAATCCTGAATCACAGGTTACAAGTCAAGAGCGCACCCCATCAGGTCGCTATGAAGAAGATCAGAAAGCACTAGGATCATAATTCACAAAATTTACGAAAACCGTACTAGTCATAAGAAAAACATCAAAAACCGTGCCAGTTCGTGTTGGGTTGAGACAGTCGTGTTATGTGGAACAAGGTCTCAAAACCCCAATCCATAAAAGAGAAGCCAAGCCTAAGAAAATAAAACCACATCACCATGGGTAAGTGGATTGTGCTGGGGTTCAGGGGAACAGGTTGCGCTAGGATCCAGGGGATCAGGTTGCGCTAGGATCCAAGTGCGCTGGATCAAAGGGCGCTGAGTCGGGTTGCACCGTAGCGAAATACACCGGGTGCAAACTGCGCAGGGGTCAAGTACGCTAGGTTGAACTGTGCTGGATCGGATTGCGCTAGGGTTCAGTGCGCCAAGAAAGGATGCGCGGTTCAGTCCAGGGGGGCCGAGCGCGGGTCAGCCCAGCGCAAAGGAGCGCTGGCCGAGGAGGTGGTTGCGCGGTTCAGCCCAGGGGGCCGAGCGCGGGTCAGCCCTGCGCTAAAGAGCGCTGGCCGAGAAGTTGGTTGTGCGGTTCAGCCCAGGGGGCCGAGCGCGGGTCAGCCCTGCGCTAAAGAGCGTCGGCCGAGGGGGGTCTTCTTCTCCAACAGACCGAGAGCAACCTTCAAGAACACTAAAAATTCCAATTCCCATAACTTGACCAAATCAAAACTAAATTTGGATTTTTAAAGTTCTAACTTGTGTAAAATTGAATTCTCTTCCACATGGAAGCCTCAAAACAAGCAAAAATCAAAGTTTAATAGATCAAAATCAAGAAAATTCGAAAATAGTTAAAACTTAGATCTAGAACCATGGAAACTCCAAATCACAAAATGCCAAGTTCTAATGTTGTTCTCCATGGCCTAATCTAGCTAATGGATAAATAAAATGTGGTGCTTATTTGGTAGCAAGGTGTACTTGCCTATGGTGTTGGTGTTGTGTGGAAGAAGGAAGAAGAAGAAGGAGTTAGAAATTAATGGGGGAAGTAATGAGGAGAGAGAATGGTTGGTGGGGATTTAATGAGGGTGGTTATGGTGGAATGAGGGTGGAGTATAGGTTGAAGTGTCCCATTGGGTTTAAAACCAAACCAAACCAACCAAACCAACTAAAACCGAGCCGAGTCGAAACCCAAAACACGAGAAAACCCAAAATTCCACAAGTCGAGAAAATAAAAATATATGCCAACATCCAACTACGAGTATAAATACGAAATACGGGAAATGAGGATGACAACTCTACCCACCATAAAAGAATTCCGTCCTTGGAATTTAATCAAGGAGTTAGAGACTGCCACGGCAAGCTACACTAAGCACCAACAACTACACTAAGCAGTTCAATCATACAATCATACATGCAAGCAAGGATGGAAAGCATAAGGCATAAGGAAGACATTATACCTTACGAGTCAAACATGTCGGGATATCGCGATCGGATGTCGTCCTCACGCTCCCATGTTGGCTCTCCTAGAGAGTGATGACCCCAAGCAACACGGACTAAGCTAATAGTCTTGTTCTTGAGTATCTTCTCTCTCCGGTCCAATATAGACACGGGCCTCTCCTCATACGAAAGGTTGGTACCAACAACCAATTTCGAATGGTCCAGGATATGGCTCGGGTCCGGGATGTATCGTCGTATTTGGGACACATGGAATACATCATGCACCTCTCTTAGCGACGGCGAAAGAGCGAGACGATAGGATACATCCCCTATTCGCTCCAGTATATCGAACGGCCCTATATACCTAGGACTAAGCTTTCCCAGCACGCCAAAATGAATAACGTCGCGGTTAGGCGAGATCCTAAGGAATACATGGTCGCCAATAGCAAACTCTAAGGGACGCCGATGGGCATCGGCCCAATGTCGCTGGCGATCTTGGGCAACTCGAAGATGATCCCTAACTTTTCTGACTACTTCAACTGTCTGGGCAATCATTTCTGGACCGAGCATCTGCCTCTCTCCGACATCGTCCCATGCTAATGGGGATCTGTACTTCCTACCATACAGTGCCTCGAATGGTGCCATTTGGATGCTGGCCTGGAAACTGTTATTGTACGAGAACTCCACCAGGTGCAGGTGATCTTCCCACGAACCACCGAAGTCAAGTATACAAGATCTCAACATGTCTTCAAGAGTCTAGATTGTACGCTTCGACTGACCATCTGTCTGCGGATGATATGCCGAACTGAACTGGAGACGAGTTCCCAAACTCTCTTGCAGGCTACGCCAAAAGTGTGATGTAAACCTTGAATCTCGGTCTGAGGTGATACTGACGGGCACACCGTGAAGCCTAACAATCTGCCTGAGGTACATCTCTGCCAACTGGGCCGTAGACTGACCAACTCTGAATGGGAGAAAATGAGCCACCTTCGTGAGCCTGTCAACTATAACCCAAATAGCATCTCGACCAGCTGGAGATCTAGGCAATCCAGTCACAAAATCCATGGTCACATGCTCCCATTTCCATTCTGGAATCGGCAAGGGCTGAAGAAGTCCAGCGGGCCTCTGATATTCAGCTTTAACCTGCTGGTAAACCAAACACCGAGAGACAAACCGGGCTATCTCCCTCTTCATGCCATTCCACCAAAAATACTGACGAATATCCCTATACATCTTCGTACCACCGGGATGAATAGAATACTGTGAATTGTGAGCTTCTGCCATGACCTCCTGTCTGATATCTCTACTGGGTACACAAAGACGAGTGTCGTACCGAAGTGTACCATCTTCATGGATACATAAATCTGGCCTTCTTCCTGTCTCATATTCTGCTCTGAGTCACTGAAGCTTGGAATCTGTAGACTGCGCCATCCGGATCCTCTCAACTAGGCTGGACTGAACCTGTAGGCTGGCCATCAATGCCACGTTGGTAGAAAGAACCACTTCGATACCCATCTTCTGAAGATCTGCCAATAATTCTGGTTGCGCCGTTAGAAAGTAAACTCCGGCCCTCCTGCTCAACGCATCTGCTACAACGTTGGCCTTCTCTGGGTGATACTGCAAGTCCACATCATAGTCCACCAGTAGCTCGAGCCATCTCCTCTGTCGCATATTAAGGTCTTTCTGGGTGAAAACATACTTCAGGCTCTTGTGATCGATAAATATCTCCACTCTATCTCCGTACAAGTAGTGCCGCCAATGCTTAAGTGCAAACACTACTGCTGCCAGTTCCAAGTCATGGGTCGAATAATTCTTCTCATGATCACGAAGTTGACGTGATGCATAAGATATTACCTTCCCATGCTGCATCAAGACACATCCCAATCCTCTGTCTGAAGCATCGCAATAAACTGTGAATCCTCCGATCCCATCTGGAAGTGTGAGGATGGGAGCCGTTATCAAACCTCACTTCAACTTCTCAAATGATTCCTGGCACTCTGCTGTCCAAGCAAACTGCACATCCTTGTGGGTCAACTGGGTCATCGGCGCCGAAATCCTTGTAAAATCTGAAACAAATCGCCGGTAGTAGCCGGCCAATCCAAGGAAGCTGCGAACCTCTGCCGCTGAACTTGGTACTGGCCATATCTCGGTAGCCACAATCTTCTGGGGATCCACTTCCACTCCTCCTCGTGTAATGATGTGACCCAAGTACGAAATGCGATCGAGCCAAAACTCGTATTTGCTGAACTTGGCGTACAACTGGTGCTCTCTAAGCGTCTGAAGGACGATTCTGAGATTCTGCCCATACTCTGCTTCGCTCTTGCTGTAGACTAGGATATCATCTAGGAACACGATAACGAACTGATCCAAGTAAGGCATAAAAATGCGATTCATGAGGTCCATGAATACAGCCGGCACATTGGTCGCTCCAAAGGGCATAACAAGGAACTCCCAATGCCCATATCTCGATCTAAACGTTGTCTTCGGGATGTCCTGCTCTCTGAATCTGATCTGGTGGTATCCTGACCTCAAGTCTATCTTCAAAAACACTGAAGCCCCTTTGAGTTGATCAAATAAGTCATCTATCCTCGGGAGAGGGTATCTGTTCTTGATTGTCACTGAGTTCAAGGTACGAAAGTCTACACATAACCTGGACGTACCATCCTTCTTTTTCACAAGAAGCATCGGGGCTCCCCAAGGCGATCCACTTGTACGAATGAATCCCTTGGTCCTCAGTTCTTCAATCATCTTGTACAAAATCTCCAACTCAGAAGGCGCTATTCTGTAGACTCGCTCTGATACTGGTGCTGACCCGGGGATTAAGTCTATAGTGAACTCGATCTCCCGCTCTGGCGGAATCCCTGGAAGTTCTTCTGGGAAGACATCTGGAAACTCTTCAACTATCCGGGGTAACTGCACTGCTGCTACTGCCATCCGCAATATTGGGGAAGATGGTTCCACTGTGCCTCTGGAAAATGAAAACTCTGGCTCGCCTGGAATACTAAAGACAACCCTGCCAACATGACAGTTTATCCTAGCATACTGGTTCCTCAACCAATCCATGCCTAGGACTACATCATAGTCTGCCATAGGGAATTCTATAAATCTAGCGAGAAATTTTCTACCGCTAACTACGATCCGACACGAGAAAAACACTCGATCTACTCCTACAAGACCATTACCAGTAAGTATATTGAGCCTCACTGATAATGACTCGGGCTCCAATCCTATCCGTGTCGCGAATCGTGCGGACATGAACGAATGCGACGCACCAGAATCAAATAATACCAATGCTGGAGAGGAGTTGACGAGAATAGTACCTGTCACTACCTCACCTGGTGTAACCTCTTCTTCCATAGCCATCATCATGGCCTGACTTTGTCCTCTAACTGCGGGTCCCCTCTGCTGGAAACCTCTCTGTCTATTCTACACTTGGGCTTGGGTATACTGCTGCTGGTTCTGCTGATAAAATGCCTGGGCCTGAGGCAACAATGGCCTCGGGTGCTGCTGTTGCTGCATAGGTGCTGGTCCCCTAACCGATGGACTGGTTAGGTTGGATGAGGACGAACTACCCCTATTCGGGCAGGCTCCTATCTTGTGATTTGTCGCTCCACAAGCCAGGCACAATCCCTGCGCCCTACGACAATCTGCCACCACGTGCCCTAGCTTCCCATAATGAGAACATCCCATCGCGAAAGTCTGCTTCTGCTTCTGCTGCTGCGGGTACGTCAGGGTTGAATGTTGAATCGACGTTACTGAGGCTGCCTGCCTCGGAGTTCCAATGGTCAAACCCCTAGCTGCCGGGGCTGAAGCTGATGATTGGTGCATCTGACTGTGGGATCGCTTCCTACCTCCGGTCCTATCCACGATCTTCTGGGAGGTGTACTCATGCCTCCTAGCTGCTCTCAATACTGCATCGAACGTCTGGTGCTCGAACTGCTCGACTGCCAACAAGATCTCCAAATGTAGTCCCTGTTGGAACCGCTGGGCCCTATCAAACTCGGTCGCCACCAAGGTGGGGGCAAACCTACTGAGTCTAGAAAACTCAGATGCATAACCGTCGACCGTTCTGTCTCCTTGCTTCAAGTTGGTAAATCTCGTCTGTAGGTCGTACCGAGCCACAGCATCAAAATACTTCGTTTGGAATCTTTCTCTAAACACTGCCCAAGCAATGGGTGCCACTAATCCCATGGCCTGTGCCGCCCACCAACTGCGAGCTAAGTCTAACAACTACAGGCGTACCACCGCCACCTTCTCATTCTCAGGGGTTCTAGCTGCTTCCAGAACTACCTCGGTATCTTGAAGCCAAGCGTCCACGGCAATCGCATCCTCGCTGCCGTTGAAGAATGGAGGGTTCAAGCGCTTGAAGCTGTTGGCCGTGCTGTTCCCTGGATGACCGCCACTGGTCAAAGCATCTGCCACTGCCTGGTAAAAGGCGTCTCCTCGACGATCCTGGGAAGTTATCAAGGTCCTGATGAGACCTACCAAGGTGCCATCATCCGGCTTGGCAGGCTGAACGGGCTGAACTGGGGGCTCTCCTCCAGTAGGTAAAACTCTGGAGGCTACTCCGGAATGCTGGGCTTGATCTCCAAGTTGCGGCTGGTCCACGGGAAGTGCTTCACCTTGCTGATCGGCAGGGTCAGGTACAGTGCCACTGAAGAAGACGACACAGGGAAACAATAAGGACGGACCAGGACAGATCAACGATACAAGCACATGATCAGGGCAAGAATCCAGAGATTCAGAGGATATGAACGGAGATCAAGGACGAATACTGATTGAGACATCTATTGGTAAACTCTCACATTTCTTGAATGCCAAGACCTGCATGGGCCACCACTTAAACCATGACACGCCCCTGAACCAGAATACTGGAGAGCGGGGGCGGACATAGCCAGCTACGTATATTAAAATGGAATCCACCTCGCTATACGGTCACGGCGGTCTAAAAATATGAGGGTTTACTACAAGCCAACAGTCTCTTATGGTTATGAACAAGCCTATTGTCTCAATCTCAAGCAAGTAATAAGAGTTACAAGATGTTAGATCACCAAATATACAATAAGAGGCGTCCCAAATACTACATATTCAGTTGATCATGAAGCTAGTCATACAAAATGCGAGGACTAGCAAGAGTTCAGTCATACATGATCAACCCTAGGATTTGTTAATCATGTTTACAGCCCGTAGGCAGATAGTAAGTAAATGTGCATCGAGCTAACAGGTGCTCGTCGGCTAAACGCCTCAAAAGAATAATTTTTACAATGCAGTGGGCAAATCAAAAAGAGAAAACCCACTCTTGGCCCGGGTTCCGTCTAGTTATCACAATTGGGCTAGAAGTTCGGTAGATCCTCGAAAGCTGCTCCGAAATCTGGCCACACAAAACCAGCTGGATCAAACGCCAGAAAGAGCAAGTGCCACAAAGGAGGCCACGAAATAAGAACAAAAGCCAGTATACCATAACGTAAGAAAATGAAAGAAAAGTACAAGTAATAAAAGTACAACAGGACAATAAACGACTAGGGACATGGAACCATTCCGGGAGCCATATTACAACCCGTAAACCAAACAAGGACCGGGGTTGTAACCCTTCGCCTGAATAGCGCCTTGTCTCTACCCATTTATTGTTAAAGATAAGTAAAACAATCATGTACGAAGTACCAGGTACAAGGACCTAGACGAGACTTAGACCAGGCTGGACACCATCCATTCACAAGCGGCCAAGCAATTACTACGGCTTACTACTTAACTAACTAGGGTTGTCACAAGCCTAATTACTAACAAGATGCAATGAGAATTTCCCAGTCCCAAGCCCTGCAGACTATCTAGTTATCCTTCCGCGGGTTGAGAGTATGGTTGGGTACATCGCCCAGGAGACGATATACCCTTAGGTGACTTAGAGGTGCAACACATGACAGTGTACTGGAAATGTGCTCTACTCGTCGGCAAGCTACAAGTCCATTAAAGCGCCCAGATAACGAGATTACTTGTGACTGGAAATTCTCCATGTTCTAGTTTGATCTAGTCATTAGCCTAATCCAATTTAGTATGAGTCCCTGGCCGTGGTACCCAGGGAGTCACATCCTAGTCATGATGCAAGACAAGACAAGACAAGTGGATTGCACAAAGCAGCAAGAATAAACAACCACGGAGTCAGAGTTGATTATACAAGTCGAGTTAGCCGTCGCAACAGCTTTAAGTCAGGTTACGAGTTACAAATTACAAGTCAGGAGTGTGCCGCCATGGGCCACTATCAAGTTATCCAGTTACAGGAGTAAATCCTGAATCACAGGTTACAAGTCAAGAGCGCACCCCATCGGGTCGCTATCAAGAAGATCAGAAAGCACTAGGATCATAATTCACAAAATTCATAAAAATTGTACTAGTCATAAGCAAAACATCGAAAACCGTGCCAGTTCGTGTTGGGTTGAGACAGTCGTGTTATGTGGAACAAGGTCTCAAAACCCCAATCCATAAAAGAGAAGCCAAGCCTAAGAAAATAAAACCACATCACCATGGGTAAGTGGATTGCGCTGGGGTTCAGGGGAACAGGTTGTGCTAGGATCCAGGGGATCAGGTTGCACTAGGATCCAAGTGCGCTGGATCAAAAGGCGCTGAGTCGGGTTGCGCCGTAGCGAAATACGCGGGGTGCGAACTGCGCAGGGGTCAAGTGCGCTAGGTTGAACTGTGCTGGATCGGATTGCGCTAGGGTTTAGTGCGCCAAGAAAGGATGCGTGGTTCAGCCCAGGGGGGCCGAGCGCGGGTCAGCCCAGCGCAAAGGAGCGCTGGACGAGAAGGTGGTTGTACGGTTCAGCCCAGGGGGCTGAGCGCGGGTCAGCCCTGCGCTAAAGAGCGCTTGCCGAGAAGTTGGTTGCGCGGTTCAGCCCAGGGGGCCGAGCGCGGGTCAGCCCTGCGCTAAAGAGCGCAGGCCGAGGGGGGGTCTTCTTCTCCAACAGACCGAGAGCAACCTTCAGGAACACTAAAAATTCCAATTCCCATAACTTGACCAAATCAAAACTAAATTTGGATTTTTAAAGTTCTAACTTGTGTAAAATTGAATTCTCTTCCACATGGAAGCCTCAAAACAAGCAAAAATCAAAGTTTAATAGATCAAAATCAAGAAAATCTGAAAATAGTTAAAACTTAGATCTAGAACCATGGAGACTCCAAATCATAAAATACTAAGTTCTAATGTTGTTCCCCATGGCCTAATCTAGCTAATGGATAAATAAAATGTGGTGCTTATTTGGTGGCAAGGTGCACTTGCCTATGGTGTTGGTGTTGTGTGGAAGAAGGAAGAAGAAGAAGGAGTTAGAAATTAATGGAGGAAGTAATAAGGAGAGAGAATGGTTGGTAGGGATTTAATGAGGGTGGTTGTGGTGGAATGAGGGTGGAGTATAGGTTAAAGTGTCCCATTGGGTTTAAAACCAAACCAAACCAACCAAACCAACTAAAACCGAGCCGAGTCGAAACCCAAAATACGAGAAAACCCAAAATTTCGCAAGTCGAGAAAATAAAAATACATGCCAACATCCAACTACGAGTATAAATACGAAATATGGAAAATGAGGGTGACACATATAGTAGGAAGAATAGCATGTAAGGAATGGCAGGAAGCTAAGTACCGCAATAAGATAAACTAGAGCAAGACTAGACTAGACAGGAATGGACTCCATCCATCAATCACGGCCAAGCAAGAGTACGACTTGATACATTAGCTAACTAGGGTTGTCACAATCCTAATTACTAACATATACAAGTTTGAGAAATCCAAGTCCAGTTACCTGCCTGCTACTACCTGAATGATCCAAGCCAAAAAGAAAACAAGTATAGCAGACACACTCCAGTAAGATACATGTGTCCTAAGGAGGTGTCCCACTCGATGGTGTGCTGAAAGAGTGCTCATCATGACAGATAGCTCAAAATCCCATGTATAGATATATAAGACCAAGACCAAAGGGGCAACAGGTAACCGAAAAAGTCCCCAATGATCTAGGTAATCAAGCGAGTTGTTTAGTCCTTAACATTTTTTGTTGAATTCTGCGTGTGGCACTCCTGTAGGGCCTAAAAATCAAGTTGTGCCATGTATCCACTACTCAGTGATCAAGTTGTGTCCCAAAAATTAAGCTGCGCCGCTGTTTTGAAGCTCAGAGATTAAGCCGCACCACTGATCAGGTTGTGCCTGATATCAGACTGCGCCCAATTATGTTGTGCCAAAATCTATGTGTCGTCTGACACTTAATGGCCATCATTACCTGACAGCACTGACAACTGACAAACACAGTAAACGAGGAAAATCTCTTCGAATCCCTCGAATTGTGTCGTTCGAGGAGATTGGACTGACAGCTGTCCTGTACATCTTGTAAGTTGCGCCTAGGCACAATCTAGACAAGTTTCTTTGTTGTGCCTAGGCGCAATCTGAACGACTTCTTCTCAAAAGCTGTCACGTGTCTAGGCGCAATCTAATCAGGCGCAGTTTAACTTGTTGACTGAAGCTCGCGCAACCTGATAAAGTTGAGACAATTTTCATTTCAAGCCAGGATGACGTGGCGCATATGCCACTAATCTCTCAAGACGTGTCTACTATCCTGTACACGACCACGCGCATCTCAATCACATGATGTCATGCATCTAAATACGGTTAGTACACGACTGATAACTGAATGAAAGTTGGCGCAATAGGAGGTTGGCGCAACCCAATGTGGCACAACCCAATATGGCGTACATCAGAATAACTGCTAAAACAGTTATTTCCTAAACTCTATAAATAGAGTTTCTAATCAGTGTTAAAGGATCACGCACAGAGATCAAGAACTCTTGTAAAATTGCTGCTATATTCTCCAGAGACTCTAGTCTTCAAGTTCATATAGTCCAAGGGATAAAGTGATCGTCTTCTGATCAGATTCCTACAGTTGTACTTCTCCAGAATTCATTGTACTTTGTACTATTATTTTATAAGTTTGGAATAAACTTTTTGTTTTTGCAAACAAAATGGCGACTCTGCTGGGGATGACTTTCTCCTCCGACGAGAAGGTGACAACTCAATGTGATACTGCGTCGATCGACAAGATGCAGAAGACGCTGGTTGTTCAGGTCAACCAGACAGCCTATGAGAATATGATCAACACCAAAAGCAACAAGCGCACTGTGTCTATCGCCAAGAACAAGACTGTGTGGACTCCTAAGTCTCCTGCAGTTGCTGTTGCCCAGGCGTAACTTGAGTGCTCAGTGGCCAAGGCACAATCTGCCTCAGTGGCTCAGGCACATCCTGCTTATATTACAGGGTGCAATCCACTCTTCCTGCTGCACGTACGCAGTCCACTACTCTCTTTACTGCCAAGGTGCAGTCTGTTCAGGCCGTTACTGAGGCAAAGTCTATCCATGTTGCTGCCAAGGCGCCACTAGTAGCCTATATTACTAGGGTGCAACCAGTAGCCTGTAGTGCTATGGCGCAACCCATGTAACCAGTGACTCAGGCGCAGTCTGCTACTCTGGCGCAACCTAAGGGAACTAGTCTTTTGGTTATTCCCTCTCCCAATTCTCAACTTCTAAACTTGGAGAAACAATGCTCTAGTACTAACACTAGACAGAACAAAGGGAAGAGTCCTTTGACATTTCCTCAACTGGTGCAACCTGTGCCTAAAGTGATCCCACAACAGAACAGAGGGGAACGCTTCTTAGCTAACCCTCTACAAAATAAAGGAAAGTACCCTTTGGTCTTTTCCAAAGCTTCCCTGGTCTATAACTCAGAAGAAGATATATCAGATTCTATTCCTTTAAACAGAGGTCTTCGAATCTCTGATATCGGAAAGGATACTGATCAAAGAGGCATCTTGCCTACCCCGATGGGGTCTGGTCAAGATCTTCCCACCTTGCAAATTTCAAGATCTAAGCAAAAAAATTGAGGGTATCACAAACAGAGACACTTGGAGCAGAATTTTCTGATTTACGCGCTTATCTCAATAGGCGTCAACCAATATCAACTTTGGTAAAACGTAAGAACCCTATGCCAAAGGCCAATCTGTACCAGAAGCCAAAGTTTAAAAAGAAGGATCCAACCACTTATGCTAATGAGTTGAGTACATCTTTGTACACTCAAGAAACTAAACATCTGAAGAATAGGAGACATGTTCCTAACATCATTAAGGAATATGTTCCTCCGACTTCTTCTCGTCCTGTAGTTATAACTAATCTCCGGCAACGTCTTACACAAAAATAGGAGATTACAGGGATGTCTCCCTTACCTCTAAATCACTATTCAGATCGCTACTGCCTTCATGAAGTCGTCATCAACTGTTGTTGCCAATCGGCTCGACGATCTGTCTTCGATCGTCTGAACTATGCTTCAACTCCCGAACATATAATAGAAGATAAAGACGAGCTATTATATGCTTCTGTTAACATGACTTCTCAAGGCACTGGAGGTAGAAAACGTCCAAGACGTAATGCATCCCGTAATCCCAGTCAACAATACTTAGATCAGATTCATGCATCCAGTGAAGGTGTATTTCAATACACTAGATCAAGAAATCGACATTTGAACCAAGGTGTCTTTAATCAAGAAGATCTCCCCATCGCTTATGTAGGAGAGGACTCTTTTTCATAATTTAATGCAGATAGTGAAAGTTCTGAACTGACTATCTCATCAATAGCAGCAAGAGAAGTAACGGCATATACCATTACGGAAGATCAAGATGCCTCTACTTCAACCAGTCAGAAGCAACGAATTGTTGCACTAGAAGACAAATTGAAGACCATGGCAGAAATGGTTGTAAGTGTAGGACCGTTGAGCACCTCTAGAGGGGGGGGTGAATAGAGTGCGTGTGTGCAGCGGAAAATAATCACCAATTAAAAATTAAACTATGGCAGTGATATAAGAGACAGTAAATAAAGATAGAGAATTCAAACTCAGTGACACAGCAATATATGCTGGTATCCCTCTGAGAGGACTAATCCAGTCTCGAGTACTCTTGCTCGATGTTAATCCACTATGGCACAAGCTTTAACTGAGAGCTTGCAGTCTCTTACAACACCGTGCTTGGTGACAAGCGCACGACCAGCTTCACAACACAATGCTTGGTGACGAGGACACGACCAGCTCCACAACAGGAAAAGTTGTTGAACTTGAACGACCTCTTTACAACTCTTGGAATACCAAAAGACTCTAAATCAACTCTGATAGTACTGGCTTTTGGCTAAGAGATGTATAGGTATGATTTGAAAGTCTTAGATCGTTTGAAAACACTTGAGTAGTAGAGAAGAGAGAATGAAAAATGAATGAGTGAATTGAAATAAAAGTTCTTCTCTATTTATAGGTGTTTTCTCCAACCGAACTCGGGCAGAGCTCGGATGCAAATATCTCGCAAAGAGACGTTGCTCGCTGATTTGGAGGCAACAGAAGTTTGAATCATTTTTGACCGAACTCGGTCAGAGTTCGGACCGAACTCGGGCCGAACTCAGTTACGAGTTCTGTCAGGAGATATTTGAAAATCATTTGTAAAAACAGTTTTCAAACTATGTTTTTGGTTATTTATAAAATCATTTGTAAAGGCTATTTTCAAAATATGTTTTTGAAATGTTTTGTAAATGAAATACGAATAGGTAAATAGGTAGGCTTTTGGAATGTGGACAGTTTTAACCCTAAGCCAGTATTACCAAAACTGATTTTACAAAATAAATCCTAGACTCAATAAAATATAAAATACAGAATAAAATGAAAAATGAGTCTTCTGAAGATTTGATGATGTTGACGCTTTTTTGATGCAGTACATCGTCCGTTGAATTTGATTTCATGTATCCTGAAATGATTAGCAGCATTTTCTATATTTTGTGTATTAACTTAAGTGTATGTTGATTATCGAAATCGGGTGTGACCATGGAATGGGCCAACAATCTCCCCCATTTTGATAATTGACAAACTTGAGTCTATACCAAAATATATTTATATGAAATAGAACAAAATACAAAGTACCTGAAAAAAATGAGATGTTTTGATTTTGTTTTTGGATTTGTATATGCTTTGCTTTTTGGTATTGTACTCTTTTTCTCCCCCTTTGTCAAGTAGTAAAATGACTTGGCTCCCCCGTAATATGTGAAGCCAACAATAGACAAACACAAGACAAAGTGAAGCAAAAAGACATAATCATAGCATAAAACATATGGAAACAACTAATATAGAAAGAAACAGCTCATAATAAACTGAAACAGTCATGAAAATTTCTACTAATAATCCAAAAGTACAACTGAAAATGTCTAACTAATCAGTTTAGACATGAAATAAAAAAAACTACATCAACTGATCATCATCTAATCAATGTCCACTAGCCCATAGCTGAATCCACGTCACATCGTGGGGTCGTCTGCACCAGGAGTCTCATAAGGAAAGTAGGTTGTAGTCGGGTCGAAATACTGAAAGGAAGCCTCATCAGTAAATCGAGGACCCAGAAAGGTAGGGTGAGGTAAGATGGTGACTGGATGGACAGGATCATGAGCCAGGCTGTAGTGGAGGTCAGCAATGCTATTCCTCAGCACCTGGCCTGAGAAGTGCGTCGGAACTCCGAATCTATATGACGTTGCGTAGAGACAGCAACAAAGTCATCAAAGCGCTGATAGAACGTCGGATCAAATCCTGGGACAGGGGCCGGAGCAGGAGGAGCATCAGCAGGAGGGACCTCAGCATCAGCAGCTGGAGCAGGATGAGCTCCAGGAGGCAGAGATGGAGCAGGAAATCGACGGGATCTAGTCAGCTCGACAGGAGTGGAGGAGATGGCACACGTCTCAAGATCTATCTCGAAACGTCGAAAGATAGAAGCTAAGTGCATTGGATATACTAGATTCCTACCTGCATTTCTGCAGTTAAGCATCCAGGACATCACAGTTTTAGGAATAGAGAAAGGGATGCCAAAGTGAATATGATATAAAGCAGATAGTTCCATAAAGGTTACTTCATCAGTAGAACCTTTCTTTGGAAGAAGGACGGAGAAAAACCATACGATGAAGTTCATAGAAGATTTGGTTCAAATTTTTAGGCAAAAATTCTACTGGGAACAGTGTTAGGATGACAGATTAGTTTCCTGAAGGAAGCAAGAGTGACATCAGCAGGGAATTGAATATGATAGATGTCAACCAAGGCATCACCAAGATCAGGAATATGGAAGAATTCGCTGATGTCGGTAGCGCTAAATTCCAATTCTTGCCCAGCAACGCAATGAATAGAAATTTCTGTTTAGGTTTTACTTGCAGGTTGAAGTAAAACATACGGATGGCGTTGTCATAAATATTTTCTTGTACCTCGAAGAAATCTCGGTACCCAAGTTGGTCAAAAGTTAGAGCGTACTCAAAGAAAGTAGTAAAATTTACAAAAGCTCCAGTACAAATACGACGACCAGAAAAGAGTCGAACCAGAGATCCGAAAAATCTTTATCCGGGAACAAAGTAGAGTCATATTCTTCGGGATCTCTAGGTCGTGCTGGACTGAATAGACTTGCAGGGGTGTATTCAGAAGAAGAGGAGGCACCTTGGGAAGTGGTTCCTCTTTGACGCTTGGGGGCCATGTGAAAATAGAGAGAAAGTACCTCTTGAAGAAAAAGGAAGGAGGAACAAGATGATCGCCCACTAGATCTCTTCGGAACCTTGCTAGGATGGAGGAGGAGAAGCTTCTAGGAAGAGAGCAAGTGATTTCCACGAGTTGTTGTGTGGAGAAAGTGGAAGAAAAGAAGGGTTTTATAGGCACTAGGGCCGGCTGTTCGTTTCTGGAACCATAACAGCGCCGACCGAACTCGGTCCGAATTCGGTCCGAACTCGGTCAGAGTTCGGGCCGAGTTCGGCCACATGCATTCCCGAGACAGTCAATGCATTCTGGTAGGTTTAAAAGTAGAATTTAATAACTTTGACTGTAATATTAAATAACGACTATTATTTTTGGGTTAACTGTAGGGGTTGTCCCAGCTAACGGAGGTTCACCGGAGAACTCTTAAATACCACTTCGCTTCGACCGTAGCCGTGGTGACAGACATACCCTTTTTAAGTTTGTACCCAAAAACAATTTTCGTTAAATAAATAATAAAGTATCAAGTCATAAATTCAATTTTAATTACCATATACATTATGAGTCTGAGAATTCAAGAATGTCGAGCTCACGCCTCAAAATGTTAAAACGGTCTTCAGCCAATGGTTTAGTAAATATATCTGCTAGTTGATGATCAGTGTCAATAAATTCTAGGCAGATATCCCCGTGTTGTTGATGATCACGAAGGAAATGATGTCTAATTTCTATGTGCTTTGTGCATGAATGACAAATAGGGTTCTTAGTCAGATTTATAGTACTAGTGTTATCACAATAAATAGGAACATTTGTGTAGTGCAGATTGTAGTCCTCTAAGGTTTGCTTCATCCACAAAATCTGAGCACAACAACGTCCTGCGGCGATATACTCAGCCTTAGTTGTTGATAATGCTACTGAATTTTGTTTCTTGCTATACCAAGAGACTAAGGCCTTTCCTAAGAAATGACATGTGCCACTGGTACTTTTACTGGTCCACTTTGCATCCAGCAAAATCCGTATCCGAGTAACCTATAAGGTCAAAGGATTTGGTTTTGGGATACCATAAGTCCAACTGTAGAAGTTCCTTTAAGGTATCGAAAGATACGCTTAACGGCACTAAGATGTGATTCCTTAGGGTTTACCTGATAACGTGCACAAATGCAAACGCTAAACATAATATCAGGGCGACTAGCAGTTAAGTATAATAAACTACCAATCATACCTCGATACTTATGCTGATCGGCAGGTTTGCCACTTTCATCAGCATCAAGCTTTGTAGATGTAGCCATAGGCGTCCTGATTGGCTTTACATTCTCGAAGTCGTACTTTTTCAGTATGTCCTTCGTGTATTTAGCTTGGTTGATAAATGTTCTGTTCGAGTGCTGTTTGATTTGAAGTCCTAGGAAGAAGTTTAGCTCTCCCATCATACTCATCTCAAATTCACTCTACATACACTTGGCAAAATCTTGACAGAGTTTTTCATTAGTAGAACCAAATATAATGTCATCTACATAAATTTGCACTAGAAGAATATCATCATTCATGGATTTAATAAATAAAGTAGTATCAATCTTTCCTTTCGAAAATCCATTATTAAGTAAGAAGGCGCTTAGGCGTTCATACCAAGCACGAGGTGCTTGTTTGAGTCCATAAAGTGCTTTCTTAAGCTTGAAGACGTGATCAGGTTTTTGAAAATCTTCAAAACCAAGGGGTTGTTTCACAAAAACCTCTTCTTTCAAAAATCCATTTAAAAATACGCTTTTTACGTCCATTTGAAATTTTTTTAAAATCATTAAAACAAGCAAATGCACAAAACATACAGATGGCTTCTAGTCTAGCAACATGAGCATAGGTCTCATCATAATCAATTCCTTCTTCTTGATTATAACCTTGTGCCACTAGACGTGCTTTGTTGCGTAGAACTTGTCCATCTTCACTGAGTTTATTTCGGAACACCCATTTGGTACCAATTATAGATTGACCAATTGGTTTAGGAACAAGTTCCCAAACTTGGTTTCTCTCAAATTGATTAAGTTTTCTCTTGCATGGCAGAAATCCAAAACTCATCAGTAAAAGCATCATCTACATTCTTAGGTTCTATTTGTGAAATAAATGCTACATTTGCTGCTAAGTCAGAATCTTTAAGAGATGAACGTGTACTTACACCTTTAGATACATCACCTATAATGAGAGTTTTTGGATGATCTGGCTTGAATCTCAATGATTCAAATCTTTGGGCCATATCTTTCATAAGGCTCTTCTCAGTTCCTGCATCTTCGGAACTTTTATCAGTCCTTGCCTCTTGGGTCAGATCTTTCTCAGAACTCTTCTTAGTCTTTGTATGTGTATCTTCATCATCACTATCGCTAGATCTGTGACTATTAAACTCATCAAAGGTAACATTAATAGTCTCTTCAACAATCATAGATCTTTTATTGAAAATTCTATATCCCTTATTCTTAGCAGCATATCCGAGAAATATCCCGTCATCTGCTTTGGAGTCGAACTTTCCCAAGTTATCCTTGGTGTTCAGGATAAAACAGCGACAACCAAAAACTTTGAAATAAGAAATGTTTGGAATTCTTTCAAACCAAAGCTCATATGGTGTTTTCTTCGAGATTGGTCGAATTAACACCCTATTTAAAACATGACAGGCTGTACTAACAGCTTCTGCCCAAAAATATTTAGGAAGATTATACTGATTCAGCATGACTCCAGCCATTTTGCTTAGAGTACGATTCTTCCGCTCCGCAACACCATTCTGTTGGGGAGTTCTAGGACAAGAAAATTTGTGGTAATATCCACTATCATCACAAAACTTTTTGAAATCAGAATTTTCGAATTCGCCACCATGATCACTTCAGATACGAGTAATCATGAAGCCTTTTTCGTTTTGTACTTTTTTGTAAAATATCTGAAATTCAAAAATTGTATCACTTTTGTTTGATAAGAAATAAACCCAAGTAAATTGAGAGAAATCATCAACAATAACAAAAGCGTAGAGCTTACCGCCATGACTAGCGACTCTACTAGGACCAAATAAATCCATATGAATTAACTGCAAAGGTCTCGAAGTACTTACAGCATTGATGGATTTAAAAGTAGACCTATGTGCTTTGTTCTTTTCGCAGTCAGCACATACCATATCTCTCTTGAATGGAATTTCAGGGAGTCCTCTTACCAACTTTTTGTATTTAGACGTGAGATAGTATCCATATTTGCATGTCCTAGTCTCATGTGCCATAGCCAGCTTTCATCTTGATTGGCTACTAGGCACCTTCCTGCATTATTAGTATTCTCCAAAAAGAAAACATAAATGTTGTCTTCTCTAATCCATTTATATACGGGATCACCAGATGACATATCATATATGGTACATTTATCTTTCACAAAATTGATACCATAACCATTATCTGCCAAATAACTTATGCTCAATAGGTTATGTTTCAATTCAGTTACTAGACAAACATCCTTTATTATTGGATAAGGAGAAATACCTACAGTACCATTACCTATTATATCACCTCTCAAATTATTTTCGAAGGAGACGTATCCTTCTTTCTTCATCGATAGCGTAGCGAATAAAGATGCATCACCAGTCATGTGTCGCGAACATCCGCTATCGAGGATCCATTTGCTTCTAGCATGAGAGGGTTGAGGGTCCACCTACAAAACAAGTAGATGAATCCTTTGGTACCCATTTTTGAAGGGTCCATTCTGATTAGCTTTAGGTCTTCAGATTAAAGTATGATTGTCAACAAGCTTTCTTGCAAGACAATATTGTGATATGTGTCCGTGCGTACCATAATAAGTGCAAGTCAGTTTAGAACCAGATGTGGTTGAAACTGTGTTCACATGCTTGTTTTGTTTCTTGGAGAACCTATAAGTGAAAGCATGATGATATTCGTGTTTCTTCTGTGCTTTCTTGTTTTTAGTCCTCTTAGGTGTATGCTTAGCATTAGGACTAAAATTAGGCTGTGTCACAGGTATTGCCTGTTTGCCTAACTTGATTTAATTTTTTAGAAATTGCAATAGACGCTTCATATTTAGCAGTCATAACTGAGAGTCTATGTTCTGTTACTAAGTGCATCTTCTTCTCTGTGTCATACAACTTTTGCATCTTAACATAATCTCTTTCTTTCTTTTCAATATTGAGGATAGCCTCATGATAGTCTACCTTGAGTTTGGCTATCTCTTCCGTGTTACCGGTAGTAGACGTCTCTTTAATATCTTCAATAAGATTGGACAGTCTAGCTAACTCGGTTGTGTATGCCTTAATCTCTTTTCGAGATTGCTTATACTTGTCAAGCACATTTTTGTGTTCTTCAAGTAAATCGCTAAAGGCATTTTCTAACTCATCAAAAGTAAAATCATCATATAGAGGGTTTGACGATACCTTATCAAATGCCATAAGACAGACATTTGCATTACCGCAGGGTCTATCCTCTTCTTCTGTATCACTGGCATCACTTTCATGCCAGATACTTGTGTTGGCATACTTTCGACCAGTTGTTGCTTTTCTGCTAAATCTTGATCTGTCATATGGACTGCTTCTCTTAGTGGTTGGACAGTCCTTGTTCATGTGCCCTGACTTCTTGCATCCAAAGCATATGGTTTCATCTTCATTGCTTTCTTTGATATCTTTCTTCTTTCTGCTTGTAAACTTTAGATACTTTCTGAAGTTCTTCACAAGTAGGGCTTGTTCATCACCACTTGATGATTCTTCATCGGAGTCATTGTATGTTGATTTTCTTGCTTGAGCTTTGAAGGCAATAGATTTTTCCTTTGGTGTTGCTTCCTCAAACTCTTGCAAATCAAGTTCATGTGTCATTAGCTTCCCCATCAATGTTTCTAGAGTCATAGTGGTGAGATCGTTTCCTTCAATGATTGTTGTGGCTTTTGGATTCCAGTTCTTTGTTAGAGCCCGTAACACTTTTCTGATCTTCTCGTGATTGCTGTAATCCTTACCAAGAGATTGTAAAGGATTAGTTATATCAAGGAAACGAGTAAACATCTGTGTAATTGACTCACCGGGTTTCATCTTAAAAGATTCATACTCCTGTGTCAGTCTACTAATTTTGGATTCCTTCACTTGGGAAGTCCCTTCATGGGTTACCTCAAGGAGTTTCCAAATTTCGTGAGATGTCTTACAGGTTGAAACTCTGTTGAACTCAGTTTTATCAATTGCACAGAATAGTGCATTGATGGCACGAGCATCTAGGCTATCTTTAGCCTTTTCAGCTTCAGTGTACTTATCATGGGTCTTTTCCACCAGCTGGCCTTCAACCACTATTGGTGCTGGTTTCTTATAACCATCAATGACTATTGACCAAAGATCAAAGTCGAGAGACTTTAGAAAGAAAGTCATTCGTGTTTTCCTGTAGGTATAATTTGTTCCATCAAATAGGGGAGGTCTATTTGTGGATTGCCCTTCACCGTTGAATATAGATTTCACGGCTGCCATATATATATACTCTCTAAGGTATGTTATATAAGAATATAACCTGCTCTGATACCAATTGTAGGACCGTTGAGCACCTCTAGAGGGGGGAGTGAATAGAGTGCGTGTGTGCAGCGGAAAATAATCACCAATTAAAAATTAAACTATGGCAGTGATATAAGAGACAGTAAATAAAGATAGAGAATTCAAACTCAGTGACACAGCGATATATACTGGTATCCCTCTAAGAGGACTAATCCAGTCTCGAGTACTCTTGCTCGATGTTAATCCACTATGGCACAAGCATTAACTGAGAGCTTGCAGTCTCTTACAACACCGTGCTTGGTGACAAGCACACGACCAGCTTCACAACACCGTGCTTGGTGACGAGCACATGACCAGCTCCACAACAGAAAAAGTTGTTGAACTTGAACGACCTCTTTACAACTCTTGGAATACCAAAAGACTCTAAATCAACTCTGATAGTACTGGCTTTTGGCTAAGAGATGTATAGGTATGATTTGAAAGTCTTAGATCGTTTGAAAACACTTGAGTAGTAGAGAAGAGAGAATGAAGAATGAATGAGTGAATTGAAATGAAAAGTTCTTCTCTATTTATAGGTGTTTTCTCCAACCGAACTCGGGCAGAACTCGGGCAGAGTTCGGATGCAAATATCTCGCAAAGAGACGTTGCTCGCTAATTTGGAGGCAACAGAAGTTTGAATCATTTTTGACCAAACTCGGTCAGAGTTCGGACCGAACTCGGGCCAAACTCGGTTACGAGTTCTGTCAGGAGATATTTGAAAATCATTTGTAAAAACAGTTTTCAAACTATGTTTTTGGTTATTTGTAAAATCATTTGTAAAGGCTATTTTCAAAATATGTTTTTGAAATGTTTTGTAAATGAAATACGAATAGGTAAATAGGCAGCTTTTGGAATGTGGACAGTTTTAACCCTAAGCCAGTATTACCAAAACTGATTTTACAAAATAAATCCTAAACTCAATAAAATATAAAATACAGAATAAAATAAGAAATGAGTCTTCTGAAGATTTGATGATGTTGACGCTTTGTTTGATGCAGTACATCGTCCGTTGAATTTGATTTCATGTATCCTAAAATAATTAGCAGCATTTTCTATATTTTGTGTATTGACTTAAGTGTATGTTGATTATCGAAATCGAGTGTGACCATGGAATGGGCCAACAGCAAGTATGCATACAATAATCATGGCTCAACATGCAGTGCCACCGATTATAAACTCTGCTACAAATCCAGAGCTCATAGCATCTTCTGTACCTGTTAGTCTGGCGGTACCACCTCCTCAGGTTGCTTCTGTGCCAATTCTAGCTGATCCTAGTCAGTCTGGTACTGGGGATAGTAATTACCACGTTGTTCCTCCTCCTAACACCTCTAACCAGCCTACCAATTCCCAAACATCAGGGGATGCTAATGAGGCTGTGAAACTCTTACTTACTCAGTTTGAGGCCTTCAAGCAGAAAGATGGTCTACGAAGATTAGGTATAAAGCAACCATATCCTACAGAGTGGAAGGAGGTTCCATTCCCTCCTAAATACAACCTTCCGACTATTATTCTGTTTGATGGCAGCACTTCTCCAAGTCAGTTCATTAATCATTTTGAAGTGATGACTGACCAATTACAGCCGAATGATGCTCTCCTTACCAGAGTATTCGTTGGTTGTTTAGCTGGCACAGCATACGACTTGTATCGTAGCTTGCCTGATGGCTGCATCACTTCTTTTGTTGGTTTCAAGCAAATATTCTTAGAACGGTTTTATGAGGGAGTCTATGACATGACAATGTCTGCCCTCATTAAGATTAAACAAAGGCACAATGAATCCACGGAGAGTTTCATTGAAAGATTTTACCGAGAGGCACTCAAAATGCCTTTAGGAACTCCATCTGCTGTAACAATAGACACTTGCAAATCAAACTTGTTGCATATTATCATTATGTGGATAGGATCTACATAATTCCAGGATTGACCTTTTTTCATTGTGAATGCCAAGGCAGCTGAGGTCAATACCAAAAAGTTCAAACAGTTAGGAGTTCAGATGACTCATCCTAACCAAGACGAACATTCTACACTTGGGAGTAATAATCGCCAGAATAACCGTAAGGGTAAAGAAATACTGGCCATCAATCTTAAGGACAAGGAGTCTTTGGCTGTGAATGTCACTCGGACAGCACCCACTCCATCAGCACCACCGCAGAAGACAACTCGTCCAAAGGAAGAGTATTCTTTCGATGAAGATGATACTTTGAGCATCTTCGA
Organism: Iris pallida; assembly: GCA_029216955.1. NCBI lineage: Eukaryota > Viridiplantae > Streptophyta > Magnoliopsida > Asparagales > Iridaceae > Iris > Iris pallida. Next base: position 7,648,272 of record JANAVB010020398.1, on the reverse strand, counting down.
TTGCTTGATCAAAAGCAATAAGCTTCAACTTCCAGAGGTAAAACGGCCAGAAGAAGTGGGTAAAACTGATCATCCTAAATACTGTGTTTATTACAGATTTATAGGGCATCTAACCAGAGCATGTTATGTACTCAAAGGTAAAATCCAAGAGTTGGTCAACTCTGGAGCAATCACTCTTCAACAGGACAAGAAGACGGTGACTGCTAATGTCGTTTCTGTGCAATTTGGTGACTTTCCACCACAACTTGTACAAGATGGTATTGTCCCCATTCCAAGGACTCTTCCACCTCCTCAAAATGAAGGTCTTGTTCCGCTGTCAAATGATAGAGGAGAGATTATGTGGATTCATCCAGATCTGGTGGCAGATTTTGAAACACCTTCCTCTTCTAAGCAGAAGCACTCCAAATCTAAATCTAAAAGCTTCAACATGGTATCCTTTGAACCAGTAGTAGAAGAAAAAATTCTAATGGGCACTAGATCTGGGAAACCCTATCTTTGGGAATATCCCAAAAATCAAGAGAATCCTGCTCCATCTTTGGATGCTCCTCCTATATCATCTTCTTCTGCTGAGAATATACCATCTACATCCCTGTCGGTGGTTGAACCATCTCCTTCTAAACCGACATCAGCAGATAAGGGAAAACAACATGTTCGTTTTGACAAAGCACTGAAAAAGTCCTCATCTTTTGGACTTAAAAAGCCTTACAATTTTGACATATTGGCTCAATTGGCCAATACTCCAGCAAGATTGTCAATCTTTGAACTTTTACATCTCTCAAAAGAAACTCGAGAGACGTTAAGTGAAGCCTTGATGCAGGCTGATGCTTATCTTACTCTTCTCAAGAAGCCTGAAAAGGAGCCAGTCAGCTATGCACATTGTCATAGTGTATTTGAATTGATGCCCAATATTACTTTCACACAAGATGACATGCTGTTAGAAGACAATCGTCATGATCGTCCTCTCTATTTCACGGGATATGTGGACACCATGAAAGTCGATCGCATTCTGATTGACCTAGGGTCCGCACTTAGCATCATGCCGAAGTCTTTACTGGATGCTTTGAAGATCCCAGTGCATAACCTTTATACAACTATCACTACCATCCTGGGGTTCAATCAAGGAAGAAGTGAACCTTTGGGGAAGATACGCCTAAAACTTCAAATTGGCAATCTTTGTACAAAGGTAACTTTCTATGTTATTGACAATCATGGCTCATACAATGCTTTGTTAGGAAGGTCATTCCTCCATGAACACAATATTGTACCTTCTACTCTCCACCAAAGTTTCAAATATGTAGATGGTAATGGAGAAGTCCAAAAAGAGGTTGCAGATCAGAATCCTTTCAAAGGAGTTGAAGCATACTGCAACTATTCTCACATGTACAAGAAGAAATTCATGAAGGTGGTACTGGCAATGGACACAGATGAAGAACAGAAAAATATGCCGAATGATACTCTGGTGATCCCGATCAAAGGGCGTACCTCCTGTCCTCAGTCTTCCAAACCACTGGCTATCTATCTTCCTTTCCATGAGAAGCAGCCCAAGGGTGATAGTCAAGAACAAAGGGAGCTCACCTCTTCTGAGCCGCTTGTAATCGATCTTCGTCGCAAGATGCCCCCTCCTCCTTCTCGTTCTTCTTTTCCCCCTCTTATCATCAATCTGACTAAGCCTACTAAGGCTAAAGTTCCTGTTGTAAATCATAGTGTAAAAATTAATAAAGCATCTCTTTTACAGTCTGATGTCTCTTACCATTCTCAGTGTTATTTGGATATGTTAGATAGTTTTAAACCACTTACAATAGAAGTCGTATTATTTCTGCGAAATGTGATATTACTGAATTCAATACAAGAGTCGTACTTCTTAGTACCAGCTCGAAAGAAGGATAAAAAGCCTATATTCTTTAATAAAAGAGAGGAACCAAAAATCATGCTCTATAATGATAATAGAGATGATACAGGAAGGCTATAATTACGCCGCTATAGTCCACAATCCAAAGCAATCATTCGCAAAATGGGCTATGATTTCAAAACTGGTCTCAACAACGGTAAAGAAAGGCGAACTCCTCTTCGTATTGCTGTTCCAAAAGAAAAATCACAACAATACCACAGTAAAATGAAACGGGGACTAGGTTATGCTTCACTACTTCCAACTCTGGAACCTTCTGAATCTGATAAAGAAGAACGATCTAACTCTTCTGATTCTATCTCATAGGATTCTGATACCAGCATTGGCCATGTTCATAGGGTGATAGCACTTCTAACATGGTATCTGTCGAATTTGTAGAAGATGACGAAGATGACATTGAAGAAGCACCTAAAATAGACCCTTGGGCACAAAGAATAGAAAATCAGTAGGAACTTCATTTTGAACAACGAGAGCCACCTACTGAGGATCAATTAGTCCAAATCGATATTGGAGAGAATGGTGTATCACGACCAATCTTTATTAGCAAAAATCTCTCAAAGAATGATAGACAAGAATTAATTTACCTTATTCGTGAATATATTGATGTCTTCGCTTAGAATTATGAAGATATGCCGGGATTAGATCCTCAAATTGCAACTCACAAGCTTAATATCTTGCCGAATGCCAAGCCGGTCAAACAACAACAGTGGCGATTCAAGCCTGAAATGATGGATGGAATTGATGATAAAGTCAAAAAGCTTATAGCTTGTGGTTTTATCAGAGAAGAACAGCATCCTGACTGGGTAGCCAACGTTGTACCAATTCTGAAGAAGACCAGAAAGGTTTGAGTTTGCATAGACTTTCGGGATCTTAATGATGCTTGCCCTAAAGACAAATTCTCTCTCCCAATTACTGATGTCATGATAGACAATACATGTGGATTCGAACGAATTTCTTTCATGGATGGATTTTCTTGATATAATCAAATCTGGATGAATCCTGAAGATGAAAAACATACTTCGTTTCGTACTCCTCGTGGAGTGTACTGTTATACAGTCATGCCATTTGGTCTTAAGAACGCAGGTGCAACTACCAGCGGGCTATGAGTACTATCTTTCGGGATCATCTACGAAAGAATGTTGAATGTTATGTTGACGATATTGCTGTCAAAAGTCGTCTCAAGGAAGATCACATTCAAGATTTAAGAACTATTTTCAATCTAATGCGCTAGCATCAACTCAAAATGAACCCCACCAAGTCTTTCTTGGGTGTCTCTTGTGGCAAATTTCTCGGCTTCGTCATTACCTTTAAGGGTATACACGTTGATCCCGAGAAGATTAAAGCCATTCAAGAGATGCGTCCTCCACGCAACCTAAAAGAGCTACGAGAATTCCAAGGTCGACTTACGTAAATCAGGCGGTTCATTTTAAATTTATCTGGACCTTGCAGACCATTTACTCAGTTAATAAAGAAAGATGTATCTTTCGTTTGGACGGAAGAATATTAACTAGTATTTGATGACATAAAGTGGTATTTAATGAGTCCACCGATTCTTGTACCACCGATCTCAGGAATACCCTTCTTAATGTATGTCCGAGTAATAGACCATTCATTGGGAGCTTTCTTGGCTCAAAAGAACAAGGAAGGTCATGAACAAGTCATCTACTACCTTAGTCGAATGATGATTGGAGCTGAACATCGTTATAGTCCTGTGGAAAAAGAATGTTTAGCCTTAATGTTTGCCGTTCAGAAGACAAGACATTATATCATAGGCCAAACTATTCATGTCATATCCCGGGTCAATCCTCTTCGAGTCTTAATGAAGAAGCCAAGTACACTCAATTCTAGACTTGCCACATGGGCCATATTATTAGTACAATATGATATGGTATATGTTCTTCAAAAGTCTGTGAAAGGCCAAGCACTTGCTAACTTTTTAGCAGCTCATCCTGTCCGTGAAACATCTAAACTCTATGATGAGATTCCGGACGAACATTAGAATCAAATATGATCTCAGAAGAATTTCCTACCTGGAGGTTGTTCTTTGATGGAGCTTCTAGAATTGGACCTAGAGGTACCCTTGTTGCTGGAGTGGAAATTGTTCTTGTTTCACCCGATGGATTAACTATTCAAAGGGCTTATTCTTTGGACGAATCATGCTCTAACAATGTTGCAGAATACAATACCTTGCTCATTGGACTTCAATTAGCCAAACAATTGAATATTGAATATCTTGAAGTATATGGTGACTCTAAGCTGATTGTTAATCAGGTTAGAGGCATATATGAAGTCCGACATCAAGATTTGGTACCATACCATGAATCAGCAATCAGAATAGCTTCTTCGTTCAAAGGATTCTTCATCGAACACGTACGTCGTGCATGCAATACAAAAGCTGATGCCTTAGCTAACCTTGCTATAGTTTTGGCAGTACCAGTCAAAAGACAACAAATGGTTGTTATCTCTAATAGAGAACTATTTTGTGTTGAAAACAACCATAACATTGAATTCAACAATCTAACTGAAGTCAATGTCATTAGTGAGGACTGGAGAACACCTTTCATTGATTTTGCAGTACATGACATATTGCCAGAAGATCCTAAGGAAGCTATAAGTATTCGTCGCTGATCGCTTCGATTCTATTATAATCATACTACTAAAACTCTTTATCGAAGAACTTTTGATGGGTTACTCTTGAGATGTCTTGCTGGTGATAAAGCAAAACAGATATTGTGCGAAGCTCATGATGGCGTTTGTGGAGCACACCAGCCTGGTCCTAAACTACAGAATCGTATTCGACGTATGGGCTACTACTGGCCCTCTATGGTATCAGATGCTATTGACTATGCAAGAAAATGCCGTGCATGTCAAATTCATGCAGACTTCATTCATCAACCATCAGAATTTCTTTATCTGACTGCTGCCTCATGGCCCTTCGAAGCTTGGGGTATGGATATAATTGGCCCTATCAATCCTCCTTCATCTAAAGGACATCGGTTCATCTTAGCTATAATCGATTATTTCTCCAAATGGGCAGAAGCTATACCTTTGGCTGAAGTAAAGACTAGTAGTGTCATCAACTTCATCAAACATCATGTGATATACAAATTTGGGGTCCCTCGCCGAATCATCTATGATAATGGGCCACAATTTATCAACCAGAAGTTTAATAGATTCTGTGATGACAACAGAATCAATAATATCGCCTTTACAGCCTATAATCCTACGGCTAATGGGTTAGCTGAAGCATTCAACAAGACCATTATCAAACTTCTTAAAAAAATTGTCTTTATTAACAAACGTAATTGGAGTGATGAACTTGGAGAATGTCTATGGGCATATCGCACTACTATCCGTAACCCCACAGGTTGTACACCTTTTTCTCTAGTATATGGATGTGAAGTTGTCTTACCTCTGGAGATTCAAATTACATCATTGAGAATTGCCATTGCTAATGAGCTTACTACAGAAAATAATGATCGTCTTCGACTTCAAGAATTGGAGGCGCTCGACGAGAAAAGGCTACTAGCTCAACAACACATTGAACTTTATCAAGCCCATATTTTAAAAGCTTTCAATCGCAAATTCAGAGTGCGAACATTTCAGGAAGGCGAGTTAGTTCTTACAGTCAGACGTCCTATGACTATGACACATATGAACAAAGGCAAATTCGAAGCAAAATGGGAAGGGTCGTACGTGGTAAATAAAGTTTTCTCAAATGGAGCCTATCAATTAACTAATATGGATGGCAGAGTGGCTATGATGCCTATCAATGGTAAATTTCTCAAGAAATATTATGTATAAAAGCAAAATATACTTTTTTCCAGAGACATGATGTAAATAAAAGTCCATTTTATTCAAAAGAATGATGGAGTTATATAATATTAAGGACGTGGAGGAAGCCCTGATCCTTCATGATTAAATATATAGTTTGCCAACAGTTCAAACATCTCATTGTCTGAACTCACAAAAAACTTATAAGTAGCCATCCTTAATGCCTCTTCTTCGGAAGTCTTCCCAGGCTCTACCAGCTTCGCAATCAAGTCCTGTCCTGGTGCAGGAGCGGTTGAGCCTTCACCCCTTTCTTTCTGAGGAGGCATCGGAGGCTCAGCAGGAGGCATCTCGGTCTCTCCTTCAATCTTCGGAGTGAGCAAATCTTTGGAAGACATTTTGTACAGAAAGGAAAGAAAGTGACGATATCTATAAAAGTTTTGTTCTATTTATAGACAGAACAATTAAACAGTCAACATCGAGAACCGATGCGACTTTTTGAAAAGAAGCCAAACTGTTCGTTCATTTGTAACAGTTCGTTCATTTATGACTATTCATTCATTTTCTTTTCTTAAAAAACCGACATGATGGTTCATTCATTTATTCTCTTCCTCGAAAGTTGTAGTAATTGTTCATTCATTCGTGTCCTTTCTCGAAAAATCGAAGTGACTGTTCACTTTTCATAATGAGAGTTCACATTCTCCCCGCTTCTGAATTCGATTTATTTACACCAGCAACTTCTCATCTCCACATTTCTCCTTAATTCTATTTTCATTATCACCACATCAAAATCAGATCATAAAAGAAGAGAAAATCATTCTTTATTCCTTCTTTAAAAACATAGATACATCTTAATGGAAATCTATTACATCTCGGATTTTTATTCTAAATATAATATGAAGGTCTATTACATCTTTTGGATCTTCTCATTTGTTGGTGCCAGTTTCTTGTCGTCTCGACCTGAAGCAACGAGCCAGACAATAGAATCAACTCTGGTCTTCTCTCTCAGAAAGACGAGAGGAGAACCACAGAGTACAGTAGCTCAAAGATAAGCTGCTGTTAATACAACTGGTGGAGAGAAGATGGCCTACCAGGGGAACTAGGAACGAGATCACCTTTGTGATACGATTCTTAATTCTGTCTCTCCACCATCCAACTCTCATGTATAAAGGCTCTTCCTACCATCTGAGGAAGACCCTTCTGGAATATAGAGAGTCCTGAGCCATCTGATCTGAGTGTCAGAATCACATGAGCTGTCTGATGTGGTGTCAGAAGAATGATTTCTATAGTATCCAGGTCACCGATGCCAGTTTTGAAGAAGCTTGCCAACCAAACTTCTACAAATATGAACAAAGAAAGAAAAGTCAGTAAAATCTATCAAAACTGTGTGCGCATCAACAGTGTGCGCCGATCAACAGGCACATATCAGCAATGTGTGCCTACTCTCAGAAGCACAGGCGCACATCGACAGTGTGCTGATCAACAGGCATATATCAGTAATGTGCGCCTATTCTCAAAAGTACAGGCGCATCTCAACAGTATGCGTTGATCAACTGGCACATATTAAAACAGCATGCTTATCAACACGTGTATCTCAACAGCGTGCATTGATAAACAGGCACATGTCAAAACAGCGTACTGATCAACATGCACATATCAGCAGTGTGCACCTATGATCGAAGCTAAGCGTTAGACCATAGTGTGCGCATATTCTCAGAAATAGTTAGTGCATATCAACAGAGTCTACAACATACATATCATTACCTATCTTCAAAAGTGACGCAGAAGAAAAAAAAATGCTCATACCATTGGTCCTTTGTTGAGACTTACCAATTTTTGAAGGCACAACATGCAAACGAATAACATTGAGACGAAGTGGAGCAAGTAAACTTATGAATAGTAAGAGCTTGTGAGGAGCCATTTGTTTTGAGAAAGTATGAATGACTCTTTCTTTCCTGGTTGTCCTTTTAAAAGTATGGAAGATAAAACAGGCGCGCCATTCTAGGAGCCTATTTCTGGAAAAGAACTAAACTATAGGCAATTGAAGCCATATGATGACTGTCATGTGTCCCTCAATGAAATAGTAAGCATCAAATTAGCCAAAGGAATGCATCTACATATACCATTTGAAATCACAGCCGCACAATATATCAGAAATTTTAGATTTTATTGCATAAAAGATGGGTGGACCCCTACAGACAAGGACACAAGAAAAAAGAATAAAAAATTGTCATGCTTAAACATTATTCCTTTTTCTTGTCTTCATCGGTCTGATGAAGGGCGGTGTCCAATTCTTGCATGTTGCAGATTCCCGAGCGACGCATCAGGTTAAGGAATCCCTCCGAATCGTCACGCACTTCAGAGGATGGCTAACCACTCGAGCGATTGAAGACGGTTGGGTATAACCCGAAGCAGGCTAGAAAGTTCACCGTTCTCAGTGTGGGGTCAGCCTCCAATAAATAAATCGAAGGTGGGACATCGGGTTTCGCTTTGGAAGACTGGGTTTTGGTAACAACATTGGCCTCCATCTCCTTCTTAGATGTCATTAAAATCATAGAAATAAAGAATAAAGTATGAAGATCAACCTCTACATATATATCACCAAACTGACTCTTCATATTCCTCATGGGAAACTAGAAGTCATCAATGAAACTCGGAAAGACGAAGAGGAGATTGAGTATTTTCAAGAAATTTATTTAATTGAGATGACCGGGCGTTGACTGGCGCAACTTGACTCAGTCAAAACTTTTATAAATTCAAAGTATTTCAAAACTTTGAAAATATTTTTAAGTTTTGAAAACTTGTAGGGGGTCTTGTTGGACCTAAAAATCAAATTGCGTCATGTATCCACTACTCAGTGATCAAGTTGCGTCCCAAAAATCAAGCTGCGCCACTGTTTTGAAGCTCAGAGATCAAGCCACGCCACTGATCAGGTTGCGCCTGATATCAGACTGCACCCAATTATGTTGCGCCAAAATCTACGTATCGTCTCACACTTAATGGCCATCATTACCTGACAGCACTGACAACTGACAAATACAGTGAACGAGGAAAATCTTTTCGAATCCCTCGAATTGTGTCGCCCGAGGAGATTGGACTGACAGCTGTCATGCACATCTTGTAAGTTGTGCCTAGGCACAATACAGACAAGTTCCTTAGTTGCACCTAGGCACAATCTGAATGAATTCTTCTCAAAAGCTGCTACGTGTCTAGGTGCAGTCTAATCATGCACGGTTTAACTTGTTGACTGAAGCTCGCGCAACCTGATAAAGTTGAGACAATTTTCATTTCCAAAGCAGAATGACGTGGCGCACATGCCACTAATCTCTCAAGACGTGTCTACTATCATGTATACGACCACGCGCATCTCAATCACATGATGCCACACGTCTAAATACAATTAGTACACGGCTGATAACTGAATGAAAGTTGGCGCAACAGGAGGTTGGCGCAACCCAATGTTGTAACACCCAATTTTCTAAATGAGGGTAATTTTGAAATTTTGTGTTTTTAATTATTTAATTATGATATTTAAATAATAATATGATTTTTGGTGATTTTTAATCATTTTAAAACTATTTAAAATCATGACTTGTGATTTTGGTGTTTTGCTAGTGTAACCCTAGAGACAGTTTGACCTAAAGCCTAGCCATGTGATTAGGGTATTTCATTTATCATTTTTAGCTTGAGGGTACTTTGGTCATTTTGAATTATTTAAATTTAATATATATTTTATTGGAATTTAATGTGATTAATGGGATGGTGTGATTTAATCATTAATTAATCAATTGCCTTGTGTTGTGTTTAGTCCTAACCTAGATTGACCTAACCTAGATTAGTCATACCTAGACTTAGCTAGCCATGGTTAGTGATGGTTAGTATTGATTTGTTTGATTTAGTCATGTTAATTAGAGTTAACTAGGTTGCATTTAAGTCATGTGTGAAACCTAGGTTGTAGGCCATTGATTTGACTAGGAGGAATGGTAGCCCTAGATCAAATCCCAAAAAACCCTAACCCTTGAGTTTTGGTCAGCCAACATAGGGAATCCCACCCCTATATAATGCCTCTTCCATTAGTTGTAGCCTCCTTAAAGAAGTTTCCAAGTTTAGAAGAAGGAGAGGTATAGAAATCTTCCTCAAGCCCTAGTTTCTTCATTTTAATTCCTTTTCCACTCTAGTCTTTTGCATTTGTTCCTAATCCAGCTCTATTTTATGTCCATGGAGAGAAACCTCAGCTTTGGAGCAATTTGGGGCATTGGGCTAGCAAGGAGGAATCCTCATTTTAGGAGTTTTCTTGAGGAAGAACAACCTATAGGTAACACTTTCTAAACCAATTAAATCTCTGATTTCCTTGCATATTTGGATAGCCCTAGGTGTCCCCTAGCTGTAGGTATTGGTTTCGTCTTGAGTCGTGTCCATTTCGTGTCCGTATCGGACACGTATCCATTGCTATGTTAGGGTGTTCGATGAAATGCTCCAACCATTTATGTTTGCTATTTTTGCTAATGATTTTGATTAAATTCCTAGATCTAGGGTTCGTCTTTAGATTTGTGTCTTTGTTTTATGATTTTGGGATCGTGTCGTGTCCATACAGGGACACGAACACGCCGCACAGGCCGCACAACACTGTCCTGCTGCCCGACACTGAGATCTCGATGCTCAGGACACGAGAGGACATGAAAATTTGTGGGGATAATGGGGCAATCACTGACACTATACTCCCAAAGTTTGGGAGCATATGGTTCACCACACGAGGAGAAATCGTACGTGCACTGGATACGCACTGTGTGCACACGCGCAGAGAATCCCCTCTGATACGGGGTTCGTGTCCGCGTATGACACAACTAGGATACATCGTGCTGTGTCTGGGGTGTGGACCTATCCTAGGCGAACCCACAGACACGAGCATGAGATGCGTGTTGCTCTGTGTCGTGAGCACGAGGCTCTGTCCTCGCCGTACGACACGGCTGTGCCTGGTTCTGTATATTTGGGTTTTTGTTGATTGGACATGTTCGTGTCCTATTTTCGGACACGATACGGTATGGATAACACTTACACATGTTTAACTAACATCACCAACCATTTAAGTGTAATATTAAAATATTTTGAATGTCGGTTTGCTAATTCTCCTATTCTCTGATACAAGCTGTCAATTTGGGGATTTCCTGAAATTCGAATTATGCTTAGCCTATTTTATGTTTTCAAATTCGTTGTTTGCACACCTATATCAATCTGGGAAATTGCTGGAATGCCAGGGTTCACATGGTAGGGATTAGTTTTCATGTTGCTCTAGTTTCAATTGCATTGGGTTAGGATTTTTCCTTAACTGTTACTTGTTTTGCAAATCTGTGAGTAACAAGCACACACACACATTCCACATAATACTGAGAAATCTGAGATTGATACTTTAATGTACACCCTCTCCTATACACACACTCACACCAAAAATCTGAGAAAAATGTTCACTACACCACTGCTTCCATCTACACTGTCACTAAGTGAAAATTGAACAGAACACGCTTGAGCTGAAAACTGAAATCTGGGACACCCTTCTCATTTCCTGATTCACTGTCACATTGAACTGAGCACACCCTTACTCATATATGAGAGAAATGTAGATGGACACTCTATGACACTTGACACACTATGACACACATGTAACACTGGTTCATATTCTCCTCCCTTTTCAATTTCAGGGTTGTTTTAGTTGTGTATTGATTTGGGTTTTGTTGACAAATTGTGTTGTAAAGGTTTCAATCTTAGATGATTGAATACTGAAATCTGAGACCTAAATGTTTACCCACATACACATACACAAACTGACACTCTACATCCATGTACACATTTTATATGTTACACACATATATGTGAATCACTTTGACACATTCCCTATGTTTTCTGAGAATATTTTGAACCTGAGAATGAATTGGGATGTAGGCATGTAATTGTATTACACTGTGGTGAACTTAAACTGAGCCATGTTCCATATTTCTAAATCCTGAACACTCATGCACTGATATCATGATAGGGTATATTAGGTCTTCTTCTAGCATGATTAGGTTGTGGTAGATGTGAATGGTTGCTTGCATTCGAATTTCTCCATTTCCCTAAAACTGTATACAAGATTGTAAACCCTTCATTATTTCAAATTGTAAATGTAATATCAGATTTCATATGTAGACATAGAACCAATGCATAGCTGATATTTAGATTGAATGTTAGTTCATTTTTGGTTGTTCAAACACTGAACTGTCCATGTAAGCATATATACCTTCCTTTTCCTATTGCCAAGCCAATTTCAGTTTTTAATATAGTAGAATGTCTATGAATGTAACGTTAACCTTAAACCCCTTAATTCGAAATGTTAGTTAATTTCAGTATTAGACAATGCATGAGCTGTATGCATATGGGATGTTGGCTTAATGGCATATTTCAGATAACATGGTTCATTTTATGTGGTTAGTTACACCAGTTTATGGGATAGCTCACTTTAGTTTATATGCAAATGTGGAGCTAAACTGAGAATGAAATTCACCCTCTGCACAAGGACACCCCACTGTATGTCAACCACCATGCCATGTAACCCTTCTCTAAATGATTGCTATAATGTATATAGATTTATGTAGAGTATAGATGCATGTTAGTTATAACTTAAATAGTCTCTACTCTAATGTATATAGATGTATACTTGTAGCCATGCATGTTAAGTATAATACATGTGTAATGTAGATGGGTTAGCTTTGTGCCATGTGTAGTGTAAACTCATAACTAGTGTTGATTTCTCTTTTCATGTACACCTCCATATTCACACACACACATAGCTTTACATGTTAGTTCTCTTCTTATATATATATATATATATATATATATATATATATATATATATATATATATATATATATATATAATATTGAATATGCATGAATGAGATGTATCTTGATATGTGACTCGTGTTGGCTTGTATAGCCTTGGATTTGTATGGTGTGTACTAGCTAGGGTAGACAAGGTTAGGCCTAGTAAGACTTGATTGAGTCTAGGTTGACCAAGTTGACCTAGCTTTGACTAGATAGTTGACTGAAGTTGGCCAGGGTTGACTTTAGTCTAGAATTGACCTAGACATCATGTAGATGTATTGTAGCAGTCTATTTCTCTATTTTAGACATGTTGTAACTTGTGTTGCTCTGATTAGGAGACAGACACCTTTCCTCAGGCAGTACACCCTCTTCGGACATTCAGTATCAGGCGAGTACATTCTCTGATCATTTCATATCTTGTTTAGGATTATATTTCCTGCTTTAGATTATCTTACATAATGTTGACACATTGGTAACACGGATTAGTACTATATGGATCCCTTCATGAGATGTTATCCCTCTCGGGAGCATCAGATACTCTTGTCTCGTGTGTTTCACTTACATCATGTATCTCATGCTTCTATTATCATGAATCTTCGGGAATCTGCTAGTGACTCATGTACTCTCATGATCACCGAGCCTTCACGAATCAATTCATGAATCACCCTATACGGGTCAAGTAGTTTAGTCATGAATCTTAACGTAACTTGACTGGATCCTTATGTATTGATTGGGGTACGTGGGAGTATGAATGGTCATGTGAATAATATCCAAAGTAGTATAGTCATGAATCACTCTTAGTATAGTCATGAATCAGTCCTAAGCCATTCACATGTTCATCTTGTACTCTGAATCACTAGCACTGTCTCTCTTTATATATATCGTAGATATTTACTTACAGTCTCTCTTTTACATTATGCTATTCTTCAGTTCCTGTATTTTATTCTCTAGCATGATTATATTTCCTTTTCTGCTATGACTTATTGAGATGTATTATGCTTGCTCCTGTCCTGACTGGACCTGTTGAAAATATTACAGAGGATGAGGATGAGGCCCTATGTACCACCTATTACGGAGCAGGCTTAGATGACACCTGCGACCTGGTTCCTCTGGAGGACCCAGCTGCAGTACAGGATGCTACTCCCATAGTCTAGGCTAGATAGCTAGGCTTTATCTTTTTCAGCATTGTTTATTCTACTTTCAGTTGTTGTTCTGAGATGTTGTATATATATTTAGAGACTTGTATTGAGCTGGATGTTTCTTAAGTTGTTATCTTAGACACTTAGACTCTCTGGTTGTATTTATGTGGATCCTTTCATTTCAGTATTTATCTATCTATCTTTCTATCGTATCATTCTACCTTAGATGTGATTGAGACTGTATATTGCTATGTCACCTCCATTCGGAGTGTATATACTGTACAGGTACCTTTATATTGTTAGATGATTGACCTAGGATAGCGTTCTATCGCCGACACTGCAGCGTAGGCTGGGCGTTGTTACGTTCTCGTACCCTCACAGTGGGTGCGGGTCGTGATACGTTTTTAGTGGTGGCCCATGCAGGTCGAGTTTATGTAGTGGTATTCGAACTAGAGTATCACTACAGCCTGCAGTAGGATTATGATATATTTTTGAAGGTACTCAATCACAGTTAGGATTCCCTGAGAGATTCCTAGGACGACCCTTGAGAATCTTATTTAAACTTTAAATTGAAATCATTTTCCTTGTTTTGTTCGCTCTCACTCCTTGATTATTGAATTTGATTTTGATGGGTCGTTGTTGATTTTGATTTTCCTATCGAGATAAATTTTATGGCCTGAGTTACGATATTTTCTGATAACATATGTTGACGGGAATAACAGGGATGGTAAAATGTCTACTTGATTATGGAACCTGTAGTTTATCGCAGCCATATTAGCTGGCGTAGCAAAAATATAGAGACCTGACTTCGGATGTACGTATCTTGGTTATGAGATTTGGAATTTCTCGCAGCTATACTAGTCGGCATAGCGAGAATTCCAGACAACATGATTATAGAGGTGCATGCCCCAGTTATGGAATCTATCGTTGATCGCAGCCTTGCTTACTGGCATGGCCAGGGCTCTGAGTAACATGATTTTGGATAGACGTATATGATTATCAGACTGTATCTTAAGAAGGTTTAAAATATATCATCTCTATCGTACCCTTCTGTTATAAATTGTATTCCATCATCAAATAATTTAGGAGTAGGGATATTTTAGCTTTATAGAGCTTATTCATATGTAGTTCTTTCATAGTGTAATAATATGATGACTTGTAGCGTGGCTGTACCCTAGAGATGATAGTTAGCATTGGTATTAGAATAGTAACCCATTGTAGATGATTCCCCTGTTATTTATAATACCTATCAGTTTTCATAGAGGATGTTAGTCTGCTCTGTAGCCTTGATGATTTATTATTATTTTTCTGTGTCCTTTCCAGTAAGGCACCCATGACCAGAGCCTGTCCTTGAGTATAGTTGTAGTTCACCTAAGACTGAGAGGTCTATATATAGATAGATTACAGATGATATTGGCATTTGGGATATGGGTTGGTTGGTATCTATAGGCCATTGTTGTATAGGATTATAGACATGTTGTTTAGCCTATATTTGGTTTAGTTTCCTATTTTAGTTAAGTTCTCCTTGTGATGAGTTCAGGCATGATAGATCAACCTTTATAGGCAGTGTACGGACCCTTCACTAGATGTCATATCCTTTTTCTTATAAATTCAGTCTTCTTAGCATCATTCCTTTTGCCTACACTGATGTTTCAGACCATTCATCCTTAGCCTAAATTCTGAGCATTGCCCAGTTCCTTATAAGTTTAGTCTACTTTAACCCTTGATGATCAGTTATATATGTATGGATATATAGACAATATACTAAGGATATATGTAATGGGTTGTTGTTCTTGAGCTTATGTATATATGGTATTTTGGGATTTGTGTGCTTAGATTATGGGTATTTAGTTATGGGTGACTTGATAAGATTAGAAAGTTAAGTGTTAGTCTATTATAGAGTTTCTCTTTTGCTAATCCTTAGTTGCCAACACCTAGACAGCTAGCATAGGAAAAATCCTAAGAAGTTGACCACTTGATGACCAAGTACTAGGATGTTGAGAAATTGACTAGTGGTTGACCCTTGACTATGTTTGACCTAAAGGGAGTACTACCATCTTAAATTTCGAGGACGAATTTTTTCTAAGGTGGGTAGACTTGTAAAACCCAGTTTTCTAAATGAGGGTAATTTTGAAATTTTGTGTTTTTAATTATTTAATTATGATATTTAAATAATAATATAATTTTTGGTGATTTTTAATTATTTTAAAACTATTTAAAATCATGACTTGTGATTTTGGTGTTTTGCTAGTGTAACCCTAGAGACAGTTTGACCTAGAGCCTAGCCATGTGATTAGGGTATTTCATTTATCATTTTTAGCTTGAGGGTATTTTGGTCATTTTGAATTATTTGAATTTAATATATATTTTATTGGAATTTAATATGATTAATGGGATGGTGTGATTTAATCATTAATTAATCAATTGCCTTGTGTTGTGTTTAGCCCGATCCTAGATTGACCTAACCTAGATTAGTCATACCTAGAATTAGCTAGCCATGGTTAGTGATGGTTAGTATTGATTTGTTTTGATTTAGTCATGTTAGTTAGAGTTAACTAGGTTGCATTTAAGTCATGTGTGAAACCTAGGTTGTAGGCCCTTGATTTGACTAGGAGGAATGATAGCCCTAGATCAAATCACAAAAAACCCTAACCCTAGAGTTTTGGTCAGCCAACATAGGGAATCCCACCCCTATATAATGCATCTTCCATTAGTTGTAGCCTCCTTAAGGAAGTTTCCAAGTTTAGAAGAATGAGAGGTATAGAAATCTTCCTCAAGCCCTAGTTTCTTCATTTTAATTCCTTTTCCACTCTAGTCTTTTGCATTTGTTCCTAATCCAGCTCTATTTCATGTCCATGGAGAGAAACCTCAGCTTTGGAGCAATTTGGGGCATTGGGCTAGCAAGGAGGAATCCTCATTTTAGGAGTTTTCTTGAGGAAGAACAACCTATAGGTAACACTCTCTAAATCTATTAAATCTCTGATTTCCTTGCATATTTGGATAGCCCTAGGTGTCCCCTAGCTGTAGGTATTGGTTTCGGGTTGAGTCGTGTCCATTTCGTGTTTGTATCGGACACGTATCCATTGCTAGGTTAGGGTGTTCGATGAAATGCCCCAACCATTTATGTTTACTATTTTTGCTAATGTTTTTGATTGAATTCCTAGATCTAGGGTTCGTCCTTAGATTTGTGTCTTTGTTTTGTGATTTTGGGATCGTATCGTGTCCACACAGGGACACGAACATGCCGCACAGGCCGTACAACACTGTCCTGCTGTCCGACACTGAGATCTCGATGTTCAGGATACGAGAGGAGACGAAAATTTGTGGGGATGATGGGGCAATCACTGACACTATGCTCCCAAAATTTGGAAGCATATGGTTCACCACACGAGAAGAAATGCACGCGCACTGGACACGCACTGTGTGCACACGCACAGAGAATCCCCTCTGATACGGGGTTTGTGTCCGCGTATGATACAACTAGGACACGTCGTGCTGTGTCTGGGGTGTAGCCCTATCCTAGGCGAACCCACAGACACGAGCACGAGATGCGTGTTACTCTGTGTCGTGAGCACAAGGCTCTGTCCTCGCCGCACGACACGGCTGTGCCTGGTTCTGTATATTTGGGTTTTTGTTGATTGGACACGTTTGTGTCCTGCTTTCGGACAATATACAGCATGGATAACACTTACACATGTTTAACTAACATCACCAACCATTTAAGTGTAATATTAACATGTTTTGAATGTCGATTTGCTAATTCTCCTATTCTCTGATACAAGCTGTCAGTTTGGGGATTTTCTGAAATTCGAATTATGCTTAGCCTATTTTATGTTTTCAAATTCGTTGTTTGCACACCTATATCAATCTGGGAAATTGCTGGAATGCCAGGGTTCACATGGTAGGGATTAGTTTTTATGTTGCTCTAGTTTCAATTGCATTGGGTTGGGATTTTTCCTTAACTGTTACTTGTTTTGCAAATCTGTGAGTGACAAGCACACACACACATTCCACATAATAATGAGAAATCTGAGATTGATACTCTAATGTACACCCTCTCCTATACACACAATCACACCAAAAATCTGAGAACAAATGTTCACTACACTACTGCTTCCATCTACACTGTCACTAAATGAAAACTGAACAGAACACGCTTGAGCTGAAAACTGAAATCTGAGACACCCTTCTCATTTTCTGATTCACTGTCACATTGAACTGAGCACACCCTCCCTCACATATGAGAGAAATGTAGATGGACTCTATGACACTTGACACACTATGACACACATGTAGCACTGGTTCATATTCTCCTCCCTTTTCAATTTCAGGGTTGTTTTAGTTGTGTATTGATTTGGGTTTTGTTGACAAATTGTGTTGTATAGGTTTCAATCTTAGATGATTGAATACTGAAATCTGAGACCTAAATGTTTACCCACATACACATACACAAATTGACACTCTACATCCATGTACACATTTTACATGTTACACACATATATGTGAATCACTTTGACACATTCCCTATGTTTCCTGAGAACATTTTGAACCTGAGAATGAATTGGGACGTAGGCATGTAATTGTATTATATTATGGTGAACTTAAACTGAGCCATGTTCCATATTCCTAAATCCTGAACACTCATGCACTGATATCATGACAGGGTATATTAGGGCTTCTTCTAGCATGATTAGGTTGTGGTAGATGTGAATGGTTGCTTGCATTCGAATTTCTCCATTTCCCTGAAACTGTGTACAAGATTGTAAACCCTTCATTATTTCAAATTGTAAATGCAATATCAGATTTCATATGTAGACATAGAACCAATGCATAGCTGATATTTAGATTGAATGTTAGTTCATTTTTGGTTGTTCGAACACTGAACTGTCCATGTAAGCATATATACCTTCATTTTTCTATTGCCAAGCCAATTTCAGTTTTCAATATAGTGGAATGTCTATGAATGTAATGTTAACCTTCAACCCCTTAATTCGAAATGTTAGTTAATTTTAGTATTAGACAATGCATGAGATGTATGCATATGGGATGTTGGCTTAATGGCAGATTTCAGATAACATGGTTCATTTTATGTGGTTTGTTACACCAGTTTATGGGATAGCTCACTTTAGTTTATATGCAAATGTGGAGCTAAACTGAGAATGAAATTCACCCTCTGCACAAGGACACCCCACTGTATGTCAACCACCATGCCATGTAACCCTTCTCTAAATGATTGCTATAATGTATATAGATTTATGTAGAGTATAGATGCATGTTAGTTATAACTTAAATAGTCTCTACTCTAATGTATATAGATGTATACTTGTAGCCATGCATGTTAAGTATAATACATGTGTAATGTAGATGGGTTAGCTTTGTGCCATGTGTAGTGTAAACTCATAACTAGTGTTGATTTCTCTTTTCATGTACACCTCCATGTTCACACACACACACATAGCTTTACATGTTAGTTCTTTTCTCTTATATATATATATATATATATATATATATATATATATATAATGTTGAATATGTATGAATGTGATGTATCTTGATATATGACTCATATTGGATTGTATAGCCTTGGATTTGTATGGTGTGTACTAGCTAGGGTAGACAAGGTTAGGCCTAGTGAGACTTGATTGAGTCTAGGTTGACCAAGTTGACCTAGCTTTGACTAGATAGTTGACTGAAGTTGGCCAGGGTTGACTTTAGTCTAGAATTGACCTAGACATCATGTAGATGCATTGTAGCAGTCTATTTCTATATTTTAGACATGTTGTAACTTGTGTTGCTTTGATTAGGAGACAGACACCTCTCCTCAGGCAGTACACCCTCTTCGGACATTCAGTATCAGGCGAGTACATTCTCTGATCATTTCATATCTTGTTTAGGATTATATTTCCTGCTTTAGATTATCTTACCTGATGCTGACACGTTGGTAACACGGATTAGTACTATATGGATCCCTTCATGAGATGTTATCCCTCTCGGGAGCATCATATACTATTGTCTCATGTGTTTCACTTACATCATGTATCCCATGCTTCTATTATCATGAATCTTCGGGAATCAGCTAATGACTCATGTACTCTCATGATCACCGAGCCTTCACGAATCAATTCATGAATCACCCTATACGGGTCAAGTAGTTTAGTCATGAATCTTAACGTAACTTGACTAGATCCTTGTGTATTGATTGGGGTACGCGGGAGTATGAATGGTCATGTGAATAATATCCAAAGTAGTATAGTCATGAATCACTCTTAGTATAGTCATGAATCAGTCCTAAGCCATTCACATGTTCATCTTGTACTCTGAATCACTAGCACTGTCTCTCTGTATATATATCGTAGATATTTACTTACAGTCTCTCTTTTACATTATGCTATTCTTCAGTTCCTGTATTTTATTCTCTAGCATGATTATATTTTCTTTCCTGCTATGACTTGTTGAGATGTAATGTGCTCGCTCCTGTCCTGATTGGACCTGTTGAAAATATTACAGAGGATGAGGATGAGGCCCTATGTACCACCTATTACGGAGCAGGCTTAGACGACACCTGCGACCTGGTTTCTTTGCAGGACCCAGCTACAGTACAGGATACTACTCCCATAGTCTAGGCTAGATAGCTAGGCTTTATCTTTTTCAGCATTGTTTATTCGACTTTCAGTTGTTGTTCTGAGATGTTGTATATATATTTAGAGACTTGTATTGAGCTGGATGTTTCTTGAGTTGTTATCTTAGACACTTAGACTCTCTGGTTGTATTTATGTGGTTCCTTTCATTTCAGTATTTATCTATCTATCTTTCTATCTTATCATTCTGCCTTAGATGTGATTGAGACTGTATATTGCTATGTCACCTCCATTCGGAGTGTATATACTGTACAGGTACCTTTATATTATTAGATGATTGACCTAGGACAGCGTTCTACCGTCGACACTGCGGCGTAGGCTGGGCGTTGTTACGTTCTCGTACCCTCACAGTGGGTGCGGGTCGTGACAAATGTGGCGCACATCAGAATAACTGCTAAAACAGTTATTTCCTGAACTCTATAAATAAAGTTTCCAATCAGTGTTAAAGGATCACGCACAGAGATCAAGAACTCTTGCAAAATTGCTGCTGCATTCTCCAGAGGCTCTAGTCTTCAAGTTCACATAGTCCAAGGGATAAAGTGATCGTCTTCTGATCAGATTCCTACATTTGTACTTCCCCATAATTCTTTGTACATTGTACTATTCTTTTATAAGTTTGGAATAAACTTTTTGTTTTTGCAAACAATTCTGCAGAATCCATCCTAGACATGAGACAGGCAAGACTGGAGAAGACAAGCAAGATTGTGCACTACAACAAGCCACAACAAGATATGACAATATCAAGACAAGAGTGCGCTACGACGAGCCACTATAAAGGAGCTAGACATGTACTAGAATCAAGAGTGCGCCATGACAGGCCACTATCATGCATGCTAGAAAAAGATATATTCAAGAGTGCACCATGACGGGTCACTATCAAGTAGGTACTGGACATGACATAGACTATAAGGTACAATAAATCTGGAAGAGCATAGCAATACATAGTGAGTATAAAAGAACATATAAACATAAGCTAGTGTCAAGGGTATATAGGGTGTACAATCATTCTCGAAGTATACAAGGTCATCTAATCATGTTAAGAATTCATTACACTCGAAGGAATATCAAAAACGGACAGAAACGGGCAAAAGCAGTGAAAAACAGTCCATAACAGCCAAATTCGGTATACCGACGGTATACTGCGGTATACCGGCAGAATTCCGGCCAAAGACAGAAAGTTTCTGTAAAGAAAATCGGTATTCCGCCGGTATACTTCGGTATACCATCGGAATTCCGACTTCTAAACAGCAACAAAATCCATATTTTTGCCAAAACTTGTTTCGGCCATAAAAACTTCATTTTAAATCGAAATTCGGATTTTCAAAAGTCAAAATTGCATAGAATTGAATTCTCTACAACATGGAAGTATTAGTTTTTACAAATCAAAATATTTAATAGATCAATATCTCAAAATACTCCAAAAATAGGTTCTCGGGATACCGAAACGGGTTCCGATTCCCACTAAACTCAAAATCTATGGTATACAAACTAGGTGAGGGCATCATATATGCATATGTGACCAAGATCCATGATGGTAACACTAGTATCTCTCTTGATACTGAGTTTTCTACTATGTCAACGTTAGATTTTAACAGAAAATCGAGAACTAGTTCTAACCAAATTTAGAAACATGCATATAGACAAGAATCACGAGAAAAATATTTTTAACAAAATGAGTTTAGGACAATTCTAAGCATTTAATACCAAGAGAAACAAAAATAATAAACAAATATTATGGTTCAAGAATTTGGCAAGATGTACTTGTCTAGGTTAAGCTTCAAGCCTAATCTTCTACTCCACCACCAAAAGAGGTACGAAACCACACTCTAGACCTCAAGGCCAAGCCTTCCTAAGCACTTGAGGAAGAGAAATGAAAGTGAAGAGGGACGGAAGAAAGGGTGAAAAGGGGATGGAAAGAGAAAGTAACATGGTATATATAGAATGGTGAATTAATCTTGACCAACGGATGGTGATCCATGTCAAGGTTTAGGTCAATCATAGCCATTCAAAAAAAAAAACCAAATATCCATTGGATAATAGGGTATAAATCCCCTAAATTTCTACTACAATTTTTTTAAATATTTTTTTATTTTTTTGTATTTACACGTCGCATACGAATTCACATTGTTGTAGCGTGCGAGATTTGCGTTTCGTAATTGCTCGTCGAATGCGAATATGTGCGAGGTACATATTTTTGTAAAACATTTTATTAGAGATTTTATATATATAGAAGAATTTAATTTTCAAAATAATATGTGATAAATATTTTTATTTCTAAAACGAGTTATTTTGTTCGTCGTTTAAAAATAAGTGGTGATTTGAAAAATTGTGGTTTATATGAAAAGTATTCCAAATATTTTGTAAAATTTGAAAGTTGATATTTAAAATATTTTGTTATTTATAAAAGCTAATTCATGAATTAATATTTAAGTATTTATCGTGATTTTCAAAATTAATTATTACTATATTTATTTAATTATGAAAATGATATTTAGGATTTTGTTAATTTTAATATTTGATTAAATATGGTAATTTAAATTGGAAAAGATTTTATTGACTTTATTTAAAATATTTTAAATTAAGTATAGAATTTATTTAGATTGGATTTGATTTGGATTGAATTATTTTAAATCAATTTGAATTAATAGATGATTACCTAATTGCGATTTAAATCCTCCCAATCCCTATCCAACTGGAAATTCCCACCTCCTATAAAAGGAGAGGTACTCCTCCATAAATTTTTCCATCCACAGATTGTGCATCGTGTCTGTGCCACCCGTCTACTATATCCCCACCATACAAATACAATAATTCTGTCACGTCCGACAATCCGGACGTCCATCCAGCTGTGTCGGACACTCCCGACACGACGACTCAATCCTAAACCTAACTCAGCCTCCACGCCACCTCTCCTGGCGTTACCCCCCGCTGTCACCTCCATCATCCCGGCCTCCAACCACTGCCTGTTCCTCCCCGACCCCGTTTCGACAGCACCCCGACACCATAACCACCTGCTTCAATTTCCCAACATCACCACCACAGCCATCATCGTCTTCATCACGCACCACCACCATCAGCCAAGGCAGCAACCCAACTCCGACGAGCCCGACTCCACACGTCCCGCCTCCCGGCAAACCCCAGTAAACCTCCGCCACCATCACCATGATCACATCACCGTAGCCGCCCAACTCCGGCCATCGCCCCAAACACCACACAATTAGAAACTAAGAGAAGGGTGGAAGACCCTAACCTGACCGAGCACACCGCGCCGCCTCCAGCGCGCCCACCCGTCCGCCGCGGATCCGCGCCGCCTCCACCAACTCCCCCAGCGCCAGGTCAGAGACGCTGCCTCACCGGCCACACACGCCGGATCGGCCAAGCCCCGTCGAGTCCTCCGCTGCGCCTGAACGCGCTGCCAGGCTACTGGCACCCTTCCTCCAGAACGTGCACCCGCCGCCGAGCTTTTCCGCAGCCGCAGCCGCCGCGCGGAGCCCGGCCAAGCCCGCCGGTGAGTTTTGCACACTTTTCCCCTCTCTCCCCACTTGCTTTCTTTCTTCCTAAACTTTTTTTAAGAACAGCAGTTGCATTAATAGGTTATATGTGTTATTATTATTATATTATTATTATTATTATTATTATTATTATTATTATTATTATTATTATTTTAGTAGTTCTATTATATGATTTTATTAGAGTTCTATTATTATTTTATATTTTTATTATTATGAAATAATAGTTTTATGCTACTATTTTAACTAGGTATTTAGATTATAAGGTATAGTGGTGTTGGATGATTTATATTAGTAGTATATAAAATATTATGACTTTATTTTTTTAATCTGTTTTTATTAAATAAATAGATAATATTTTTCTAAAAATTATTAAAATATTTTTGACTAATGAAAGGTTAGCTTTTCTACAATAATTGTATATTTTACAAACTTAAAATTTACCTTGAGACGATTTTCAAATATTACAAATATTTATTACTTTTAACTACTAGTTTTCTATCTATAAATTAATTTTTACAAAACTATGGTATTTGCTTAAAAACGAGTTTCATTTTCTAAGTATTGGTCTAAAAACCTATTTCTACTAATAAGGTTAGTTTCTGGTATTATAAATATTTTCTAAAAATATGGTACGTAACTTTCTATACAAATTCTTCTCGACTACCACCATTAATCGTGACTAAATCATGCTTCCTATTTTCTTGTGGATTCGTACCTTTACTCATCGATCATAGCTATTGGACAACCAGGACTTGTCGGATCATCACACCACCAGGAGACACCAGGCAAGATACCTTGCCATTATACTGCTTATATTCAGTCTGCATTTTATTACATATCACTGTTCATTTATTTTCAGTTCTTACAATTCTTGATTTACTGTCTGCTGAGTGATATTAGATGTACTTTGTTATTATCCTTTGATTTGCATATGGACTTAGAGTTAGGAGACTACCGTTTGTAGTGTATTGCATATACTTTGACACAGTTGTACCACGAGGATGTGTGAGATGAGTAGCATGTAGAGTTTCTTGCGTGTGGGCTGATCCCCCATGTGCATGTGCTAGGACTAACTGCTAATAGAGACAGGTTAGGAGACTTAGTAGTTAGTAGAGAAACATGGTCGTGGATGCGACTTGGTAGGTGCATTGGGTGGGGAGGACAATACCTGACGTATGGGCTTCGATTGCACTTCCCTGGTAACCCGAAAGCTCCGCTGGAGATACAGGTATGATTAGCCTCTCAGGTTTGCCACTGTCGTTTTTGAACATCATGCGCTTAGGTCACTGGTGCCCAAGTGGGGACTATAACAGATCTCATTTACAGCCATGGCCCATGCGTCGAAAGGATTGTTTCTCAACTGCATGTTCACTTTAGTACGGTTAGGTTGTCTTATTTATGTCTTGTCACTTTCTTTGATTGTGGCATATTTTATATTCAGTATTTATATGGCATGTTTATTGTATCTTGTTACGTCCCTCTGAGGACCTGGTTATCTCGCCAGGTGTGTGCTTTTGTCTTTCGCAGGTGTTCTAGCCGTGGCCATGATCATCCATATGTCCTCGAGGATGGTTGTACTTTAAATCGTCTTCGCTTCGCTCGCCAAACTCTTTCTTTTATATTCAGTATTTTCTTCGTTACATAGGGTGCATCTACACTATTTACGAAAATATCTAAACACTATTCACGAAAATATCCGAAATACTATTCATGAAAATATCTAAAACATTCACAAAATATCTGAAATCGAAAATATCTAAAGTGTAGAAAATCTGTCAGAGCGGTAAACCGTCGGTATGTCGATCAAGGAGAAAATCTATAAGATGAATTTTTTTTAAAGCATTCTGAAAATCAATAAAATATGAAATACACTACAAAATACGTATTCGTATATAAATGCCGATACTGTGAGACGAGTCTCACAAGGAGTCCTCTCGAGTCGACAACAGAGGTGACGACGAGCGTTTCAGAAGTCCTCTTGTGCTGGTTCCTGGTTGTGGATCTTGTTAGGATGAATTTTTCTTTGAGCAACGATGATCCTCATCATCCCAGCAAGCCGAAAGTTTTTGTCTTCCCCATCTCTTTTCTTCTTCTAGTTGTAAACATTATGTCTCAATTGTAACTGTGTTTGCAAGGAAGAACGTATTCTAATTCTTGAGAGTTTGTAATCCAAAGTTATAATCTGAAATTTAAAAGTGTTTCATTGGAATCGAGTTCTTCAGAGAGTAAACTCGTTTGTGTAAATCACTACAAACTCTCGCGAATCAAACAAGGCCTAAGTATAAAGCTCAACCTTTTATTAGATATGTCCAATGTACACGTTAGACTTCATAGAACTCACACTTCTCCATTCAAACATATATACTTTTTAATACGATAAATAACTTCTGCGGCAAAAAATATTAATATATTAAATTTCCTTATTATCAGCCTCGTTGTCTACTTAATAGCCCATGTGAAATCGCCAGATCACAATAAGCTCACCACTGATAATTAGTGGGTGTGGATGCTTAGGATAAACATGAAGCCGACTTTATGTCACGTTTCTTACCAACCAGGAGTAGCAAAATATGGATGGTTTGTTGAACAAGAATCGTATGCTGCTGTCTTAACGGCCAAAGAATACAAAGTTGCATCCAGTTGACAAAATCCAGTCGTGTAAAGCTCCCCATTGAGCTAGCTGATCATGATTACTTATAGTTAACTAAAAGTATTATTATAAAGGAGTGGCAACGAAGATTAAGGTTGTGTTTGATTCATTGTAATGTAATCATAATAAAATTGGATTTGTAATGTAATCGAGTCTATAATGTAAAGGAGTTATAATTACATTACTATATTCGATTGAAACATGTAATCAATCCATGTAATGTAATGTCAGTTGTATTCATATGTTTAGTTTACCATGTAATAAAATTTAGTTTCTAATTTAATATTTTTAAATACAACACAAAAAAAGTAGTAGATCAATAAAAGTTTCAAAAATTTCAAAAATTAAAAAAATTAAATAATAAATAAAGGGGAAAAAATCATTTTGTTCTTCTACAAAAAAAAGACAAAAAAAAAGACAAATGAACAAAAGAAAAAAAACAACCAACAACAAAAAAGCGATAAAAAATGGAAAACGACCAAAAAAAGAAAAATCAAAAATGACAAAAAATTGGAAAAAAAAAAACCATCAAAAGTGAAGAAAAAAGGTCAAAAATAAAAACTTACCAAAAAAGGACCAAAAATGAAAAAAAAAAAACGAAAAAAAGACTAAAAACAAAACGACAAAAAAGGACAAAAAGCGACCAAAACTAAAAAGTACAAAAAGGATAAAAAAAACGACAAAAAACGATCAAAAACGATCAAACACGAAAAAAAAAAAACAAAAAAAAAAGGAAGGATGAAAAATGAAAAAAGATAAAAATGACAAAAAAGACCAAAATCGATAAAAAAAAAAAAGAACAAAAACCAATCCAAAACGATAAAAAAGAGCAAAAATGACAAAACGACAAAAACAGAAAAAGACCAAAAACAAGAAGAGATCAAAACGATCAAAAAAACGGAAAAAAAAAAAAAGTAAAAAGAAAAACTTGCAGAAACGACCAAAACTAAAAACTGACCAAAAAAAAGGCCAACAAATTAAAAAAAAAAAACTAAAAACGAAAAAAACAAAAAAACGACAAAAACGAGCAAAACGACAAAAAAGGGACAAAAAACGACCAAACCGAAAAAAAGTACAAAAAATGATCAAAATGACAAAAAAAATGAACAATAACGGAAAAAAGACCAAAAACGACAAAAAAAAAAACCAACAACGAGAAAATATGAAATGACAAAAACGATAAAAATGAGCAAAAAGACCAAAAATGATAAAAAAAACAAAAACCAACCCAAAACAATAAAAAAGAGCAAAAATAACAAAACGACAAAAACGAAAAAAGATCAAAAACAAGAATGGCTCAAAATGAACAAAAAAATGACAAAAAAAAGGTAAAAAGGAAAACTTGTAAAAACGACCAAAAATGACCGTAAAAGAACAAAAACGGCCAAAAATAAAAAAAAAATGCACAAATGAATAGAAACAGCAAAAATGGACAAAAAGGCAAAAATAACTTGCAAAATCGAAACAAAAATGATAAAATTAGAACAAAAACGCACAAAAACTGAGCAAAAATAAAAAAGAGCAAAAAGCGAGCAAAAAAGAGCAAAAAAATAAAGTAAATAAATAAACAAAACTTTCAAAAATGATTAAAAAGTCGAAAAACGATCCAAAATGAGAAAAACGAGCAACGACAAAAACGACCAAAAACGTGTAGAAGCAATAAAAAAGTGCAAAAAGGACAAAACGAAAAAAAATGTGCAAAATCGACCAAAAATGATAAGAAAGTGAAAAAACAACAAAAAAAAAGTGCAAAATCGACAAAAGAGATATAAAATGTGAAAAAAACAACCAAAAGCAACAAAAAATGATAAAAATTTTAGAAAAGCAGCCAAAAGCAACTAAAAATGATAAAAAGTGCAAAAATTATCAAAAAAAACGTACAAAATCGACAAAAAATGTAAAAACGTGAAAAATTACAAAAACCGTATAAAATCGACAAAAAAGATTAAAAAAGTGCAAAAACGACCAAAAACAATTAAAATAAGTGAAAAAACAGTCAAAAGCGACCAAAAATAATAAAAAATGTGTAAAATGGTCAAAAACGTACAAAATCGACAAAAAATGATAAAAACATATGAAAAAAACCGCAAAAAATGTACAAAATCAACAAAAAAAGATTAAAAAAAAGATGCAAAATGGCCCAAAACGGCAAAAAATGTGAAAAAAACGACCAAAAACAATTAGAAAACGTGAAAAATAGCCAAAAGCGACCAAAAACAGTAAAAAAAATGTAAAAATGGTCAAAAACGTTCAAAAACGAAAAAAAGATAAAAACGATAAAAACGTGAAAAAAATCGCAAAAAACGTGCAAAATCGACAAAGAAGATAAAAAAGGACCCAGAACGGCAAAAACGTGCAACAAGGACCAAAACAATTAAAAGCGTGAAAAAACAGCCAAAAGCGACCCAAAATAATAAAAAAAATGTATAAAATGGTCAAAACGTACAAAATCGACAAAAGCGATAAAAAACATGAAAAAACCACAAAAAATTACAAAATCGACCAAAAATAATAAAAAATGTATAAAATGGCCAAAAAGGACAATCACGTACGAAATCGATCAAAACCGATAAAACGTACAAAAGCGACCAAAATCGGACAAGAACATGCAAAAACGACCAAAAATGGAAAGAAAAAAGAAAAGAGAAAAAGGCCCAAAACGAACAAAAATGGCTAAAAAACGAACAAAAACGACAAAAAAACAAACAAAATGAACGAAAATTGACCAAAAACGAACAAAACGACCAAATTATAGCATACCAACATTCCGCTTAAGTTGTAATGTAATCGCGATTACATAGATTTTATGATGTAATTGAGTTTAGAAGAAACTGATGTAATGTAATCAAACTTGTAATCGCGATTATATTATATCTAATTTTATTTTGTCCAACCAAACACCTGAGTTTGATTGACAACGTAATGTTGTCCAATCCTGCAAACTAAACGGGCCCTTAGTTGTTCGTAGACCTCCTTGATGAGTAATTTAGTAAGCAGGGGGCTGTGGTCATGTTTGGTTCGCAAAATTGAAGACTTGGAAAAGGAATGTATATTTTTTTTCTTTTGTTTGGATGACAAAGAAAATGACGAAAAAAAAAAAATTTATTCCAAGAGAAAGAAAAATAGGGAGCAAAACGGTTCCTCCCACGGTCCCACCAACCCAAGGGAATTTTTTTATATTGTTTCTTGTTTTTCTCTAAGCATCCACTTCTTCTTTTTTCCAATTTTTTTAGTTTTTCCAACGGCCGAAAAAAATTGGTTGGAATTATAATTTCTCAGAAGAAAAAATATCAATGAATCAAATTCCTTTGTGAACCAAACGAGGCCATTTTTCAGTTCGTTTGGGAAGAGTTAAAGCTCATCTATGGTGAATGGATTATATTTCAGTTCGTTGTTTTGTTTTAAAAGAGCTTGGACAATTTTTTGGTATACATTCCATTTTTTTTTTTTTACTAAGCACGGGCTGTCCCCATTATTTTTTATACGGCCCAACCCGTAAACAATACAGAAATTGACAAGTTTATCTTGTAGTAATTACATAAAAAGTAGATAACTTAGGATTATTTTGTGTAAGATTATCAGGTTAATCTATAATCTAATTAGACTTTGTGTACTAGATTTGTTGGTTTTGACTTTGGGTACTCGAATTTTTAGTGACGAACATTTGTTAGAGGACTCATTTCGTTACTGAAAGTCCAATTTCGTTACTGAAAATCCAATTTCATAACCAAAATGTATCACTAAAAAATTTTGAGTACTTAAAGTCTAATTAGGCTCTAAACCTGATACCCTTATACAAAATAATCATATTTGTAAACGCTATAACTATAAAAAGCAACTTGTTACCATCAAACCATTTTCTTTAAGATATATATATATATATATATATATATATATATATATATATATATATATATATATATATATATGACTATTCTTAGCTTATTGAAGTTTACATTAGGTAAGATTTGTTGATCAAGTGCAAAACAACAACTTATAGAAGAGAATCCTTGAAAAAATTACGCGTAGTCTCTCTCTCTCTCTCTCTCTCTCTCCTCTCTCTCTCTCTCTCTCTCTCTCTCTGTGTGTGTGTGTCTCTTCTAACCCATCAAAACCCTAATACTAAGACTGGCGAACGCAATCACAACATCGTCCCAAACTCATCAACTTGCGTATTATATTTTTTTAATAGCTAAATTGCATATGCACACATGGACATAGACAACTTGGACACAAGGTTTCGTGAACGGTATCCGCGGCCACGAAATCGATTTAGCCTAGAGGAACAAAGATAATTGGTGCTGATGTATAATACACATAAATTGCGAGACCTGCAGTGAGGCTAGCTACCTGAACTGGAAGGGACGTCATAATTCCATGAATAGTCTAAGATGTTGTGTCACCAATGACCTTTATATAGACAAATTGCATTGGTAATTAATGATGTTTGCAGAAAATAGTATGTTAATCAGAAGTTTTCATATAGGGTAAAGAATTTTACTCAAATTGTAAAAAAGTAAAAACTTTAGTGAAATTGCATTCCAAGTAAAGAAACGACAATAGAGATGGCGCGTGCTGGCAGCGAAGGAGGAACGCGCCATGGATGATGGCGCGCTTTAGGATGCGTCATGGGTGATGGCGCACGCTTGGATGCGCCATGGGTGGTGGCGCACGCTGGCAAAATCCTACAGGGACGCGCCATGGGTGATGGCGTGCGCCTCCCCCTGCTGTCTTGGAAGCCCCCCCCCCCCCCCCGCTGCTGTCTTGGAGACCCCCTGCCTTCTTGAAGACCCCTCCTGCTGCCTTCTTGGAGACCACCCCTTTCTTGGAGACCCCCAATTCTTGGAGACCACCTTCATTGAAGACCCCCCTCCCTCTTCTTGGAGACCACCCTTGTCATGTCCCGATTCGTAGAGTCATTTATTCACATATTTTATCTCTTGGAATCGATCGTCCTCGCTTGAGCGTGATGCCGTACAAGTCTGGTATTGCACTTGTACAAGGCAAAGATGGTACATAATTGATTTTCTTCAAATATGAACATATCACAGCGGCAGAAGCAGATAAATTGAGTTTAGTGAGGACAATCTTTATCATTGAATAGAAGTACATCACTTCTTTATAGCAGCAGAGATAAAAGGATAACTTGAAGTCACACAGAGATATATAGAACTTTATTCTCTTTATTGATAATTGAAGAAGAGTACAAGACTTGTATTGAAGTACAATGCTTACAACAAAACCCACTTTACATTTAAAACCAACTGAACAATGCTACACAGCTTACAATTGATACTTGGATACACTGGATTACAACTCGATATACTGACTTGGCTTACAACTCACTGGTACAACTGATTACAATGTTCCATACATTATGCCCTTTATAAACAGAAGACATTATCTTGTACAAGGAGAGCTTCTGTATGTCCAATAAATCTTCGATGTCGCGGGACCAATCAAGCCAATCTTCGTGTGTAGAACATCCCAAGCACGAGCACCTGCCCACAAAAACGTGGGTCATCACATCATCTATGTACTGGCGAGCAGAATCCAACCCACTCGCCTAAACCAACATTTAAGTAACCATTTAAGCAATATTTATTAGAATGATCTTTCTATTAGAGGCCTAGCATCAGTTTACAGTTCTTGAGCAGAAATATTGAAGTAAACATGTCATAGCATGGTATAGCATTTCTTTGTGTAAGGCATCATCTAAGCAACATTGAGTTAACATGTTGCAGCATATTATGGAAATACTTTCTGAAGGGGCATCGTTTAGCATACTTGGTGTTATCATTCAACAGGTTATGGCAATGATCTAAAAGGCAATGCATTAGAAATTTACATTTAACATGTTGAGCATGTCATGGAGTCTCTCATTTCAAAGGCAAAAACACAGCATCATTTCATTTAGTAATGTTTAGCAGGCAAGTTGAACCAACATATACAATATCACAATTATGTGATTCCTTACCGATAGTCGACTTCTCATACCTGCATCAAATACAGGTTATCAGATATACTTACTCTGCATGCACAAAATATTCATTAGCATGCATCCTGACTACATGGTCACTGGTGTTGTTAAACCATATGGACTATTTTCAGTTCATTTTATTTCAAGATAATACGATCAGCATAGTAGGAGGCGAGCCTCTATGCCACCCTGCCTTATCCGTGCTCCCACAGCACTCATCATTATTTTCTCCTAGGCCGAATCGGTCCCCAGGGCCCTAGGAACCATTCGAGGAAATTAAAACTTAAACCTTGTATACAAGTTGTCCATGACCATGCGAATGCGTGTCCGACTCGATTGTGAACATAATCGCATGGTAAAATATATTAAAGAAAGTAAAGGCAACAGTGCATCATTAGTCATATTCAATGACTTATTCACTTCATTATTACCATCATTTCATTTGGTGATCTCAAGGACCCCATACTTCATCATTATTCATTCATTGCTTCATTAAATGTTTCTCATATCGTTCCTTTCGACAAGGAACATAACATTCATTCATTCTTTCATTGCTTATAAGGGACAGTTAATATTTTATATTCTTGTAACAGTTATACAGAGAGTACATGATTCTAGTATTTCATTCAGTTCATTGGGTCGATAGCATAGCCAGTTCATTTCTTATTTCGTCATTCACAAGGCATCTCATTATTCCAGTGTTTCTACTTGATCAGGCAAAGTTAAACGTAAAGGGCCATTATCAATTCATTCTCAGGCATCAAGTCACATTAGCAGTTCAAGGGTGATTCATTCAGCAGTTTAATGATCATATGTTGTACATTTCAATAATTCTTATCATAAGCATCTTCATTATTCAGCAACTAAAATATGGGACGTTTAGGGACAATTCATAGCATCAAATACTCCATTTTATTAAGCATGAAGGAGTAAGGAGGGGGAAGGACAGTTCCACTCACACATAATTCTACTAAGCGTAGCTCCACCAGCGAGCCACGTTCTAATACCCATTCCGTCTAGCCAGCTAAGAGAGACGGCATCAGTCTCAATTCTCCTGATTCCCAACTTAAGTCACGGTCCAACATCCTGATAGCAAACAAACAAGCCAACCAAATGCCTCGTGCGGAGCGGGACATTACATACCCTAACCTCCCTCCCTCTTCTTCATATACCCCGTTACTTCTTCTTTCCTCTTCACTACCCCTTACTCATTCCTTCCTCTTTACAGAACATCTTTCCTATTCTTGTTCTTCATCTTCGTCTTCACCTTTACATAGTTGCAATCTCTTCAAATTCTAGTAAGTATTTATTTTTTTATATTGAATTTAAATTTTCTATTAATATCTATATTATTAATCGTATTTTTGGAAAAATCTAATAGATGGCTCAACCGAATGACGGACATATTTTCGGGGGACCGGTTACACAAGTCATAAGACAGGAACGAGAAAATCATATATCTAAGTTGGTTTTTGACGGGAAGGTAAATTAAAAAATGGTAACTAGCATTATTATTTATTTATTTTACATAAATATAAGAAATATAATTTGCTTGTAGCTATATGATTATCCTCCCGAGGCTCGAACATGGAAGCATAGAAGTTGGAGGATACAGAGAGGATATCATAAATGAGAGTTAAATGATGCCCAAAAGGAGTTGTAGCGTTCATTTGGGTTTCAATATCTGGATAAAATTTAAATTTTAGTCCACGATGTGCACCTTATTTTTAGTCTCGCTGAGCATTGGTGGCCTCAACGCAACGTATTTCAGTTGCCAGTTGGTGAAATGACAATCACACTTTGGGATGTTACAAATATTCTAGGATTATCTATTACAGGTGAACCTATATATTTTAATACACATTTAAATTCATCTAAAATAATCAGGATATAT
The DNA here is from genome assembly GCA_029216955.1 of Iris pallida. Lineage (NCBI taxonomy): Eukaryota > Viridiplantae > Streptophyta > Magnoliopsida > Asparagales > Iridaceae > Iris > Iris pallida. The sequence goes on along the minus strand of JANAVB010020398.1, from coordinate 7,613,928 downwards.
CTTGTCATTATTGCACCATCGAACTTAAGAGGAAAGAGTTTTGTCAATGTAACTTGGCTTCGGGATAATTTCATGGATCTATATACAACTATCGACGGTCCAGTCGTGGTCGATGATTTAATGATACGTATTTATTGTAAAGATTTACTTATTAGTTAATATTAAGAGTGTGTTAATTTTAATATGTTAGTTTTAATATTTGTAGATACTTCATTGTACTAGAGCATATTTGCTATGTTTGTGTTGGACAATGCTATTTTCCAAAGGGCAGGGAAACAGAGTAAACGTGCGACTATTACCTTTATTAGATAATTTAAAAGAACCTACGCATCATGCATGGGGAGCTGCTACCTTAGTATATTTATATGCCAGCTTAACGGAATTTGCTAGATTGAATGGTTCCAAAAATTTGTGTGGGTGCATGACTCTGGTTCACTTATGGTGCTACGAGCATTTCTTTATTGGTCGACCTGTAACCAGCATTACAAGTGATGTTGGAATTTTTCTACTTGCTACGTGATGGACCACAAATATAGTAGACCTGCATCATAATTTACACAAGGATGCTTTAATTGACAGGGGAGGATTTGATACGTTACTGTGGAATAGGGTAACTACTCAATTTATTAAAGTTTTTTACACTACAATTGTTAATCCACTTTAAGTTTTTTACTCTACAATTGTCAATCCAATAGGTTATCTGGATACCATACTCGGATGATAAAAATGCTCCAGAAATTAAAAGGACATCGTATGATCTGAGCCTACATAAATCTTATATTAAATACGATCGTTACACTATGTATCATTCGGTAAATCGTGTTCTCCGGCAATTCGGTTACAGGCAGATAATTTTGGATGACCCGTCTTGCATGAGTTATGATATAGCCAATGTAAGAAACTTAATCGATAGTGCTAGAGCTGCCTAGTATAGGAGATTCCAAGATAGTAGTGTGGCAGAGCTGCCCCGAATAAGGCATCCTGATGAATGTAAGTTCTAACTTACTAGTATATTGGACGGGTAGCATACACAAGTGTATTTGTCTTATGATTGTTTTTATGAAATGTAGATGAAGGTGGCTTGGCTTATAGACAATGGTGGGGAGCGTCTCGTATGACCAACAGAGCATACAAATTTGAGGAGCCACAGTTCAAGTCTAAAGCCTTAGATGAATCTTCTCTGTGAGCTTTTGTTGATGGCATATCTGAAGCGGTAGGACTTTACTACTATTTCAAATTAAGAGATATATAATCACGAATTTAATTTGCACATTTCAAATTTCAGGCTATTATGGGCCAACAATATATCTAAGAACCAGAGAGCTATTTATGGTCGCATGGTCGGGAGTGGATGCGGGATATTTTAACTCGCGTAGATTCACTGAGTCTTGGACGGAATTCTGATATGCCTCCATTGCATACACCTATCCCAGCCAATTATTCGGGTGCCACTTTTCCCCTGAGACATTCACGACGTCATAAGGTGGACGATCTAGAGGACGAGGAGGAAGAGGGCGCTACTGGAGAAGGCGCTGCTGGTGAGGGCGCTACTGGTGAGGGCACTAGTCAGCAGTATCATGGAGATGACGATGCTGGAGCGGCACCAACCAGCAGCATCATGGAGAAGGCAACAGCCAGTAGTACCATGGAGAGTATACTAGCCAGCAGTACACTCCAGAGTACACCAGCCAGTAGTACGCTCCAGAGTACACTAGCCAGCAGTACGCTCCAGAGTACACTAGCCAGCAGTATGCTCCAGAGTATACTAGCCAGCAGTACGCTCCAGAGTACACTAGCCCACACTATGCTGGAGAAGGCCTTAGTTAGTAGTATGTGGGCATGGGCACTTTCTCAGCCTTTCAATCATATGGTCAACGCATAGCGACTCAACAAATCAATACTGCCGTAACGTATTTGTTTGATGACATGTTGTATTACTCACAGTTGATTACATCCCCCGTCAGCCCCGGTGCCTACTTAGGAGGTCGAGGAAGATCTTAGAGTCGAAAGAAGAGTGGAAGAGGATGAAAGAAGAGCGGAGGAGACCACAGAACAAAGAAGAGCCCGACTAGTTTTCAGACATGTAGAACGAAGGCATTACAAACGAGTCGCCCGCAGATGAAGATGTGTTTGTAATGAAATGAAAATTTAAAAGTTGAATTGCTATCTTAGTTGGTACTACAATTTTAAAAGTTGAATTCTAAAGATGTGTTTGACATGAATGTTGGTAATACAATATTTTACTATCTTAGTTGACTTGTACTTTACTCTCTTGGTTGACTTGCACATTTTCTTCTGTTATGTCCCATCAAACCATAATTGCCGCATCGTAGTTCTTTTGTCGATGATTCACGTGGTTTGATGCAATTTTTCTTCGGCCTTCCGGCTTTGCGCCTGACATCTGGAACTTCAATTTCTCCCATAACCAAAGTAGCTTGAATGTTGTAAGGAACTGGAATTTGTTCCATCTGTGGCTCGTACACACTTCTCAATCTATCAATAGAAAATATTATCGAATAATAACCTTCAATATCATGACTGCAATTTTGACAAGCAAAATATGCATGTATACATGGTATGTAAATATGATACCACCTTAAACATGAACAATATCTTTCATCTAAGCGTACAACATAAGTTCTACTCGATGCACGGTCTAATATTTCAAACAAGTAACTATCAATTCGTAATATTTGAAGTTGATGTCTCTCGTTGGTAATAGATGTCATAGTCTTCAACATCTTTGCACAATAACTCGTCTCTACATTTCTAGCATGGTTTCTGTTTTTGTCATGAAGTGTTATAATCTTGGCTCTAATACCATCGAGAAGTGTAGTTATTGGTTTATCACGTAAGCTCTTAATCTAATTGTTAAAACATTCAGTAAGATTAGAAGTGTTAATATCTAATCTAGGACAAGGAGCATATGCTGTAAACCAATGTGCAAAATGATAATTTTTATCATTTATACCAACAAGCCAATTGTACATTGTCATGTTCTCAGCTTTAATTATTTCAAACAAGTACTGTGCATCTGTTTGATTATACGATCTAGCAAGCGAGTCTAACAATCGATAATTTTTTTCCTTCACAATAGACTTCATATTCTGCTTAAAATGTTGAATGCAAAAGAAATGAAGAGATTCTGGAAAAATATGTCACATAGCGTGTATTAATCCTTTTTGCTTATCAGATATAAATAAAATTCTACTCCAATCATTAAAATAACTTTCAAATGATATTCTAACAACATTTAAAAACCAAGACCAAGAATCAGTATTTTCACCTTCGGCAACAACATATGCAATAGAATACAATTGATAATTAGGATCATGAGCACAAGCAATAAATAAAATACCTTAATATTTGGATGAAAGAAAAGTGGCATCAGTGCTAATAATAGGTAAACAACCCCTTAAAAATCCATCAATACATGCCTTGAAGCAAATAAACATTCTCTCAAATTTGTTATTTTCGGAAGTCTTAAGAAAACATATCTACTACCTGGATTCAACTCCATAATTCTAAAATCATACTCCTCAAGGCCAGCATATGCCTCAACATAACTACCATTTATTTCACGTAATGCCATCTCACGGGCTCTCCATGCTTTCGAGTATGTAATATGTATACGATGCTCCCTAAATATATCCTTCATAATTTGTGACGCACTATATGACAGATTATCTCTAATTAAATCAACTATTTTTGTCTTAACCTATGCAGCGGTAGCTAGTCGATGACGTCATGTCGTAAGTCCACTTAAACAAGAATGACGATTTTCTAGTATACTAACTTTAACTATTTGTCATTTTTCTATGGATTTGGCATATACGCTCCAATGACAATTCTGTTGATCACAAGTATATATAATTGTATGAAAATTATTCATAGCACTAGCTGAACAATTAAAATTATGCTGAATTGCTAAACTACTTAAAAACTTCTAAATTTTGAACGACTGTCGAATGTTTGTCCTACAAATAATTCAGGAGTGTTAGAATTATCAATATCATCCTTATCTATCTCATAACCAGTATTTTTAATTAAATCGTTACTATTTTCATTGTCTCATTATTATCATCATCATCATCATCATCATCATCATCATCATCATCATTATGTTCATCTAGCAAGGGAGCAATTGTTTGAGAAGAAGAACTAGCACATGTGTTAACATGTTGGTAACTAGAAACAAATTAATCATTAGTTCTATTAGCAAATGATGATACTTGAGTAACATATAAACTAATATACGGTGCGAATTAATCCTAAGAATAAAATTTCATGCTTCTTCACCATCTATTAATAAACATGTGGAACCAAAAATAGACTTTAAAATAAATTGGTAACTAATAGAAAAATGCATAGAAATTAAATTGCATAATTTTTTTAAAGTAATATGACGATAAGTTGTAAAAAAATTGGGTGTCACCTCGTTCGTAAGATAGCCCATTTACTCTACCTCCATGTGAACATACTATTTTAATATTATGATCCATGAGAAAGAAGAAGTAGTTTAAGAATGTTTAGCTAATAGAGAGTCGCGTTGCAAGGAGCGAGAGCTTGTAAAAGAGAGAGACTAGCTTCTGTGAAGAGATGGAGCTTCCAAGCTTCAAAAAATTGTTTCTGTGAGAGATGGAGAAATTATTGTGTTTGTGTGAGAGAGAGAGAGAGAGAGAGAGAGAGAGAGAGAGAGTTAAACTTAGCAATAAATAGAAAAAAGAAAATGACGTTGAAATGTAGCCGTTGGAATATAGATGTTAAAAATTAGTCGTTGGAAGGGGTCTTCCTGACTCATCTCTCGAACCCCATAGAGCGCGCCATGGGTGACGACGCCTTCACTGCCGTGCGCCATGGGTGCTGGCATGTCCCCCTAACGTGCCATTGGCGCTAACGCGCCACCCCTTCCCTTCCAAGTACTCCGACACGCCATCTCTAATGTCGTTTCGTTACTCCGAATACAATTTCACTAAACTTCTTACTTTTTTTACAATTTAGGTAAAATTCTTTACCCTATATGAAAATTTCTGTATGTTAATCCTTGTTTGAGGATGATGATCAACAGTATGTAAGAAACACCGTTTGGTGATATATTCTATATTTTACATTTATATGTCTTATGAATTATTAATTAATTGATCCTAAAAAAGTTTGAAAGATCACTAATAAATATTGTATGCTGCCACTAGGGTCGGCTGAGTAAGTGCATCCGCTCCGGGCCCATATTTACTGGGGTCCCAATTAAAAAAATTGTGGTGTAATTGTTAACATAAATTAATTGTGGTGTAGTGGTTAATATAAATAACTGTGGTGTAATGATTAAGATATTGTTAACCTAAAATAATTGTGGTGTACTGGTTAATATAAAATAATTGTTGTGTAGTGATTAACATATTAGTCTTGCACCCGAGTGGTCCTTAGTTCAAATCTTGGTGATAATGATAATTTTAGTTTTTTAATTATTTTTTAACATTATATATGGGGTCTATTTTGAAAGTTGGTCTTGGCCTTGGCTGCCACAAGATTATTGTGTTGATTTTGAAAGTCAGATTAGATAAGATAAGGACATGCAAAAGTAAATTTATCCACAAATCATACCAAGAATCATGTATTAATATTTTGAAGATGTAAATGCTTAATATGTACAACTCAGTATATGAATAGAATAATGCTATTTGTTCTCCAAATTGTCCCTCCAAATCGTCCCTCTTTACGTAGTAGCTGACGTGGCATGTTGATGTGGCAACTGACATGACAAAATTTAAAATTAAAATTATGTTAACATGAACATTAACACTAAAATTAATATTAACGTTAACATTAACAATAATATTAATATTAACATTAACATTATTATTATATATTAATATAATAAACATTAATATTATTGTTAATGTTAATATTAATATTAATTACATTAACATTAATATTAGTATTAGCATTAACCTTAATAAAAGATTAATATTAACATTAATTAATATTAGCATTAAATTAATATGGACAAAAATTGGGTAATTAATTTTTTGGGTTAAAATTTGCCATGTCAGATGACATATAATATTTTTACAAAAAATACTATTTGGCTCCAAAATATTTGGGTGATGCCATCTCCCATTATGTGGCATATGACATGGTTGCTGATATGACAGCTGACATGACAAAATTTAAAATTAAAATTAAAATTAAAATTAAATTAACATTAACCTTAACCTTAACATTAAAATTAATCTTAACATTAAAATTAACATTAATATTAATATTAAAATTAATCTTAACATTAAAATTAATATTAACATTAACATGAACATTAACATTAACATTAATATTAATATTAATATTAACATTAACATTAACATTAACAAAATTGATAATTAATGTTTTGAGTTAAAATTTACCATGTCAGCAGTTATGTCAGCTGCCATGTCAGATGCCACATAATCAGGGCCCCCTGAGTTAATGGGGGCCCTAGGCAAATTTTTAAAATGGGCCCATATATAATATAAAAAAATTGAACTAAAAAATGATATAGCCAAGGCTAGAACCTAGGACATCTTGTGTACAAGTATAACAAACTACCACTACACCACAAATATTTTGTGATTATTATATATTAGTTCTATTTTCCATATAAGATTACTAAATATATATACATTTAAATTAATTTTTTTGGGCCCCCAAATTTCATGGGGTCCTGGGCGTCGCCCTGGCCGCCCTGGGCCAGGGCCGGCCCTGCACATAATGTGGGATAGCATCATCCAAATATTTTAGGAACCAAATAGTTAATTGTATTATTTAACATGTCACGTCGGCTGTAATGATTTGGAGAAACAATTTGGATGTAGGGTAAAGTGCAAAAAATCCCTCGTTAAATATGTTACTTTTGCACTAAAAGATCTTTTAGAATTTTTTGTCAGTTTACACCTCCTTAGATTATATATCCGCTCGATTAGGCCCCTCCAGCCAAATTTTAAAAAATTTATACCAAAATACCCCTCCACCCCTCCCCACCCTCCGCCGGCGGCACCCCCGCCGGCGAGGCCCCCCCCCCCCCCTCCCTCCCTCCCAACGCCGCGATCCCCCCCGACCCCCTCGCCCCCCCCCCCCCCCGCCGCCGGCGATCCCCCAGCCCCCCCCGACCCCCCTCCCATCGCCGGCGCCGGTGAGCCCCCCCCTCCCAACGCCGGCGATCCCCCCCGCCCCCCCTCGCCCCCCCCCCTCGCCGCCGGCGACCCCCAGCCCCCCGCCCCCCCCCCCTCCCTCGCCGGAGATCCCCCCCCCCCCCCCCGACCCCCCCCCCCCCCCCCCCCCCCCCCCCCCCCCCCCCCCACCCCCCCCCCCCCCCCCCCCCCCCCCCCCCCCCCCCCGTCGCCCGGCGATCCCCCAGCCGCCCCGACCCCTCCTTCCTTCGCCGGCCCCGACCCCCCCGCTCCCTCGTCGGCCCCGACCCCGACCCTCGCCGGCGAGCGACCCCCCACCCCCGCCCCCCTCCCCCCCGACCCCCCCCCCCCCCCCCCCCCCCCCTCCCCTCCGCCTCCGTCGCCGCCGACGAACACAGCCGAAGAAGGAGAGAGGGGAGAGGGGTAAAATTGTCACTTGGGGCAAAATGAGCATATTTCAAACTTTTGAGAATTTAAGAGCATGGGATCTTTTAGTGCAAAAGTAACATATATAGCGAGGGGTTTTTTGCACTTTACCCTTTGGATGTAAGAAAATTATTACTCATATGAGTATATGCAACCATACGCAGATTTAAGAAATTAGAATATACAAGGTACTAATATTTTGCGCACCAAAGTCTAAAATGCCACCGTTATGCGCGTACTTCTCTCAGTGGCTGCGCTACAAAGAGGGAGTCAATACATTGAGAAGAAAGACTCTGGTATTGAACAGCCTCCGTAGCAGCCTCTCGCACCCGGCCTCCACTTGTACAAGAAAATCTTCCAATGTCCCCAACCTCTCCAATGCACTATTCCACTTCTCTTCTTCCCCTCTTCTTTCTTCGAGGTTGGATCTTTCTTATTACTAAACGAACTCAATTTCCGGAGCATCGGAACCACCTCACAGTGGGCCTGAGCGCCCACCGGAGAATACGAGGCTGACGACAGTCGGACAATGCCCCCTAGCACGGCTGAGGATATCTCTGATGTCACGGTCACCACCTCCCTCAAGATCTCCTCAAGCTCAGCCTCCGCCGTGTAGGACACGGGGGACAACTTCCCGGCTTTAGCAGTAGTAGTTGTAGTAGTAGTACTCTCAGTGCCGAAGCAATCTTGGCCAGCTCCTTCTCGGCCTTCTTCTGGGACCGCAAGCGGGAAGCGATCCGGGAGGCGTCACTTCTCCTGATGGCAGCCTGCGTCGCCGACTGCTCCTGCTTCAGGACGACGATCGCAGAGCGGAAGGAGCTGTAGGCGCCGGCGAGGTGCAGGAAGTCCTCGAGGAGGTTGTCCGCGGAGGCGGAGCGGCGTGCGAGAGCCTCTCGCGCTTTCCGGTGCTGGAGGAGGTCCTCGAGAAGGGAGCAATGGAGGCGGTCGAGACTTGCCAGTGCTTCGCAGATACGCGACGGCGGATCAAAATGAGAGCGAGGATCCCTCCGCCACGCGTTGAGTGATTGGATATCGTCGTGGAGCTGAGAGATGAAGGGGCTGAAGCGACAAGGGAGGCTGGTGGATCCCTTGCCATTCATGCGAGGGACTACTGTGAAGCTTGGAATTGGGAACGAGACAGAGCGGTGATAATTCTTTATCGCCATTCTTTCTTTCTTTCTTTCTTTCTTCTGAGAATGAGAACTAGAGGAATGGCTGTTCTTTATAGAGGTAGGGATTCGGGAAAGCGTGTCAGATTTGCAGGAGCGCGGCGGTGGGAGCTATGCTGCTCCTGTACAGGCTGTACACGTCAGAACATGTTTAATTAGTTGTAACCCAGACACCTGGCTTGCCGACAGGAGCAACGTCACCGATTAGCTATTATCAAAGTTCAGGGTGCCAACTTAAAAAAGATTTTTTTTAGGGGCACCACCACTTCTACTAGGAGGCAGTCCAAATTTTTTTGAAAAAATTACAAGTTTGCCATGGGTTTTTGTTACTAGGGGGCAGCCCAAAATTGACTATAAAAGCCAAACTTCTTTTATTTCTTCTCTTCCTCCACTCTTTACTTCTCTTCCTCCACTCTTCCTCCACTCTTTTTTTCTCCTCCTCATAGAAACCTAGAATTAGCCTAACCTAGGTGAAATTGTCCCCCACCTAAAATTGTTAAAGATTTTTGGTGAAATATCTAGTAATAGTGTCAATCACTTCTCCCATTTATTTGTAAGTCGTCGAATTTATTTTTGTGTAATTTTAACCTAAATTTTACATATAAAAGTTGAATTTTGTGTTTAATGTAGAAAGAAATAGAAAATGGAACAATCCGGACCATCAAATGCTGGATACTCTCCTCCCACAACGTCTGAAGAACACTTTGATGCATCGGAAGGCCTCGTGGTAACTACACTTTAACTTTATTTCGGATGAAAAATCGAATTTTGACACAGAGGACTGCCACTTCTCTGGCAGTCCCTCTCATGGAATTGGACTGCCAGAGGATGTGGCAGTCCTATATATGTGAGGGACTGCCACATATGTGGCAGTCCTATATGTGAGGGACTGCCACATATGTGGCAGTCCTATAGATGTAGCAGTCCTTTTGACTTTTAACTTCTATTGTAGGAGTTGCGATCTTCGGTACATGCTCCAATTGTAACCGATGTAGGACATTTATTTTGGACCGATATTTCGTTTCAATCAAGCGACGATGCGGTACAATGGTGTCGAGAAGTTGGACGAAAAAACAACTTAGTTCTAGTGATATCCAGATCGTGCCAAAATCGCCCGGGACGACACAGTGTGATGGTTGGCTATGAAAAGGTGGTGTGTTGAGATCGCACAAGAGAAACACAGTTATCCAAAATAAAGTTCCAAGAAAGAAAGCTGGAACGAGGAAATGTGGTTATCCATTCACGATCCAGATTAGAAACGAAGAAGAAGGAAAGTGGTCAGTACAAGTGAAGAATGGAACCCACAATCATGAGATTGCCGAGACACTATTGGGTCATCCGTATGTCGGACGGTTGAACCCTACGGAGAAGAAGATAGCCGAAGACTTGTCCACTTCCGGTGTTGCACCGAGACAAATATATTCAGTCATACGGCATGAAGATGAGAAGAACATGTCTACGATGAGGTCAATATACAACGCCCTATCTTCTTCGAACGCTATCCGGACCAAATCAAGAATGGCGATGCAAGAAGTGCTGAAGTTGCTTGTCGATAATCATTACGTTGAGTTCCATAGAAGACATCCCCAGAGTAATGAAGTAGTTTCAATCTTTTGGGCTCATCCAGATTGCATAAGTCTGGCCAGGTCTTTTGCCGACGTGTTAGTCCTTGATTGCACGTACAAAACCAACAAGTTCAAGATGCCTCCTTCATATTGTCGGATTCACCTCTACTCGAAAAACATTTCCGGTGGCATTTTGCTTCATGAAGAGTGAAAAACTTGAAGACTACACATGGGCATTGGAGAAACTGAAAATACTTTACACCGGTCATACAGAGCCGTCAGTTCTTGTGACCGACAGAGAGTATGCCCTAATTAATGCTATTCGCATTGATTTTCCTCAAGCGGATACATTGCTATGCACTTGGCATGTCAATCGTAATATTCAAGCCCAATGTAAGTTGAAGTTTCAGAAGGAGGAAAGTAAAATTGACATACAAAATTTTCAAGAATTCTCTAATGACTGGAATTGTGTGTGGCGAGCCTCTACGATTGACAGTTACGATGCCGCATAGTACATGTTCAAGGAAAAGTGGGAGGCGAGGGAGCCGGCATGCATTTCATACCATGGCTTGAACCGCACAAAGAACACTTCGTCTTAGCATGGACGAATTTGGTGAACGTTACGGCACGACAACTACCAACCGTGTCGAAGGAGCACACTCTGTAGTGAAGAGACAACTAAAATCATCTCTCGGCAACTTTGTCTCTGTTTGGCAAGCTATACATCTATTGGTAGAGCGGACGGTAATGAAATTAAGGCATCATTTGAGATGAGCTTAAATATAGTCAAGCATGAGCATAGAAAGCATGTACTGTTAGATGCTTTAGTTCGCGTGGTATCTCACACGGCGTTGACATTAATATGTGATGAGATTGAAAGGTCAAAGTATGTCGGGTTTGATCTCCAGGTTTGCGGGTGTGTACATCAACATACACTGGGCCTCCCTTGTGCACATCAGATTAATGAATATCGCCGTGAATCCATTTTATTCCAGTAGAAGCAGTCGATCAACGTTGGAGGCAGTTGTCTATGATGCCTGTGGTGAAGACGGACGATGATTTCTTCTCTTTGACACAAGTGAAACTTCTCCACGCAAGGTGGTTAGCCTCAGTAGCAGCGGAACGGCAGTCCATTGAGCTTAAAATCCAAGAAATTGTAGGTCCGGTTACTACTAGAATGCATGAGCCGACCGTTGTTTCCAATCCTAAAGACAGGCCTCAAACAAGATTGACTAGTTCACAAAAAGAAGGCTGGAGTCAACTAGGAGAGATCCATCGTACTTTGAGCATGTTGAACGAACCTTACAGCAAGCTCCGCCCGCACGGAAGGGCAAGCTTGTCGTTCACCGAAAAATGGAGAAAATTGACCTCCCAAGAAAAGATACAGTTGCAAGCCAAACAACGAGTTTGTATATTGACAAATTTCAACCTGCGCTTCGAAGTTACATTTGGTCTATTGTCGATGTCCCCGGTGATGGCCATTGCGGATTTCATGCCCTTGCAAGGCATCTTGGTTATGATGACAAAGACGGATGGAGACGGGTGAGGCAGGAGCTGTACGAGGAGTTAGAGACTCGTCTTCCATTCTACTCCCGCATCCTAAGCGAAGAAACCGTTACAAGTTTGTTGTTAAGTATCCCTGGCACCGACAGTGTTACCGGGACAGACCACTACATGTCAGTCCCGTCTGCCGGCTATTTATTTGCTAATAGGTACATGATACCTGTTGTACTTATCTCGCCGGATGTTAACAATACATTCTTTCCGATGTGCGCTCCTCCGACGGACCATGGAGTGTCTAACCTATGTACTATAGGTTGATCGGGGATCACTTCGTTATACTAAAGATGATCGCTCATTCTCCGATTCCTCCACCTTCAACAGTTTGGTACAAAAGAGCACCGGTTGAAGCCATCGCTTGGACCACACCTTTCGTTGACCAGATCAACTATTCTAAGAAGTTGTTGAAGATTGAGGAGCCAAGAGACTTACCTGCTGACCACTACGACGTCGAAATCGACTAAGTATAGATATATTTACAGTTTGACATTTTGTATATGGAGGACCACTTTTGTATACAGTGAAATATGAAGTCCAGTAATATATGGAGTAAATTTTGTATATAGTGAAATATGAAGTTCAGTATGTTATATGTGTTACCTGTGTGCTATCTGTGTTATATGTGTTTACCTGTGTGCAAGTATGTGTGGCAAAATATACCAATTTGTTAAAGTATCAGATCCAGTATTAGGACTGCCACCACCCCGGCAGTCCTATATTGAATTAGGACTGCCAGGGTGCTGGCAGTCCTAATTAAAACTTGTTGTTATATAAATGGCCATTCTCCTGTGTTTTAGCATGGAGAATGGCCATTCTCCGTGTAATTTAGCACGGAGAATGGCTATTCTCCGTGTAATTTTCACGGAGAATGGCCATTCTCCGTGTTATTCACGGAGAATGTCTATCCGATCCAGTATCAGGACTGCCACCCCCGTGGCAGTCCTACATTAAATTAGGACTACCAGGGTGCTGGCAGTCCTAATTGAAACTTGCTGTTACAGCAAATATCAATTAGGACTGCCAGCACCCTGACAGTCCTAATTTAATGTAGGACTGCCAGGAGGGTGGCAGTCCTATTTGTAAGTCTCTGTGATGAGAGTTTTGAAACTCTCTATCACAGAGAGTTTCAATTAGGACTGTCACACCCCTGGAAGTCCTACACAAGAGGAGGACTGCCAGGGTTCTGGCAGTCCTAATTGAAACTTGCTGTTATATAAATGACCATTCTCCTATGTTTTAGCACGGAGAATGGCCATTCTCCGTGTAATTTAGCACGGAGAATGGTCATTCCAGTGTTAAAATGCAGGAGAATGACCATTCTCCGTGTAAATTAATACGGAGAATGGCATTCTCCGTGTTTCTAACACGGAGAATGGCATTCTCCGTGTAAATTAACACGGAGAATGGACATTCTCCGTGAAAATTATACGGAGAATGACCATCTTCGTGCTAAATTACACGGAGAATGGCCATTCTCCGTGTAAATTAAGACGGAGAATGGTCATTCTCCTGCATTTTAACACTGGAATGACCATTCTCCGTGCTAAATTACACGGAGAATGGCCATTCTCCGTGCTAAAACACTTGCTGATTTTTGAAAAGACCAGATTGGAATGACCATTCTCCGTGCTAAATTAAGACGAAGAATGGTCATTCTCCTGTGTTTTAGCACGGAGAATGGCCATTCTCGTGTAATTTAGCACGGAGAATGGTCATTCCAGTGTTAAAACGCAGGAGAATGACCATTCTCCGTGTAAATTAACACGGAGAATGGAATTCTCCGTGTTTCTAACACGGAGAATGGCATTCTCCATGTAAATTAACACGAAGAATGGCTATTCTCCATGAAAATTATACAGAGAATGACCATTCTCCGTGCTAAATTACACGAAGAATGGCCATTCTCCGTGTAAATTAAGACGATGAATGGTCATTCTCCTGCGTTTTAACACTGGAATGACCATTCTCCGTGTAAATTAAGACGGAGAATGTCCATTCTCCGTGTTAGAAACACGGAGAATGCCATTCTCCGTGTTAATTTACACGGAGAATGGTCATTCTCCTGCATTTATGGTCAGTCGAAACTTTGGAGGGCCATAACTTTTGACTGGGAGGTCGAAACGAGGCCCGGTTTGTCCCAAAATGAGGGTATTTTCGAGGAGCCTGAAAGTAATTGCTTCACCGTTAGACGGCCTTTTGAAATTTTAGAATCGCAAAAAAAATGATGTTTGGACCTCCGTTTTAGCACTTTTGCCAAAATTTTAGAATCACAAATAAATATTAATTCAATGACTTACAAATAGGACTGCCACCCCCTAGCAGTCTTACACTTATGAAGGACTGCCAGCACCCTAGCAGTCCTCCTTTTGTATAGGACTGCCACGGGGGTGGCAGTCCTAATTGAAACTCTCTGTGACAGAGTTTCAGTTTCAAACTCTCATCACAGAGAGTTATAAATAGGACTGCCCCCTGGCAGTCCTATACAAAAGGAAGACTGCCAGGGGGTGGCAGTCCTCTGATACTAAATCAAGAATATCAGGAATTGACCAACAACTTAAGTTTCTAAATGTAAATAACAACTACATATCAGACAACTACATATCCAACATGTACGTAAATAACAACTAATATCAGACAACTACATATCCAACATGTACATAAATAACAACATAAATCACACTACATATCAGACAAAATATCCAACTTTAAAAAATAACATAAGTATCAACTACATATCATTCAAAAATCTGTCCAACAAATTAAGTTTCCAAACAACAAATATATTCTTCAAGTTTCAAACAACAAAAATATTTTTACAAAAATATCCAGATTACATCCAACTAATGATCATTCCACATCCAACTACATATCATGCCGGGCCTTTGAACGAGACTCCCTATTATTTATGAAGAGGAACTCGACCACGTCGTCGATGCGATCAAGCTCGTTGGCGACCGCGACACTAGTGTCACTTTGGCAACCTCTCCGGAGTGTCTGGGCCAATTCTTTCACCTTTTGAGACTATAAATGAAAGTATAAGTGAATTAAGTCTACAAACATGGAAATCTCAGTCTAATTACAAATACGAAACTCACCATCCTCACCAACCCAGTATACAAGACATTTTTGGAAGGAAGAGCTCCAATTGCTCTGACGACCACGGGACCTGGGTTTGTAGGGTTTGACAACTTAGGATGTCCGACCCCCAGGAAGTACGACATGTAGTCGTCGCTGCAGTCGGCCATCAGGGTGACCGGTCGTCTTTCAGATTCTTGAAGTACATGTCGTTGTCACTCGGAGTAAAGGTCGGTCACCCAGTCGAACGAGACTCCGCATTACGCATGAATGGGAACTCAACCTCGTCGTCGATGCGCTCAAGCTCGTTGGCGACTAAGGCACTAGTGTCGACCAAGACACTAGTGTCACTTTGGCAAGCGCTCCGAAGTGTCTTGGCCAGTTCCTTCGCCCTTCTAGACTGTAAATGAAAGTATAATTGAATTTAGTCTACAAACATGAAAATCTCAAACTAATTACTAATGGGGAACTCACCATCTTCACCAATGAAGCATACAAGATGTTTTTCGAAGGAAGATTTCCAACAGCTACTACGGCTTCGGGACCCGAGTTTGTAGGGTTCAACAACTTAGGATGTCCGACCCGTCGGAAGTACGGCATGTAGTCCTCGCTGCAGTCGGCCATCTGGGTGACCGGTTGACTCTCATCTTCCCCAAGCAGGTGCCTTTGCCACTCGGAGTAGAAGTCGGTCACCCAGTTGAAATACGCCGGTTTGTAGTTCAATGGTTGGGTCCCGCGGGGAGGTTCCAACAGCTATAGTGTGCGCTTCGGCACACTTTGTACGAAGCCAACTATCGAAGTACACGATTAGGCATGTACGGCTCCGTGATATTATAGCATGTGATCATGCTATGAAATAAAAAAAAACTTGTTGGATGGCACGACTCCCCTCGCGCAAATCCCGGTATGGATCCTAAAATATCTGTAGGAAAACAGTTAACAGCAAAAAAAACTTAACATGAAAAAATAAGTCCCAATTTATTACCTCTTCTGGTACCAAATTGTCAAGTACTTCACGAATGGAAGCCAGTATTTGCCAATCTTTGGTTTCCACCTGGGTCGGCCTCCATCGAGCCACTCTAGGAAGGTGTTCAAAATAGTTTGGGTTCAGGTCACCCCGCCTGAGCATCGGAAAGTGCTCGTATATCCATGCCTATTCAATTTATAAGTTAATAGTCACAAAATATAAACAACAAAATGAAGTATACGAGATTAAATTGTTGGAAGTTTTCTTACATGTAGCAGAGTCTGGCATCCGGCAATTGTCTTAGTCCCGACACGGGATGCGATGTCGAGCTCGCGTTAAAGATAGACGAGAATACCGCTACCCCACGATATATCAAATGAAGTCATCAACGGACAAAAAATTGAGTATGTACCTCGCATGTATCGAGGTTCCGGACTTGTCCGAAATGCCCACCGTTCCTAGGACGAACAGCATGTAAGCACGGGCCACCGTGTCGACCAACTCATCATCATCCTCATCCAATTCCATATTCGTGAAGTGCTCCACCAGAAATGACAGAGGAATTCCATATGATTTCTTGAAGCCGGGGAGAGTTGTAAAACTAGTTTCCTCAAGTCCAAGGTTACTTGAGACAAACTTGACGATCTTCGAGAACCATTTTGTGGATTTTTTTATTTCTGTAATGTTCTTTGGTCATGACGCAACCGTAACTGGTAGATCCAGTATCTGGTAGACGTCGTCAAGTGTAATGGTCATCCCCGCATGGGAGATGAAACGTGTTGGTCTCCGGGTGCCATCTCTCCACAAAGGCGGATATTAGGACATTATCCATTGTCCTATAGGCATAATCTGCCAAATTATGTAAACCGCTCAGTACGATTTTAACCTGGACGGCCTCCGATAAGCTTCTAAACGGACAAGACACGGTTTTCTTCCCGTGACTCACAGCCCTAAGGATACGATATGTCCTCTGTATATCAAAACATATAAAAACATAAAAAATATGAAATACATATAGATATTATATACTAAACTGGTAGCTTACAAAAGTAATGTACATACCGGGTTCTTCCATATTGCATATGCAATATGGTTCTCAAAAGAAGCCAACATTGAGCAACCTGGCGGACGGACATGCGGCTCAGAAGGACCGGCATCCTCAGATGGAGCAGAACCACCTTGATGTGGCGGACGGACATGCGGCTCAGAAGGACCGCCCTCCTCAGATGGAGCAGAACCACCTTGACGTGGTGGTAGGTGTAATACCCCGCTCCGTACGGCGCATTACGCTGAAACGTTGACTCAGCGAGTCGCATTGACCCAAAGGAATGTATCGATGCAAAACGATAGAGAGTTAAGTTGTCCCGAGCAACGCATCAAAACTAAGTTGATGCGAAAAGTTATGTCGACCCGAGTAATGCATCGAACGAAGTCGATGCGAAGAGTTGCCTTGTCCCGAAGAATGCATCGAGTGAATCGATGCGAAGCGCCGCGTTGCCCCGAAGGATAAGTGCGTTGAATCGGCTCGAAGATTCTAAGAAATTGATGGGAAAAGCCGCAAATGATGGTATGCAACAGGAACGTTTCAGTTGTTTAGGACAGCAACCCAACCCGTGAAACGCCGGGCAGCCCGACCAAATAGAAAGAAAAGAAGGAGAGAAAAGAAAGGAACTCCTTTAGTCCATTCCGGCGCGGATACGCCAACGACCCTCATATAGTTAAGGAACGATGGATTGAAAGTGTAGGCGCATATGCATCCCGCATAGAGATCCTGCTTAGAGATGCACAATAAAATGACAGGGAAGGATTACGGCGTATTCACCTTGCGGGTGCAAGGGCGAGTGCGTCGACTTGGTAAGTCGCGCCACGAATCAAACACGAGATTTGCTTGTTTGTTTGCCTATTCAATTCGATAACATGCTGCTATGATAACATGCTTTACGCTTTTGAAGATGCCATGAAATTGACCCTAAGGAGAACATAGCAAGATCATAAGCTAAGTTGCATGATTCAACATAAATATTAAAATGTCGGTTTGGAAAGATGATCTTTGCTTCAGTACATGCGAGGACGAACGTACTGATCCCCACCAGCTTCATGCAGGGTGTAGGGAATGGATTGCTCGCGACGAAGCGTTGCTTGAACGTGTTAAGTCTTGGAATGCCGAAGCGCATTGAAGCGTGCTATCGCATTGACGCTCGGACTACGCAGCTGGATTGATGCGGCCGAGATATAGAAGGCATGATGTATGGAACGGTGAAATCCTTTGTGGGCAAGAGAGAACCTGAGTGATGTAGCCAATCTGGCATATATTGTTAGGCTATCGAAAGCCATTGTAATCTCAGTTTCGAATATCAATAAAGAGAATTGTTACGTATACTCTGTTTTCCTATTGTTGTTAATATCGAATCAAAAGATAACCATTTGAGAACTTGTCATCTTGCCTTGCACGAGCGCAACTCCAGGCTCGTGCGGCATCACGCCCCCTGCGAGGACGATGATTCGGGTGATTCCGGGTCGGGGCGTGACAAATTGGTATCAGAGCTCTAGGCTAAATTTCCTCTGGACGCTCGCTTCATTTCAATTCGAAAAGTTGCCCACCACCACTTGATATCACTCTTGACTCTACTCGATGCCGCACTGGATGTTCCATACAATAAGTCTAATACAAATCATGAAATTTTGCCGCATGTGTTTTGGAAATTTCATGATGTTTGCTAAGAAAGTCGCGAAGGGTATATTGTATTGAATGCAACGAGCCGTAAAAATGTTAGTTGCTGCAAGCGCAACAAATTGTGGAATACGATATGAGATGTTGTCGCAATGTAACATGTTGAAAGAGAAATAAAACGATGCACGAAGTGCAACGAGTAATGGTGAATATGCGTTAAAATGAAAGTGAGAAGTGATAGCCAATACCGAATGTGTTAAACGGATTGTGCATTGACTTGGAAAGTCGAGAGTAATTCGTTGCACGAGGTACGGTAAATGTCGGAAATAATCGTTGCACGATGTGCAACACATATTGAAAGTAAAATCATTGCACGTGGTGCAACGCATATCAGATTAATCGTTGCACGAAGTACAAGGGAAATTGGAAAATAAATCGTTGTACAAAGTGAAATGGAAGTGTCAGTAATAAGTCGTAGCACGATGTACAACGCGTATCGAAGGTAAAATTGTTGTACGGGATGCAATGCATATCAAATAAATTGTTGCACGAGATACAACGTAAGAAAAGAATTGAAATCGTAAATCGATAGAACGAATCGTTCGGTTGCACACCAAACTTATGTTGGCAAACGAGAACATTGACCGAGTTACGTCGGATTTGATAGAATCAAAGTTATGGTTGTGATCAAGCACGATCACTGCAGAAATCGTGAGTCGGAAGAGATCGTTGGTTTACACTAAGTATAGCGGGGGAAATGGCTTTAATTCCGAGTGGTATATGCCATAGCACGTAGGCGATGAATGACTCGATTTCGAGTGGTATATGGTATATCACTTGTGCGATGAATTGCATCGACGCGTTATGAGAATTGCGGAAGGTTTGTCCGCAACGGATGGGGGAGTATCGAGACTCGATTAAAAGTTTGTATGGCAATATGTTGATGCAAGTGTTCTTCGAAAATCGGTTGGGACGATAAGGCGAGACTTGTATCGATGAACGATACGTCGGACGAAAGTTATAAGTTGGTCGGACGACCGAGACTAGCGAAACGATTATGCCTTGACGCAATAATCGGATCGACGGAAAAGGAAAAACTCGAGCTTACGAATGAGTCGCACGAATTGCGATCTCGATAGAAATGTTGGACGAGGCAAATCGAATCGCACGACTTGCGATCTCGATAGGAATGTTCGGCTAGGCGAATTGAATCGCACGACTTGCGATTTTGATAGAAATGTTGGGCGATGCAAGTTGTAATCGAACCGCACGATGTACGACTTCGGTGAAGAGTTGGTTGCCGTGAGTAATCGTGCCTAAGAAATAGTTGGTTACGTTACGGCGAAACTCATTTGAGTACGACTGAAAACACGCAAAACTTAGTAGGCGAGATCGTATAACTCGAGGGCACGATGTTGGATAATCGGTAACTCAGTTACATGATCAAAGTATAGCGGGATGCGGCGAATCGGAGAACGAGTGGATGTGTATGGAAAAGTTTGTTGCGAACTTGGATGTATGCAATGCGAGTTAAGTTGACGTTGAAACGGATTCGAAGTCGACCCTCTTGCTGTCGAAATTGATATAAACTATCAAGATCGATACGCAAGAAAACGTAGGCACGATGTGAGAATACAAAATGGAGTGCGCCTTGCGCTATCAAAATTTTGCAAGTAACGATTCGAGAATGAACGAACTTGGTTGATCGTAAATTTTGAATTAATCAAGACGAGACTATAAGTCATCGACGATTGCTCGATGCGTATAGCATCTCGTATGTCGACCCGTGAATAAGATAGACTCGAACTTGATGCGAGTAGATGTTTCGTAAATTGCGAAATCATCGACGGCAGTGCATGACTTGACTCGGAGGATAGTTGCGCATCAGTTGCGCCGATAGAAATAGTTTTGTCCGAAATTGAGTAGTCGTAAAGAATCGTCGAAACGTGATTTGGCTCCGAAATAAGATATAGCATGGTTCGTATCAAACTGTCCTTCGGTGATGATCCACAATTATCGAGCGTAGCTTCGGGGCAGCTGACCCTAGAAGACTTGACCGCCAAATCAAATTGAATGCTGCAGACCGTAAGATGACCCATGCGATATCGCATATGGGATTACACCGATAACAAATATAACACGGTGCGTGTTGACGATAAGTCTAGGCGATTGCGAGAAACGTGCTATGCACGAGAGGGAACGATAAGGGAATGGCTTACGAGTCATGTCGTTAGATTTGGATTTACCTTGCAATTGAGCTTACGTGAATCGAAATTATGTTCGATGTTGCGAGACGGATAAGTTGAGAATTTGGCTAGTAAATTCCTACTCGTTAGGAAATTGGATGTAAGACGCGCCGTAAAGACCTTCGTGCTAAGGCGATCATTGCCTTGATGCACCGTCGCCTTGATGTAAACTTTCATGTCGGATAGATTATGGCCTTTGTGCAATGTCAATTTAAAGTTGCGTCGGGAGAAGTTAAGCACGGTGCTAGATAAGTCCCTAGCGGGCGTAGTCCCGAATGTTGATAAGGGAATCGTATCGAGATATGTGCATAGCCAGACTTCCGAAATAAGTTGGGTAGCGACGTCGAACGTAAGGCATTACAGAGACTCGTTGTGATTGGATGCACGACGGCTTGACGCGACGCGTAGAATTGATAGTCCCGATGAAACATATGAAATGAGAAAGGCGATTTTGAATCGCGTAGTGTTATGCAATGAAATTGCGAGGACAAGTACTATGGATAAGTCCGATCGAGAGTACGAGATGGCAAGCATAGGATTGAAATTTACCTGTCAGCTTTGTTTCAATTTGCTACGACTGGACTTGGTCGAAATACACATATCTTCGGGACGCCTTGAATATAGGTACGAATCTAAATCGAGTTGTATCCAAATTCAAATCGAGCTGCAGGGATGACTTTGAAATGTTAATGGAAAGCTTGCGAGATATTATGAAATCGAACAACATTGGTGCGACGAGATCGTGATACGATCTATAAAACACTTAGTCGGAGTGTTGGTTTTGGTTCGAGGACGAACCTTATTTTGAGTGGTATATTCTGTAATGCCCCGCTCCGCACGGCGCATTACGCTGAAACGTTGACTCAGCGAGTCGCGTTGACCCAAAGGAATGTATCGATACAAAATGATAAGAGAGTTAAGTTGTCCCGAGCAACGCATCAAAACTAAGTTGATGCGAAGAGTTACGTCGACCCGAGTAATGCATCGAACGAAGTCGATGCGAAGAGTTGCCTTGTCCGGAAGAATGCATCGAGTCAATCGATGCGAAGCGCCGCGTTGTCCCGAAGGATAAGTGCGTTGAATCGGCTCGAAGATTCTAAGAAATCGAATCGACCAAGGCGCAAGTCCGAATCGATGCAAGTATTGATTTTAGTTGGTTTCGTGTGCAGGTTATACTTTGACGGGAAAATATTAGAGGTCGATCTTTTGACATATTTAGTAAGGGGTCCGTGAAATTAAATCGTCGCCTTGCGACGGGCCGGGACTTGGGTACGCTAAGGCAAATCGAACGGATAACTCATTGAAGCACGAAGTGCTCGAATGGCTAAGTCAAGAGAGTGGCCGTGTAACAAAGTTAGGGAATCGAGCCGCATCGGCTCGACGAAACGACAAAGGCATATCGACTCAAGGTGGGAGGATTGACTTCTTTTTACTCCTTCATTCGATAAGTCAAATATATTATTGTATGCTAAGTTAACCTATCGACGCCACGGGCGTGGTCCGATCGGGATAAATCATAGTGTGTGTCGAACACTAAGTTAGAACAATTGAAATAAAACGTGCATCAAAATGCACGAGTCGCTATGGAACATTGGATATCGCTAAGGCGAGCGCCTCGGTGCACAAGCCGCAAGAACATGGGATAACAGTACTCGGCGAGTGCCTTAGCGCACGAACCATACCGTGCCTTTGATGCACGAGTTAGACGGCTAGAACATTGAAAGACAATAGGCGAGCGCCCTAGCGCGCAAGCCCCGAACATTGAATGCTAAGTTATAGAACATGGGAATACAGCCGAAACGTGCCTACGTGCACGGGATAATAAAAGATGGCTTCGTTGCGAGAGAATACAGTTGTGGCATAAATGTGGCGGAACTGTCGGATATGACATGGTGCCTCAAAAGGTGTTCGAGACCTTTGGGTCGTTCGGTTGACGAGCATTGAGTTGAGGCACGATGCCATTGAAACATTAAAACGAAGTACGAAATGTAAGAACACAGAAAGTTAACAAAAGAGATGCGAGATGATAAGTCTGAGTCTCGGACTCAAGACTATGTTTGGTTGTTTGAATTGATTACTTGAATGATAGGGCTTTGCATGGTCGATTGGAATGGGCTCGAGATTAAATTGTGATAATAGCCCGTGCACGGGTGTTTCCCCCAAAATGGTTAAATGTCGGAGGAGCGCCCCGGAACCGATTGGCCGCGAAGGGATTCGAATAATCTTTGTAGGCACACATCTTTAAGTCGAAGTAGCACTCGCTATTGATGGAAAAAGCCGCAAATGATGGTATGCAGCGGAAACGTTTCGGTTGTTTAGGACAGCAACCCAACCCGTGAAACGCCGGGCAGCCCGACCAAATAGAGAGAAAAGAAGGAGAGAAAAGAAAGGAACTCCTTTAGTCCATTCCGGCACGAATACGCCAACGACCCTCATATAGTTAAGGAACGATGGATTGAAAGTGTAGGCGCATATGCGTTCCGCATAGAGATCCTGCTTAGAGATGCACAATAAAATGACAGGGAAGGTTTACGGCGTATTCACCTTGCGTCGGTGCAAGGGCGAGTGCGTCGACTTGGTAAGTCGTACCACGAATCAAACACGAGATTTGCTTGTTTGTTTGCCTATTCAATTCGATAACATGCTGCTATGATAACATGCTTTACGCTTTCGAAGATGCCATGAAATTGACTCTAAGGAGAACATAGCAGGATCATAAGCTAAGTTGCATGATTCAACATAAATATTAAAATGTCAGTTTGGAAAGATGATCTTTGCTTCAGTACATGCGAGGACGAACGTACTGATCCTCCACCAGCTTCATGCAGGGTATAGGGAATGGATTGCTCGCGGCGAAGCGTTGCTTGAACGTGTTAAGGCTTAGAATGCCGAAGCGCAATGAAGCGTGCTATCGCATTGACGCTCGGACTACGCAGCTGGATTGATGCGGCCGAGATATAGAAGGCATGATGTATGGAACGGTGAAATCCTTTGTGGGCAAGAGAGAACCTGAGTGTTGTAGCCAATCTGGCATATTTTGTTAGGCTATCAAAAGCCATTGTAATCTCAGTTTCGAATATCAATAAAGAGAATTGTTACGTATACTCTGTTTTCCTATCGTTGTTAATATCGAATCAAAAGATAACCATTTGAGAACTTGTCATCTTGCCTTGCACGAGCGCAACTCCAGGCTCGTGCGACATTACGCCCCCTGCGAGGACGATGATTCGGGTGATTCCGGGTCGGGGCGTGACAGTAGGAGTTGGCTAATTGGCACATCGTCGTCATCACTGGAAGTTTCTGGTTCTCTACTTTTTCCAGCTTAAATTCGTAATTTAAATATAAATTTCATGTTATTAGTTTTGTTACATCACTGCACATGTATGTTATATACAGGGTTTCAATTCTTAAGGAAATTGGTTAAGTTTTGTGTTTGAATTTGTCAAATCTGGGACGTGTGCATATTAACCCTTAATACTGGATTTTAGTTAAATTTGCTGTTTTTAAATGTAATATTTTGTCACCCCCAGTTTTCACAAATAGGGGTATTTTGGTAATTTTCCACTTTAAAAATTATTTTGAAATTATTTATTTATTATTTGTATTATTTTGGGGTTATTTGAATCGGGTTCGAATTTCAATTCGTTTCGACTTGTTTTGACTTGTTTCGGGGACCCGGGGTATTTTGACCTTAGCGGGCCCACACACTAGCTAACCATGGCCCACATGTTAGATATTTTGGTTAGAGACTAGACCATTATTTTAGTTAATTATTAGTTAGAGATTAGTGGTTTCGGTTTGACTAAACTACCCCCGGTTTAACCATTTCCCATTTTGGACCATTTAATTAATTGGAGGGCAAACTTGTAATTAATCAAATGGGACAAAATGCATGGGGTGGCCGGCCATAGTGGGAGGATAGGGTGGAGAGAGAAAACACTTTATCATTTCATTCCAATCCACATTTTCTTCTTCTTCTCCAAAGGTTCCATTTGCTTTTGAAAGCTCCATTGATTTTAGCTCTCAAACCAAGGTGAATCCTTCCCCAAAACCTATTCTTTTCTCATGTAGATCATGTAGGAACCCCCCATGATGATTCTTAGGGTGATACCATCATTAGAAACCATTTTTGTGTCCTTTAGACATTTTTAGGAGTGTCCACTTGTAGGCTTGTGTCCTATTAGGAAAAAGCCCTATTTTTGATCCATGAATGATGTTTAAATATTGGTTTTGTGTGGTTTTTCATTTATTCTCAGATTTTACATGTTGTAGAGATGATCCATGAGAGTATCTTAATGTATCATATTATTTCTATGTGTTTTGGTATATATATAGTTATATATATATCATTCTATATATATAGATATATATATATATATATATAATGTATATATAAATGGTGATTAATTTGTGTGATGTTGTGATGGTCGTGGGACATATAAGGGGCTGTCCATTTTCGGCCAGAAATCTGAATGGTTGGAGTTTGGTTGAGTTTTGGGAGTTTATGGTGTTGTACAAGTAGTTTTATGCATCTATATATATATATATATTGATATATATATATATAGGTTGTATAAGGGGTATATTTATATGAAAAATATGGTGTTGTGGTGATGTTTGGAGGGGGGAGAACATAATCCCAGGTTTGGTTCAGATTTGAAATGTGGGGTTTTGGTTGGGAGTTCAATTCCATTTAAGTAGACAACTAGTATTAGATATGTTGATATATATATATATATGTTGTTATATATATATTGGTATATATATGTGGTTTAATTGTGTGAGAATATATAGATTATGGTGGGTGTTGTGTGATGTTGAGAGAGGGCTAGGGGCTGTCCAAAAACAGTCCATATTAGTTAGTTGTGTGTGTGTGTAGTTGTGAGGAGTTTGTGAGTTGTGTGTGTGTGAGAACCTATTAGTGAGTGTCTATAGTTAGCCTATGTGCAAACTAATAGGAAACCTATTAGGAGACTTGTAGAGAGGTCTATGTGAGGGTGAGGTGTTGTGTGTGAGTGTTGTGTATGAGTGTGGGTGAGTGTGGTAGATAGAAGGGTAGATTCATGGAGTAGAAATAGGAAAAAGGGTAAATGCTAGTTTTGCCTAGAAGTGGGATATTGTGTTAGAAGCCTAAGATAGTGTTAGAACTTGATCCCCGTGGTTGGTAATGATCAAATATGGTACTCTAAGACTAGTTTTGACGTCGGTTGACCATTTTGACCAAAAGTCAACAAAAGTCAACCGAAGGTCAAACTTAGCCTTAAAGCGACCCGATTTGACCGAAACCAACCGAGACTTGACCAGTTGACTGAAAGTCAACAGTTGGTCAACATTAGACTTGTTTGACCTAGGTTTGACCATAGTTGACCATAGTTGACCAGGGTTGACCAGAGTTGACTTTTTGACCAAAGTCAACTGTAAGTCAACCGTTGATCCCGATTGACCTAGTTTGACTTGGAATGACTTCCAGTGACCTAGTATGACCTAGTATGAACCAGTAAGACCTAGTATGACCCAGTTAGACCTAGATTGACCTAGTTTTGACTTAGACTTGCATTCATGGCTTGTATTAGTTTCCTTTTTCAGCATTTAGTCCTGTTTGACTTATAGTCTTATCTTAGGTCTGTGATCGCTCTGACATCTGTTCACTCTATCAGCTCAGGACCACAGGCGAGTACATTCACTGATAGTTTTCATTGTCTTGATATCTACTATATCCGATTCAGTCGTAGTGTTATACTTGATTCCTGACACGACGGTTCACGGACTAGTATATGTCGGATCCGGGCATGAGATGTTATTCCTGGACTTTCTTGGTATATGGGTATGAGATATTTCTGTGTTCCTGTACTTATATAGACACATCTTGGGAGTTGGCTGATCACCTGCTCTCGAACCCCGTGTCATGACGTCCCATGTCCAGATCCATTTATACTATTCGGGGAAAAATAGGGAATTATTGGGTGTATGTGATCAAACCCTATTGTAACTATATTTTGCTAGCGTCACCCTCACTACGTAGGGTCGCAGATACTATTCCCGGTTATCCAGGTTGGGCGGCATGATTCTCCGTTGAGTTTCCCGCGGATTGCCGTGCCAAATGGATAATGCGGCATTGCTACCTTTTAGCCGATCACATATCACTCTAATAATTCAAACCACTTTTACTTTATTTGTCATGTCTTATATTCCAGCTTCAGCTTTACTTACTGTACTTTCACCCTGCTATGATTCATTCTCATATGCTCTACTGCTTTCATACTGTACTTGATTATGGGACTAGGTTCTATTCGAAGAAGGGTTACAACCCCGGTCCTTGTTTGGTTTAAGGGTTGTAACTCGGCTTTCGAATGGTTCCCAAGTCACCTTTACTCTTTGTCTTGTGTTTCATTATTACTGTTTCTTATAGTATTTCTCAATTCATATGGAACTGCTGTTGGTGTTTGTACTTGCTCATTTTCCTGACAGGATACCGTTGACAAATTTTACAGATGACTTAGAGGATGACTGCCCTACTTATTATGGGGTAGAGACTGAGGAGCTTGACTTAGATAGAGGCTTAGTAGTAGAGCCTCTTGACTTCGCCCACCCGGAGTAGCTTAGTTAGTAGGTTTGCCTGGCCTGCGAGCCAGCAGTTTATATTTCAGTTGTAGTACTTATATTATATTTCTGAGACTTTGGACTTGTGTTAGCTGTGACTTGTGGATATTTTCTGGACTCGTTTCCTGTTTATTCCTATCATATCTTTTCCATGCTTTCTACCTTAGTTTTGATTATGTGATTGAGGCAGTATTGCCCTATTCCTCCGTTCGGAGTGTATATACTGTACAGGTACATTTATCTGTTTAGTCGTAGTATTTACAGACCTTATATACAGCGTTCTACCGCCGATTCTGCGGCGTAGGCTGGACGTAACCGCTTCTCGTGCCCCTAATCAGGGTGCGGGTCGTGACACGTTTTTGTGGTGGCCCATGCAGGTCAGTGTCGCAACTAGTGCGAACTCGTAATGGTGCTCGACTTAGAGTGCTAATTACGAGCCTGCGATTAGGATATAGGATTAGGGTATGATAGGAGTTACTCAATCACATGTTAGGAGATTCTGATCTTTTGATTACCATGACAAATTCTTTTGCATTGAATTTAATTGTCCGTCTTTGATATTCCTATCATGTGCCATATTGATTCCTTGTTTTCAACCTATCCTCAGGATGACAGTTACACGATCTCAGGCAGCGGGCCCGAGCTCAGTTCCAGGGAGGTCAGATCAGGAGGTCCTCCACCTCCGGCTACGGGACCGACGGTAGAGAGTACAGCAGCATCGGTTCCTGCCCTTCAGGCAGGAGTAGAGGTGGCAGTTCCCGGAGGTCTTCCACCTCCAGCTGGGGGAGCAGCCCCATCAGTTCCTGCCCTTCCGGCGGGAGCAGCAGCAGCAGCAGCACCAGCAGCGACGATCCCAGGAGGTCTTCCACCCTAGCAGCGGGACCGTCTATGGTCATCCCGGACATTCTTCCACCGCCTCAGCTACCGGCAGACACTCAGGGTATGATGGCCCTTCTGCAGCAGATGTTGCAGACGCAGAGAGTTCAGGCAGAGGCGCAGCAGCGCCAGACAGAGGTGCTGAGACAGACGATGGAGAACTCGCACCAGTTAGCTATGGCAGCAGTGGAGAGAGGTGCACCGGCTATAGCTGAGGGAGCACCAGCACAGCAGCAGGGCCAGAGGAGGCCCGGTACACATCTCGACTTCCGGAAGATGGCCCACGAGATTTCAGGGGTACCGAGGGTATCCTATATGCGGATGACTGGCTAGAGGACGTCCAGCGGTGTCTGGAGTTGGCTGAGGTTCCGAGAGCTCTATGGGTGGCTTCTGCAGCGAGCCAGTTTTTCGACATTGTATTGACATGGTACCGCACGGATCCGCGTGCGTCGGTTCGAGGTATATCCTGGGAGGACTTCAGGAAACTCTTTAAGGAGAAGTTCTACCCGGATGTAGCCTTGACGGCTCTGGAGGGACATTTGTTAGCTTGGTGCAGGGGAGCTCGTCAGTGGACGAGTATGCAGCGGAGTTCTTCCGCCTGAGCAGGTTTGCACCCAGTCTGATTCAGGATGAGGGGTGCAAGGCCCGGAAGTTCAGGAGGGGTCTCATCCATGCAGTGCGCACTCGCACATCCGGGCGACGAGACGCGACATTTGAGCAGATCTTGATGGAGGCTCAGATTGCTGAGGAGGACTTCGGCCTCAAGCCGAAGAGGAGCAGTGATACTTTGGGATCCAGTTCGAGTGCAGGGCCAGCGAAGCGCCCACATTTCCAGCAGAGGCAGTTCCAGCAGCATCAGCCTCAGTTGCAGATCCAGCAGGCACCGGCGCGTGCCCAGCAGCATCAGGGTCAGGGTCAGGGCCGGAGGCCAGTTACCCAGTGCAGTTACTGCGGGAGGCCAGGGCACACTGTAGAGGTGTACAGGAAGAGATTGGGCACCTGTTTACACTGTGGGGCGCCCGATCACCAGTTGAAGGACTGTCGTACTCGCGGTGGCAAGGGAGTTCAGGACAGAGGACAGCCAGCTAGAGGACCAGTAGTTCCGCAGAGGGGTCTTCCACTCCAGACTCAGCAGCATTTCCAGCAGCATCAGAGGGGAGCCCCTGCGGGCAGAGTGTTTGCCCTGACAGCAGAGGAGGAGGCAGAGCCAGTAGGCGATGTTGTGGCAGGTCATGTTCTCCTCGATTCATTTCCTGCATTTGCCTTATTTGATTCCGGTGCCTCGTATAGCTTTGTGTCTGTCTCCTTTGCTCTGAGACACAATATTATTGCTGAACCCTTGGGTAGGACTTGCAAGATATTGACCGGGGGAGGCATCATCCTGGTCAACAATATCTGAAAGGACGGAGAGTTACTGTAGGAGGCCGAGTTTTGGGTGCGTGCTTGCTCGTAATGCCCCTTCCGAGGTACGATGTGGTACTCGAATGGATTGGTTGAGCATGCACCATGCTACTATAGATTGTAGAGGTGGTAGGATTTTGTTTAGGCCGCCGGGAGAGCCAGAGATTGAGTTTTCCAGAGGAGCAGCTGAGCCGGTAGATGGGTTCTGCGGAGCTCTACTGGCGGGGCAGGCATTGCCACATCCGTTGATTGCTGATTTCATGGATGTTTTCCCAGAGGAGTTGCCTGGGATGCCACCGGATAGAGACGTTGAGTTCTCTATAGACCTTGTGCCAGGTGCTGAGCCCATTTCGTAGCACGTCTATAGGGTCAACAACAGCGAGTTGGCGGAGCTGAAGAAGCAGGTCGACGAGCTGCAGGACAAGGGATTCATTAGATCCAGTTCATCGCCTTGGGGAGCGCCAGTCCTGTTTGTGCCGAAGAAGGATGGTACGATACGTATGTGTATTGATTACAGGGCGCTCAACAACCTTACTATCAAGAATAAGTACCCATTGCCGAGGATCGACGATTTGTTCGATCAGTTGAGCGGTGCCAAGGTGTTTTCGAAGATAGATCTGAGATCCGGCTATCATCAGCTGAAGGTGAAGAAGGAGGACGTTCCGAAGACAGCTTTTCGGACTCGGTACGGCCAGTACGAGTTCACAGTGATGCCATTTGGGTTGACCAACGCCCCAGCTGTGTTCATGAACTTGATGAACAAGGTATTCCATCATACCTTGACAAGTTCGTGGTGGTCTTCATAGACGACATACTGGTTTACTCGAAGACGCCAGAGGAGCACGAGGAGCATCTGAGGATTGTGCTCGAGACGCTGAGGAGGGAGCAGTTGTATGGGAAGTTGTCGAAGTGTGAGTTTTTCCTGGACCAAGTCGAGTTCCTGGGTCATGTTGTGACCGAGCATGGGATCTCAGTAGACCAGAAGAAGATTGCTGCAGTAGAGTCTTGGTCTACGCCCAGTACAGTTGCCGAGATTCGGAGCTTTCTGGGATTGGCGGGCTACTATAGGAAGTTCGTCCAGGATTTCTCGCGGATCGCGGAGCCGATGACTAGACTCACCAGGAAGGACGTGGAGTTCGTCTGGACTGAGGAGTGTCAGGCCGCCTTCGATGAGCTGAAGAAGAGGTTGACATCAGCTCCTATCTTGACATTGCCGTCTAGGACCGGTGGTTTCTCGATTTACAGCGATGCTTCTGGTCGGGGTCTGGGTTGTGTACTTCAGCAGCATGGGAAGGTAATTGCCTACGCATCTAGGCAGTTACGTCCTCATGAGAAGAACTACCCGACTCACGATTTGGAGTTAGCCGCTGTCATCTTTGCCTTGAAGCTTTGGAAGCATTATCTGTACGGAGAGCGGGTTGAGATCTTTACTGACCACAAGAGCTTGAAGTACGTGTTCACTCAGAAGGAGCTGAACATGAGGCAGAGACGTTGGCTTGAGCTGATGAAAGACTTTGATATCGCCTTGCAGTACCATCCAGGGAAGGCCAACGTAGTCGCAGATGCCTTGAGCAGGTATCCAGTGGCTATGTATCTGACATCAGATCGTCATCTTTTGGCTGACTTGGATAGTTTGGGAATCGAGGTGATCATTCCAGGCATGGAGGTGCAGATGTGGGGTTTGCAGATTCAGTCTGAGCTGATGGACAGGATCAGATCAGCGCAGTTTGATGATGTTGCCTTGGGGAGCATCAGGGAGCAGGTGCAGATGGGTTTGCTTGAGGATTTCTCCATTGCCGAAGATGGGTCGCTGCGGCACGGTACTAGACTGTGCGTTCCGAGTGGAGAGCTTCGGAAGGAGGTTCTTCAGGAGGCTCATCGCTTTCAGTACTCTATGCATCCTGGTGCCAACAAGATGTACAGAGATCTGAGAGAGCACGTTTGGTGGTACGGCATGAAGCGCGAGGTATCTCAGTTCGTATCTCGCTGCTTGGTTTGTCAGCAGGTGAAGGCCGAGAGACAGAGGCCTGGGGGATTGCTTCAGCCACTACCCATTCCAGAGTGGAAGTGGGAGCACATCACCATGGACTTTGTGTCCGGACTTCCACGGTCTCCAGGAGGGAAAGACGCGATTTGGGTCATAGTTGATAGATTGACCAAATCGGCCCACTTTTTGCCTTTCAAAGTGGGATTGTCTACGGAGAGGTTGGCAGAGCTGTATGTTCGTCAGATCGTGCGGTTGCATGGAGTCCCCGTGAGCATAGTTTCAGATCGTGATAGCCGTTTCACTTCCCACTTCTGGAGGAGTTTGCAGGCTAGCTTGGGCACCTCGCTCAAGTTCAGTACTGCTTATCACCCCCAGACAGACGGGCAGTCGGAGAGGACTATCCAGACCTTGGAGGATATGCTTCGCACGTGTGTGCTAGATCTCGGGGGTTCTTGGGAGGATCATCTTCACCTGGTAGAGTTTGCTTACAACAACAGCTACCAGGCCAGTATAGAGATGTCGCCATTCGAGGCTCTATATGGACGGAGATGCCGTACTCCTTTATCTTGGGACGATGTTGGCAAGAGGGTGCTGCTTGGACCAGAGATGGTGGTGGATGCAGCGGAGAAAGTCCGGCTGATTAGAGACAGACTTCGGGTGGCTCAGGATAGGCAGCGACATTGGGCCGATAGCCACCGGAGACCGTTAGAGTTCGAGGTTAGTTTCAGTTCCTGTTTGTGCTTGTTTGTGTTTTGTTTGTCCTGCGTTCTGAGTTTGATTTATGTCTAGGCTGGCGCTTTGGTATTCCTGAGGATTTCTCCGACACGGGGCACGATTCGCTTTGGCGGAGGCGGGAAGCTTAGTCCGTGCTACATCGGACCTTTCACCATTCTTGAGAGGGTCGGTGCAGTGGCTTACCGGCTAGACTTGCCGCCTACGCTGGAGGGGGTACACAACGTGTTCTATGTGTCGCAGCTGAGACGGTACGTGGCGGACCCCAGCCATGTATTGGACCATTCAGCGATCGAGGTGGGGCCTACTCTTCACTATCCAGAGCAGCCGGTTGAGATTCTGGATCGTAGGGAGAAGGTGCTCCGGAACCAGGTTATCCCCCTGGTTCGCGTTGCATGGAGGCATCACTCTCCAGGTGAGTCTACCTGGGAGAGAGAGGACGACATGCGGGAGCGGTTCCCTTATCTCTTCGAGCCCTGAGGTATAATTTTTATTTTTTTTTTGCATGTGATTCATTGTATGTTTGTTTCAATTTTGAGGACAAATTTTTTTAAGGTGGATAGATTTGTCACCCCCAGTTTTCACAAATAGGGGTATTTTGGTAATTTTCCACTTTAAAAATTATTTTGAAATTATTTATTTATTATTTGTATTATTTTGGGGTTATTTGAATCGGGTTCGAATTTCAATTCGTTTCGGCTTGTTTTGACTTGTTTCGGGGACCCGGGGTATTTTGACCTTAGCGGGCCCACACACTAGCTAACCATGGCCCATATGTTAGATATTTTGGTTAGAGACTAGACCATTATTTTAGTTAATTATTAGTTAGAGATTAGTGGTTTCGGTTTGACTAAACTACCCCCGGTTTAACCATTTCCCATTTTGGACCATTTAATTAATTGGAGGGCAAACTTGTAATTAATCAAATGGGACAAAATGCATGGGGTGGCCGGCCATAGTGGGAGGATAGGGTGGAGAGAGAAAACACTTTATCATTTCATTCCAATCCACATTTTCTTCTTCTTCTCCAAAGGCTCCATTTTGCTTTTGAAAGCTCCATTGATTTTAGCTCTCAAACCAAGGTGAATCCTTCCCCAAAACCTATTCTTTTCTCATGTAGATCATGTAGGAACCCCCCATGATGATTCTTAGGGTGATACCATCATTAGAAACCATTTTTGTGTCCTTTAGACATTTTTAGGAGTGTCCACTTGTAGGCTTGTGTCCTATTAGGAAAAAGCCCTATTTTGATCCATGAATGATGTTTAAATATTGGTTTTGTGTGGTTTTTCATTTATTCTCAGATTTTACATGTTGTAGAGATGATCCATGAGAGTATCTTAATGTATCATATTATTTCTATGTGTTTTGGTATATATATAGTTATATATATATCATTCTATATATATATAGATATATATATATATATGTATATATAAATGGTGATTAATTTGTGTGATGTTGTGATGGTCGTGGGACATATAAGGGGCTGTCCATTTTCGGCCAGAAATCTGAATGGTTGGAGTTTGGTTGAGTTTTGGGAGTTTATGGTGTTGTACAAGTAGTTTTATGCATCTATATATATATATATTGATATATATATATATATATATATATATATGGTTGTATAAGGGGTATATTTATATGAAAATATGGTGTTGTGGTGATGTTTGGAGGGGGGAGAACATAATCCCAGGTTTGGTTCAGATTTGAAATGTGGGGTTTTGGTTGGGAGTTCAATTCCATTTAAGTAGACAACTAGTATTAGATATGTTGATATATATATATATATATGTTGTTATATATATATATTGGTATATATATGTGGTTTAATTGTGTGAGAATATATATAGATTATGGTGGGTGTTGTGTGATGTTGAGAGAGGGCTAGGGGCTGTCCAAAAACAGTCCATATTAGTTAGTTGTGTGTGTGTGTAGTTGTGAGGAGTATTTGTGAGTTGTGTGTGTGTGTGAGAACCTATTAGTGAGTGTCTATAGTTAGCCTATGTGCAAACTAATAGGAAACCTATTAGGAGACTTGTAGAGAGGTCTATGTGAGGGTGAGGTGTTGTGTGTGAGTGTTGTGTATGAGTGTGGGTGAGTGTGGTAGATAGAAGGGTAGATTCATGGAGTAGAAATAGGAAAAAGGGTAAATGCTAGTTTTTGCCTAGAAGTGGGATATTGTGTTAGAAGCCTAAGATAGTGTTAGAACTTGATCCCCGTGGTTGGTAATGATCAAATATGGTACTCTAAGACTAGTTTTGACGTCGGTTGACCGTTTTGACCAAAAGTCAACAAAAGTCAACCGAAGGTCAAACTTAGCCTTAAAGCGACCCGATTTGACCGAAACCAACCGAGACTTGACCAGTTGACTGAAAGTCAACAGTTGGTCAACATTAGACTTGTTTGACCTAGGTTTGACCATAGTTGACCATAGTTGACCAGGGTTGACCAGAGTTGACTTTTTGACCAAAGTCAACTGTAAGTCAACCGTTGATCCCGATTGACCTAGTTTGACTTGGAATGACTTCCAGTGACCTAGTATGACCTAGTATGAACCAGTAAGACCTAGTATGACCCAGTTAGACCTAGATTGACCTAGTTTTGACTTAGACTTGCATTCATGGCTTGTATTAGTTTCCTTTTTCAGCATTTAGTCCTGTTTGACTTATAGTATCTTATCTTAGGTCTGTGATCGCTCTGACATCTGTTCACTCTATCAGCTCAGGACCACAGGCGAGTACATTCACTGATAGTTTTCATTGTCTTGATATCTACTATATCCGATTCAGTCGTAGTGTTATACTTGATTCCTGACACGACGGTTCACGGACTAGTATATGTCGGATCCGGGCATGAGATGTTATTCCTGGACTTTCTTGGTATATGGGTATGAGATATTTCTGTGTTCCTGTACTTATATAGACACATCTTGGGAGTTGGCTGATCACCTGCTCTCGAACCCCGTGTCATGACGTCCCATGTCCAGATCCATTTATACTATTCGGGGAAAAATGGGGGAATTATTGGGTGTATGTGATCAAACCCTATTGTAACTATATTTTGCTAGCGTCACCCTCACTCTACGTAGGGTATCGCAGATACTATTCCCGGTTATCCAGGTTGGGCGGCATGATTCTCCGTTGAGTTTTCCGCGGATTGCCGTGCCAAATGGATAATGCGGCATTGCTACCTTTTAGCCGATCACATATCACTCTAATAATTCAAACCACTTTTACTTTATTTGTCATGTCTTATATTCCAGCTTCAGCTTTACTTACTGTACTTTCACCCTGCTATGATTCATTCTCATATGCTCTACCTGCTTTCATACTGTACTTGATTATGGGACTAGGTTCTATTCGAAAGAAGGGTTACAACCCCGGTCCTTGTTTGGTTTAAGGGTTGTAACTCGGCTTTCGAATGGTTCCCAAGTCACCTTTACTCTTTGTCTTGTGTTTTATTATTACTGTTTCTTATAGTATTTCTCAATTCATATGGAACTGCTGTTGGTGTTTGTACTTGCTCATTTTCCTGACAGGATACCGTTGACAAATTTTACAGATGACTTAGAGGATGACTGCCCTACTTATTATGGGGTAGAGACTGAGGAGCTTGACTTAGATAGAGGCTTAGTAGTAGAGCCTCTTGACTTCGCCCACCCGGAGTAGCTTAGTTAGTAGGTTTTCCTGGCCTGCGAGCCAGCAGTTTATATTTCAGTTGTAGTACTTATATTATATTTCTGAGACTTTGGACTTGTGTTAGCTGTGACTTGTGGATATTTTCTGGACTCGTTTCCTGTTTATTCCTATCATATCTTTTCCATGCTTTCTACCTTAGTTTTGATTATGTGATTGAGGCAGTATTGCCCTATTCCTCCGTTCGGAGTGTATATACTGTACAGGTACATTTATCTGTTTAGTCATAGTATTTACAGACCTTATATACAGCGTTCTACCGCCGATTCTGCGGCGTAGGCTGGACGTAACCGCTTCTCGTGCCCCTAATCAGGGTGCGGGTCGTGACATATTTTGAGCTATATATTTTGTTGTATGTAGGGATATAATGTTAGGTTTCATATTCTTACATGTTAGGTTGTGATAAACATTGGGTTGGTTTGATGTTCGAATTTCTCCAAAATCCTAAAACTGAATACATGTTAACATTTTCATATTGATTTCCAATGTTTAGTTCAATTTCAGATTTAATATGTAATATTGCACTGTATGCATAGCTAAATGTATGGATAGTATGTTAGAGTTTCTTCTCTATCATGTTAGGATGTATTGGAAGCATTGAGTTGGTTGTGATGTTTCAAACCCCTAAAATCTGAAACTGCATTATGTTAATATTGCACTGGTTTAAATGTTTGCTTATTTTCAGATTTTGTATGTAAATGCTGAACTAAAACTGGATTTAACCTTTCAATACTAAGCTATACCCTGTACAAGGACACACACACCCTAACTTAGTATACACTGCCATGTAAACCTAACCTTTTCTCTCTATGTTATGTTCATATACCTGTATAGATATATATAGAGTTTATGCATACATGTTATAATGTATATAGATACATAACTAAATCTCTAACTCTTTATATATATAGATATGGTTAGCCATGCATGTTATGAGTAAATAGGTTGTGCATTGTAGATTGTTTAACCAATATGCCATGAGTAGTGTAACTTGATAGCTATTGTTTTGAAACCTAAATCCTCCTATACTTTCATGTATATTTCACATACACACATGCCTACTATCTAACCATATGAACATGTCCACATACTCCCATACACACACGAACCACATGACCTTTACATAATGCTAGCTTTTCCCTCTCTAATACACTCTCTATATATATACATAATGTGATTGAATTTCAATGCTCGACATTTGTGCTTTTAAAATTTTGATTTTGATTTTTCTTTGAATAGTACCCCTTTATAGATAATTGGTAGTTATCTTTATTTTATTTTGATAAGTACCAGTTTTCATATAGGGTGGTAGACTGCCTTACAGTTTTGATGATTTGATATTTCTGTAATTTTCTAGTTTAGCACCCTAGATTTCTTGTATGTTTTGATACCCTATGACCGTTCGGTTAGCATAACTAGTATACCTAGATGAGAGTTTCACTACCACCGTATGCCATGACCCTGTATGTCGTCCTTTTAAATCGTATGATTTGTTTAAGTTCTGAGACTTTGATTGTGGGGGTTTGACCAAGAAGGAGTATGAACATTTTAATTTCGAGGACAAAATTTTTCTAAGGGAGGTAGGATTGTAACACCCACTTTTCTAAATTGAGGATAATTTTGAACTTTTGTAAAAGTTTATTATTTAATAATAGGATTTATGATTTATGGGAATTTTTAATTAATTTAATACTATTTAAAATTGGTAAATTATAATTTTGATGTGTTAGCTAGTGAACCCTAGAACTGTTGAGCCTAGAGATTAACCATGACCATGGGGACCTAACCATGTGATTAGAATGACTATTTACAACTTTTAGGCTAAGGGTATTTTGGTCATTTTGTGACTTTTGAATTACTTAGGATTTTGATTAATTGGTGAATTTTAGATTATTTTAATAATATTTAAATTGATGTATTATGATTTGGTCATTTTTTATATTTTAATATTTTGGGAAAATTTTATATTTTTAATATTGTATTTATTGGATTTGTTTAGTCGGATTTGAGTTTCGTCTCGTTATGACTTGTTTTGTGACCCGGGTAGCTTAAACTCTAGATGGCACCCAATATTAAGTTAAACATGGCTCACAAGACCCAACATTTAAGTTAGTTAATTAAACTAATTTTTATCATGTTAGAATGGTTAAGTTAGAGACTCAAAACTAGATCATTTTGACCCCAAATTTGAACCTAGTCTAGACTTAACCATATGAGACTAGAGAGGGGCAATTAGGATATTTCCCATTAGCCCTAATGGACTTTTTATGGCAGCCACCTTTAGGGGAGAATGATTCATTTCATTCATTACAATCTTGCCTCTTTTATTTTCCTTTCGTTCTTCCCCAATTTTAGAGAGCCTTCCCATTGATTTGATCTCCAAATCAAATTATTCCTTCACCAAAACTTCCCTCAATCATTCCCATTCTCCAAGCGAAGGGTGCTACCAAGGATTGGAAGAGGAGTGCAAGGAGGAGTGTCCACTTTGAGGGATCTTCGTATCGGAGCCGTGTCCTAAAGGATTTCATTGGGATTCCACTCCCAATAGGTAAAACCCATCCTCTAAATCGATTTCCTTTGCATATAAATTAGTTTTGAATCCGTAGGATACATCCTCATGCATGTGTCCCATTTAGATTCAAATTTGAGGCCATTTGGAGTTCTCTTGAGGATTTTAGATATGTGTCTTGTGTCCTACTTGGTAGATCCCAAATTAGGACACCCCATGTGTATGTATGTATGATAATAGTTTAAATAGATATTTAAATTCAGTTTTATAATGGTTAGAGAGTGGATTGATCTTACTTAGGATGGTTAGAATGAGTTTCATGTGGATACCTATGTTTGTATCCAAGTATCTTGGCCTATATGTGTTCTTTGTCCAAAACAACTCAAATTCGTCATAATATTCATCCACGTTTTTATTAACCAAAGCAACTTAGAAATATCATAACTTTTAGCTTAGAACTCCGATTTATCTCCCATTTTTTTTAAAAAACCGTATCGAAGTTAGCTTTCCAAATATATATTTTAATAAGCCAAATTCGTTCTGTAACTTTCTGTAGAATTATTTGAATGTCAGCTGTACGAAAGACGAACGTATTTCGGTATTTTTGCGATTTCGGAAGCTTTCGGACACGAAAATGCAATCCGTTTGAAGTTTCGAAAAGCTAACACGAAGGGCTACAACATAATTTAATCCTAGAATTTAGTAGAGGTCCAATTGGTACAGTATTGATTTTAAGTAGAAGAGTAAATGTACGATATATGCATTTTGTGCAACCTATGAGCCTATGTAGTATGGATATTAAATGAATATAGAGTATGTAATACATGATATGTTAGATGAATGAAATGATATATATATGATATATATCCTCTTTACATTAATGTATATATATATATGGTTGAATGCAAGCATGTAGGAATGCAATTAATATAATGTATGTAAGCAATGCATAAATGCATGAATGAAAGAATGATATACAATGTATGCATGAAAGTATATAATGAATGCTAGATATGAATGCAAGGTATACATGTAATGATAGATATGAATGCATAATATATAAATAATATAAGCAATATACAATGATAGCACGTATGGTAATGTAGAATATATGATGCAAGCATGTATATGTCCACTGTTTTCCCTTTTTCTTACATTTTCTTTCCCTTCCCTTTTCAGTTTTTCCCCCTTTTTTCCTCTTCTATTTTTACATGTTGTATACAATGTATATAATGTATAGATGCATGTAAGTATATAATATGCATGAATGTCATGTATGTAATAAAAATAAGTATATGTATGCAACTTAATGATATGTGAATGGATATAATGCCTGAACTAAAATATGCATGCATATGGGATATGAATGAATGTATATTAGACAAGCCATGCAATCCCTTTAACTTCATGTAAAATCTGAACACACTTGTATAGTATAACCCTTTCTTGAAAATGTGAATCTAGATAATGCAAACACTTGTATTAACACTTACACATTGGTCTTAATGCTGATTTAGTTTCACATGACGTATCACATGCACACTTGACACTTAACACTATCACACTCTATCTCTTAGCATCTTAATACATGACTTGTTGTATGATATATATTGCCTTGTTATAGCCTAATATCTATAGATGCCTTAACCTATTTTAGATGTATATATATATATGATAAATATATATAGATGGTTGTGAGTGATGGCTTGTTTAGCCTTGTGTTGTTGTGTGCTTGCTAGGATAGACTGGTTAGGCTTAGTGAGACTTATTGGGATTAGGTTTGACCTAGTTGACCTAGTTTGACTAGTATTGAGGACTAGAGTTGACCAAGGTTGACTTTAGCCTAGATTGACCCCAAACATCATGTAGATGCATTGTAGCAGTCTATTTCCTTATTTTAGACATGTTGTGACTTGTACTGTTCTATAGGAGACAGATACCACTCCTCGGACAGTAGATATTCTTCAGATACTCAGGATACATGCGAGTACATTCTCTGATCATTTTATAACTTGTTAGAATTATATTCCTGCTTTAGATTACTTTACTTGATGCTGTCACGACATTATCACGGATTAGTACTATATGGATCTCTTCATGCGATGTTATCTCCCTCGGGAGCATCGGGTATATTGTGTCATATGCGTTTCACTTTTATCATGTACTCATGTGCTTTCACCATACATGTACACTCTTGTGAATCATGTACTCTCATGTTCACAGAGCCCTCATGTATACTATCATGTGCACCCTTTCATGGGCCTTCATGTGATATCATGTATAATAACATAACCTGCTTAGATCCTTGTGTATTGATTGGGGAAAACGGGGGAGTGCTAATAGTCATGTGAACAAATTCCATAGTAGTGTAGATCATGTGAAACTCCTTAGTGTAGATCATGTAATAATCTGCCCTGTTCACATGTGCTATCCTGTACTCTACATCACTAGCCACTATTAGTTCTCTATTTATAGTAGATATTTCTATTACAGTTCTCTCTCTGTTTACATACTGTATTTCTTTCAGATCCTGTATCTTACTCTACTGCATGTTTATATTTTCTAACCTGCTATGAACTGTTGAGATGTATTGTGCTCGCTCCTCTCCTGACTGGACCTGTTGATAAATTTTACAGATAGCCTGGAGGTTGCCTGCTAGCCCAGAGGAGACAAAATAGAGGTTGTATAGATAGCTATGGTTTTTCTTATAGCTTGTTTTCAGTTGTCTTGAATTGTATTTATGGATTACTGTATTTGAGCTTTGAGATGTATTTCTGGGTTTGTGTATCTTAGACACTTAGACTTCTATCTGCGGTATCTCTTCTGGATTTCATGTTTTATCTATCTTCCATTATGCTCTACTTTAGATGTGATTGAGTTTACATTCTGCTATGTCACCCCCATTCGGGGAGTATAAACTGCTTAGCTTTATATTGTTAGATATTGTGACCTAGGACAGCGTTCTACCGCCGACACTGCGGCGTAGGCTGGGCGTACCCACTTTTCGTGCCCTTACTCTAGGGTGCGGGTCATGACATTGGAAGAAGGAGAAGGAGTACGAGCTCGTTGCTTCGACCGAGCTTGTGGTCCCGGTGGCGGTCTCCGTATCCCAGATCGACCTTGGCGTGCCAGTTCGGAAATTGTAATCGGACGCTCAAGAGGACGTTCTGCGCATTCCTTCTGCTTTGACGCGGTGGGGCGTATTCTTTTTGGTGCGTCCGGAGGACTGTTACCCCTTATAGAACAATAGATTGTGCGACCGTACAGTTAATAAATAATACAAACTAAAATAGAACTGTTACCCCTATCCCCCACCCCCAGACCACAACTAAAACTGAGTATAGTAGGACTGCCAGGCATGTGGCAGTCCAATTGCATACAAGGACTGCCACAGTCCTGGCAGTCCTCTATTGAAAGAGGACTGCCAGGACTCTGGCAGTCCTTGTTTACATGTGGACTGCCACATGCTTGGCAGTCCTACTGTACTCAGGGCCAACAGACAAACGACTCGCTAGTTTGTCGTTTTCTAGGGTTAGGGTTTGAAGAAAAATTATGGGTTTGTCGTGTTCGAAAATGCCATTCATAAACCCTAAAGACATTCTAAACCTAAATTATCAAAAGTTTTTAGACAATTAAAACTATTCTAGGGTTTCGAATAGAATGTAGAAAATTATAGAAAAAATTAGGGAAGAACGTACCTAGAATTAGATTTCTTCGACTTGCGTGTCATCTCGTCGAATGTAGGAGTGTTCTTGAAAGAAATTTGGTAGAGGAATTAGGATTAGAGTGGTGGAGGAGAAGAGACTAGGGTTTTGGGAGAGGGAGAGAGAGCTCTTCTTTTTTTTCTGTTGGAGGAGAGAGAGAGAGGAAATTAGGGTTTGGGGAGGAAATGAGAGTTTGGGGGGTTGGGCTGCCCCCAGTAAAATGTAGGCTGCCCCCTAGTAAATTCTCCACTTTTTGGGCTGCCCCCTAAGTAAGGGCTGCCCCCTAGTAGAAGTTGTGGTGCCCCTAAAAAAAACCTTAAAAAAATGAGCGCTGCTAGCTGGCCCGTTTGCAGGCTGGCCCATCGTCAGGTGGCATCACCTATTGGCAGGTCAATCGATATGAGACCCATGTCTATAGGGGGAGGCCAATGGGTTTCGGCCACCTAACGTACGGTCTGGTTCGTTTGCGGCTAGATAGTATTTTTCTAAAAATATATCAGTAGATGTTTTGGACATTTCGATTACTATTTAATAAAATTTTATGTATCCTATTTGTATTGGTCTTTTTTTATGATTGTTAATAATATGATAAAGTACCAAAAGTAAAAGAAATTGATTTTGCACTATTGTGGGATGATTTATATGAGATACAAATAAGCTAATAATCTTTATATTCTAAATATATATGTTCCTAGTTATAGGTTC
Source organism: Iris pallida (assembly GCA_029216955.1). Taxonomy (NCBI): domain Eukaryota; kingdom Viridiplantae; phylum Streptophyta; class Magnoliopsida; order Asparagales; family Iridaceae; genus Iris; species Iris pallida. The sequence goes on along the minus strand of JANAVB010020398.1, from coordinate 7,570,877 downwards.
ACTAACATGAACACTAGTGAAATCAACTCATATGATGTGTATAACTATAGTTTCATAAGTTTCTAGTGTACTTGACACCACAACGAGAGTATGAGTGCTCAGTTGGTTCTATTAATCAACGCTACAAAGATCTAATTGATGATATATGTTAATGTCGATAGAGAGTGCTTCATTTTAGTTGTACAAATGATCACCAGACTCGAGGCATTGCGGTACCTTATGAGTGTCCAGTCACACTTTGATTATGTAGTTGAAAAGAATCCAAGTGTTGCATAAGCTCACACGCTTGGTGTCGTTAATCACTCATGAAGGTTTTACAACTAATAAGAATATATATCACTCCTAGCATATGACGAAGAGATATATGGTCCGATATGTTACACTCAAGAAATCCTTGCGTAAGATGATATGAAACTAGAGATACCTACTAGGTATGTGAGTGTTAAACATATGAGATCGTGAGACACGGTTACTACGATTAAATACGGACTTTGACAAACATCTCATATCGTATGTCTAGTCGGATCATAGAAAGACTAAATTACATGGTAACTATAGATGTGTAGGTTCTTGAGTTGGTGCCTCTATCCTTATACCATATAAGGACTATGAAAAAGTATCATATGTCAATTTTGGACATCAATGAAAGTTCAAGAAGAAAGTGATTCTCGAACATGATACTTGAAATTCCTACCATAATTCCAATTTTAAAAAAACATTAGTGTCAAAATCAAGTTTGATTATGCCATCATGGTGTGTGAGCTTATGGGTCAGTACTCACAAAAGCGTTAGTGATCATTTAGAATATGAACAGGTTTATATTGGTCCATTACAGATTGACTCATGAGCAAATGACTTAAGTCAACCTAATTGATCACTTGTGGTGCACTCATTGAGATGTTAACTTCGTCAACTTTTAATTGATCGTATTAGAGAAATTATATTATAAATAATCGAATTCAGAATTAGATTTGTATCGAGAGTATTTTAGAAAAGTCGTGAATCATCTAGAAGATTATAGGGGAATCTACATTAAGGATTGAGTTGGAATTACCTACTATAATTCTAATTATGAGACATCAGAATTTTTAATTCTATCCCTTGTTAAATAAATAAATAAATATAGGGGTAAGGGTTTGTTGAAATTAGGAGACACAACCTCTTTCAAATCCCTACAATAAACCTATCCTCTCATATTCCTTATGTCGCTTTCTTACCGAGTTCAACTAGCATTCGAATGGATCAAAATTTTCACTTGAATTCTGACAAGCCTGCTTTTGGCCAAAACATGTAAGAACAACAATACAATTCTACATAAAGAGTTTCTACTAGGGGAGACTAGTAGGTGCAAGGTATTCATAGAAGAAGTTCTGGAATAAACAAGGGAAACCAACCCAATATATACATGAATTTGAGAATACTAAACCTACTATTACACTACCTACGCATAACTCTAAAACAACGACCATCATTCCAAAATGATACTATGGTATAATAATAGAGAAAGATGCTACTTCTTGTATTAAGGATAGTAAAGATATTGCGACTTATCAAGAAGCTATATATGCTATAGATTCCAAGCATTGACAAGATGTTAACTGTCATGTCCCTTCCAAATACTCAGGTACGAGTACGTGGCTACGGCCAACCTACGTCTACATTATCTATATTATCATTAGTCCATAATACACAAATATAATATATCATCCACATAGTTATGGTCACATAAAACACAAGAAAAAATATACCTAAATAATTTTAAAATATAATAATACAGATCTACCAAATAAGTACAAGTCCAAATACCTCGGGAAAAACCTAATAAAATGATTAAAATAAAATAAATTGAACTAGAATAGAATAGCTAAGAAGTGTCCATGAGCATAAGACAAGATATATGATGCACCAAATCGGCAAGAGAGACCTGTATGTCGGTATCACCAATGTACTCATCGTAGATCTCATGGTAAATACCGTTATATATAGCTATTATAACATATCCAATCAAGATTGGAGAAAGGGCGATAATAACACAAGATTTATATGGTATGATATACATGTATGAGAGAAAAGGACAAAAAAGAATAGCTATGTATATAAGTTACAAAGAGACAAGGAATAAGCATGCTAACGATATGCATTTGTTATAGGTGACAGAAGATGTGATAATATAACAAGAAAATATAATCACCTGTACTTTATGTTTTAGAATAAAAATGTTTTGCATGTGGACGAGCATTGATTTATATGTCAGTCTATGTGTGTGGTGCATGACATAATTTTATTCAATTTAAGGGTGCACAATTTGTTGACCACATGTCGACTTATTATATTCCCCCACACCTCTCTCATTAACAGTCATGTTAAGAATGATTACAAGTACGAGTAATGACAATAATAAGTAGATACACTAAAAGTATGAAACTACCTCTCGTATAAAGTATGGACTAACATAGTAGTAATGTAACTAACAATATCCCTACAAGAAATTGCACTTTAGCAACACATTTTAGCGACGTTCTTTTATGTCGCCAAAAGCTACTTTTTAGATATATTAGCGACATGATTATAGTATGTTGTAGAATACATACAAATAGCAGGAAAGCAAATATCAATTTTTCAAAAAATATCTATATATTGCGACATCAACATCGCACAACGACACCATACATTTGGCGATATATGTGCCTGTGTCGCAGATTGGCACCATATGTTTAGCAAGAAGTGCTTGTGAATCGCAGAGCGACACCATCCATTAGGTAACATGCCCTGTGTTGGAAAATGAATTTCTAAAATTTCCCAATCCAAAATTTTAGTTTTCCCTCCTTTAATTTTATATCCCTTCTCTACTTCCCCCTAACTCTATATAAAAAATGTTCACAAACAACATGCTTCTATTCCAAACTCTGATTTTGCTAGGGCTTTCAGGAGTAGGCTCGAGTGAACATGGATTTTGTGTATGTTGGGAGAAAGCTCACGTGGAGTAGAAGCTTGTCACGACCCGCACCCTAGAGTAAGGGCACGAGAAGTGGATACGTCCAGCCTACGCCGCAGTGTCGGCGGTAGAACGCTGTCATAGGTTAATGCATCTAACAGTATAAGGCTAAACAGTTTATACTCTCCGAATGGGGGTGACATAGCAGAAAGTAAACTCAATCACAACTAAAGAAGAATAAGCACGATAAGATATAAAACTCAAATGAAATACAGAAGATCAGAAGAGTCTAAGTGTCTAAGATAACATCTCAGCAAACATCCAGAAATACAAGTCTCAACTACTGAATATGAAAGAATATATAAAATCCAGATCCCAAATGACAGTAATAGTAAAACCTAGACTAGGGAGCCTCAGTCTCTATAGCTAATGGATCCGGCTGGAAATTCGGATCACTGGTGTCATCTAGAGCTGCCCTGTAGTAGGTATCCACACATGCCTCCTCCTCGTCCTCTATAATATTTTCAACAGGTCCAGTCAGGACAGGAGCGAGCACAATATATCTCAACAGATCATAGCAGGTTAGAAAATATAAACATGCAGTAGAGTGAGATACAGGAAACTCAAAGAAAGTATAGAATATAAACAGAGAGAGAACTGTAATAGAAATATCTACTATAAGTAGAGAACTAACAGTGGCTAGTGAGTCAGAGTACAATATAAACATGTGAATGGCATAGGAGATTCTGGGAACTATACTATGGAGTGATTCTGGGAACTACACTACTTGGATATTATTCACATGTCTACTTCTACTCCCCCGTACCCCAATCAATACACAAGGATCCAGCCAGGTTATGTTATGATCCATGCAATGGCCCACAAGGGGTGATACATGGTAGGCCCATAAATGGGTGATTCTGGAAATGTCCATAAATGGGTGATTCAAGGAAGACTCTGTGATCATGATTGTACATGTCACAAGTGATCATTGAACCGTGAAGCATAGTGATACACCATGTAAGTAAAACGCATAGAACATGTAGTATTCGATGCTCCCTGAGGGGATAACATCTCAAGAAGGGATCCATATAGTACTAATCTGTGTGACCAACGTGACAGTATCAAGTAAAGTAATTTAAAGCAGGAAAATAATTCTAAACATGATATAAAATGATCAGAGAATGTACTCGCCTGATGTCTGAATGTGCAAAGTAAATATACTATCCGAGGAGAGGTGTTTGGCTCCTAATCAGAACAGCACAAGTCACAACAAGTCCAAAATGGCAATATGAAGTTCTACTATGCATTCTACATGATTCTAGGTCAATCTAGACCAAAGTCAACTCTTGGTCAACCCTGAAAGTCAAACCTAGGTCAACTATGGTCAAACTAGGTCTAACAAGTCTAAATTAGGTCAAACAAGTTATTCTATGTCTAAACAAACTAAGTACATGCAAATCAAATATCCAAGATAGCTACTAACTCATAGCCTAAGTCACTTGCTAAACCAAGCACAAAACTAAACCATAAGCTAACAAGGCACACAAACTTATTCATATAATGTATATATATTATTCACATTCACATATTCATATACATAGATATATATAGGAAAGCTATATATATAGGCACATACATATATATATATAGAGAGAGAAAGAGAGGTAAAAGAGTAAGTGAGTATGTGTGTGTTTGGCATGTGTGTGAAAGGATATGTGTTAATGTTCTAAAATTTAGTGATAGGTAGGTGTATGTGACATGGGATACATGATGTCAAAGGGTGTATGAATGCATGTGTGTAAAAGGTTATAGGTTAACTCAGTTTATAGAAATACATACATACATACTTACCTTGTATACATGTATACATGCATACATACATATCATGTATATTACATTTACATGATACATACATGTATACTTATATTATATTATACTTACATTCATGTATATTAGATACTTGTATTTATATTAACATATTGCAAACATTCATTTCATTCATGCATCTATGCATTACCTACATGTTTTTATACATATGCATACATTGTATATTCATATCATTTTATACATTAACATAGAGACATACAAACATACACACATCATATATTTCATACCTTGCATTATCTTACATATCATGTTATATATTATCATTAATTCCTTTCATATATTACATTATCTTTAAGTTGAATACATCATATATGGATACAATACATTATCTTGCATGATTGCATTCATATATTACATTCTATATTACCTATATACATGTATTTTCTCCATTCATTCATGCTTGCATCATATACTCTATATTACCATACATGTTATCATTATATATTACATTACAATATTTATACATTATGCATTCATATCTATCATTACATATATATCTTGCATTCATATCTAGCATTCATTATATACTTTCATGCATACATTGTATATCATTCTTTCATTCATGCATTGCTCATATGTATTATATTAATTGCATTCCTACATGCTTGCATTCAACCATATATACATTAATGTAAAGAGAATTTATATCATATATATATCATTTTATTCATCTAACATATCATGCATTACATACTCTATATTCATTTAATATCCATACTACATAGGCTCATAGGTTACACAAAAATGCATATATTGTATAGTCACTCTTCTACTTAAAACCAATACTGTACCAATTGGGCATTCACTAAATTCTAGGATTAAAGTATGTCGTAGCCCTTTGTGTTAGCTTTTCGAAACTTTAAACGGATCGCATTTTCGTGTCCGGAAGCTCCCGAAATCTCAAAAATATCGAAACACGTTCGTCTTTCGTACAGCTGACACTCAAATAATTCTACAGAAAGTTACAGAAATAATTTGGCTTATTAAAATATATATTTGGAAAGCTAACTTCGATACGGTTCTTTTAAAAAAACGGAAGATAAATCGGAGTTCTAAGCTAAAAGTTATGACATTTCTAAGTTGCTTTGGTTAATAAAAACGTGGATGAATATTATGACGAATTTGAGTTGTTTTGGACAAAAGGACACATATAGGCCAAGATACTTGGATACAAACATAGGTATCCAAATGAAACTCATTCTAACCATCCTAACTAAGATCAATCCACTCTCTAACCATTCTAAAACTGAATTTAAATATCTATTTAAACTATTATCATACATACATACACATGGTGTCCTACTTAGGACACAAGACACATATCTAAAATCCTCAAGAGAGCTCTAAATTGCCTCAAATTTGAATCTAAATGGGACAAATGCATGAGGATGGATCCTACGGATTCAAAACTAATTTATATGTAAAGGAAATCGATTTATAGGATGGGTTTTACCTATTGGGAGTGGAATCCCAATGAAATCCTTTAGGACACAGCTCCGATACGAAGATCCCTCAAAGTGGACACTCCTCCTTGCACTCCTCTTCCAATCCTTGGTAGCACTTTTCCCTTGGAGAATGGGAATGATTGAGGGAAGGTTTGGTGAAGGAATGATTTGATTTGGAGATCAAATCAATGGGAAGGCTCTCTAAAATTGGGGAAGAACAGAAGAAAAATAAAAGAGACAAGATTGTAATGAATTAAATGAATCATTCTCCCCTAAAGGTGGCTGCCATAAAGAGTCCATTAGGGCTAATAGAAAATGTCCTAATTGCCCCTCTCTAGTCTCATATGGTTAAGTCTAGACTAGGTTTAAGTTTGGGGTCAAAATGATCTAGTTTTGAGTCTCTAACTTAACCATTCTAACATGATAAAAATTAGTTTAATTAACTAACTTAATGTTGGGTCTTGTGAGCCATGCTTAACTTAATATTGGGTCTCATCTAGATTCAAGCTACCCGGGTCATAATACAAGTCGGAACGAGACGAAACTCAAACCCGACTAAACAAATCCAATAAAAACAATATTAAAAATATAAAATTTTCCCAAAATATTAAAATATGAAAAATAACCAAAATCATAATACATCAATTTAAATATTATTAAAATAATCTAAAATTTACTAATTAATCAAAATCCTAAATAATTCAAAAGTCACAAAATGACCAAAATACCCTTAGCCTAAAAAGTTGTAAATAGTCATTCTAATCACATGGTTAGCTCCCCATGGTCATGGTTAGTCTCTAAGCTTAGCAAAACTAGGGATTAACTAGTTAACCATCAAAGTCACAATTCAACATTTAAAATAGTTTTAAATTGATTAAAAAATTACCAAAAATTACAACATGAGTTAAATCTTATTATCGATTAATCAAAATTATAAAAGTTCTAAATTACCCTCATTTTAGAAAAGTGGGTGTTACAAGTCTACCGTCCTTAGAAGAATTTTGTCCTCGAAATTAAGATGGTCGTAGTTTTTCTAGAGTCTCGTCCCCAACAATCATGGTCTCAGAACTTACCTAAATCATACGATTAAAAAGGATGACATACAGGGTCATGACATATGGTGGTAGTAAAAGTCTCATCTAGGTATACTAGTCATGCTAACCAAAAGGGTCATAGGGTATCAAACATACAAGCAATCGGGGGTGTTAAACTGGAAAAGATACAGAAATAACAAATCATCAAAACTGTAAGGCAGTCTACCATCCTATATAAAAATTGGTACTTATCAGAAAATAAAATAAGATAACTATCAATTATCTATAAAGGGGTACTATTCAAAGAAAAATTAAAATCAAAAGTTAAAGAATGAAAGTCAATTGCATTGAAATCCAATCACAATATATATATATATATATATATAGAGAGCGTTAGAGAGGAAAAAAGCTAGCATTATGTAAAGGTTATGTGGTTAGTGTGTGTATGGGTGTATGTGGACATGTTCATAGGATTAGATAGTAGACGTGTGTGTGTGTGTGAAATATACATGAAAGTGTATAGGAGGATTTGGGTTTCAAAACAATAGCTATCAAGTTATACTACTCATGGCATATTGGTTAAACAATCTACAATGCACAACCTATTTACTCATAACATGCATGGCTAACCATATATATACATATATCTATATGTATAGAGAGGTAGAGATTTAGTTATGTATCTATATACATTATAATATTTATGCATAAACTATATATATATATATATATATATATATATATATATATATATATATATATATATATATATATATATATATATATATATATAATATACCTATATAGATATATGAACATAACATAGAGATGAAGGGTTAGGTTTACATGGCAGTTGTGAACATTAGTGTACATTAGTGTAGAGTGTCAAGAGTACAGGAGTTATAAATTAAAATGAAGGGTTCAATCATTCAGTTCAGTTTAACATTACATATTAAATCTGAAATTGAACTAAACATTTAAAATCAATGTGAAAAATGTTAACATTTATTCAGTTTTAGGATTTTGGAGAAATTCGAACATCAAACCAACCCAATGTTTATCACAACCTAACATGTAAAAATATGAAACCTAACATTATATCCCTACATACAACAATGTATATATCTCAAAATATTACATTTAAAAACAGCAATTTGAACCAATATTTAAAATCTAGTATTAAGGGTTAATATGCACACAGTCTCAGATTTGACAAGTTCAAACACAAAACTCAACCAATTTCTTTAAGAATTGAAACCTTGTGTATAAGATACATGTGCAGTGATGTAAACAAAACTAATAACATAAAATTTATGTTTAAATTACGAATTTAAACTGGAAAAGCAGAGAACCAGTCTCTGATACTGTACAGTATCAAAATATTGGGGTTTTAAGAATTTAAACATCAACAACATATTAATATGCATTTAGATGGGTTGATAATCAAAGTATAGCATGCATACGTGTCAGACAAAGTGTCTGTGTCCACTATATATATTCTCATGTCCCAATATAAAAATCAAATTCTATATCAAGACCAACATTTAGATTCCTACCAAGATTGCAAAGCAGGTGATTGATGTAATCAAGACAGTTTATTATTATTATTATTATTATTTAATACAAGAATAATAGCAAGAAGTAAATAACGATAAAATCTATTCTGCTTATCTGTTTAAAAGAAGGAACCATTTTGAAACCAGAGCTATAATATCAAATCCAAGATAAGGTCTAGCAAAATCATCGATTCATTATTTTAAGAAGAGATTCATAGTAAGAAGTTACACAGAGATTTATAATACAGCTAACGCTACTCCTACTCCTAAGTTAAATAATGAGAAACAAAACAAACAAAACAATTTTTTTTTGAAAGACTGAACAAAAGTAGAGAAAACTTGTTCAAGAGCATTTAAGGTACAATCTGATAATCATATGCGTCTATCCAAAATCATGGTGCTCCAAATCTTCGTCATACTATTAAGCAAGGCTACGATAATCATAGAGTTCTTGACTAAGGTACATACCTCTAGGTTCATGATATTTAAAATTTCCGTATTGTCGCATGCGACAGCGAAAACCTTAAATTTTCACACCCGAGAAATAGGTCCAAAATCTGACTATATGTCCTCACTATACCAGCTAACATGACTATCGAAGATTCTAGATCCCATAACTGAGGTGACCTAGCCCATATGATTTTTTTTTTCTCAGAAGAAAAAAGCAAACATAACACAGGAACAACAGAACAAATTGATCAGTCAATAAGGAACAGATGGAATCGAATTTCAAGATAGTTATAAGAGATAATTGCGGGAATAGAATAGAGATGAATGGAACTTGCAGCAAGATCTCTAATGGTCTGTGCATCTTCGACTGTCCTGACGATAGTTTGCCCTGCTGGTTTTCCCTGGTCTGCTGATGCTGCTGCATGAACCGCTGCTGCTGAGAGAAATCGGGATTGACGGAAAAAAGTCTCTGTACAGACAGAGGTGCACCTCCAATGTAGCAGAAACACCAACCTGAGTCAGTATAACAGGAGCTGCGGTCTCGAGGCCTTGATGAACAGGATGAGAGGTAGCCAACCTCTCGATAGTATTCCCCGGACCAGAGCGATGAGATCATGTCTCCATAACCATCATAAAGACAGATCAAAACAAGAAGCAATTACTGGGAATAAAGCAAAAATTCAAAGGAGGACAGTTTATATTCAAGGGAAGACAATAAACAGCAAATTTAGATAAAATAAATCTAATTAAGAGTTTTCCTAGTGTGATTGAGTACCCTCAAAAGTATCCTAATCCTACTGCAGGCTGTAGTGATACTCTAGTTCGAATACCACTACATAAACTCGACCTGCATGGGCCACCACTAAAAACGTGTCACGACCCGCACCCTAGAGTAAGGGCACGAGAAGTGGGTACGTCCAGCCTACGCCGCAGTTTCGGCGGTAGAACGCTGTCCTAGGTTAATGCATCTAACAGTATAAGGCTAAACAGTTTATACTCCCCGAATGGGGGTGACATAGCAGAAAGTAAACTCAATCACAACTAAGAAAGAATAAGCACGATAAGATATAAAACTCAAATGAAATACAGAAGATCAGAAGAGTCTAAGTGTCTAAGATAACATCTCAGCAAACATCCAGAAATACAAGTCTCAACTACTGAATATGAAAGAATATATACAATCCAGATCCCAAATGACAGTAATAGTAAAACCTAGACTAGGGAGCCTCAGTCTCTATAGCTAATGGATCCGGCTGGAAATTCGGATCACTGGTGTCATCTAGAGTTGTCCCGTAGTAGGCATCCACACAGGCCGCCTCCTCGTCCTCTGTAATATTTTTAACAGGTCCAGTCAGGACAGGAGCGAGCACAATACATCTCAACAGATCATAGCAGGTTAGAAAATATAAACATACAGTAGAGTAAGATACAGGAAACTGAAAGAAAGTACAGAATATAAGCAGAGAGAGAACTGTAATAGAAATATCTACTATAAGTAGAGAACTAAAAGTGGCTAGTGAGTCAGAGTACAATATAAACATGTGAATGGCATATGAGATTCTGGAAACTATACTATGGAGTGATTCTGGGAACTACACTACTTGGATATTATTTACATGTCTACTTCTACTCCCCCGTACCCCAATCAATACACAAGGATCTAGCCAGGTTATGTTATGATCCATGCAATGGCCCACAAGGGGTGATACATGGTAGGCCCATAAATGGGTGATTCTGGGAATGCCCATAAATAGATGATTCAAGGAAGACTCTGTGATCATGAGAGTACATATCACAAGTGATCAATGAATCGTGAAGCATAGTGATACACCATGTAAGTAAAACGCACAGAACATGTAGTATCCGATGCTCCCTGAGGGGATAACATCTCAAGAAGGGATCCATATTGTACTAATCCATGTGACCAACGTGACAGTATCAAGTAAAGTAATTTAAAGCAGGAAAATAATTCTAAACAGGATATGAAATGATCAGAGAATGTACTTGCCTGATGTCTGAATGTCCAAAGTAAATATACTGTCCGAGGAGAGGTGTCTGGCTGCTAATCAGAACAGCACAAGTCACAGCAAGTCCAAAATAGCAATATAAAGTTCTACTATACATTCTACATGATTCTAGATCAATCTAGACCAAAGTCAACTCTTGGTCAACTTGGTCAACCGTGAAAGTCAAACCTAGGTCAACTATGGTCAAACTAGGTCTAACAAGTCTAAATTAGGTCAAATAAGTTATTCTAGGTCTAAACAAACTAAGTATTGTTTTCCATAAATAAATTCACTTTATTTATTGTGTTTCTGGGAAAATTACAACTGTAGGAATCCGATCTAGAAGACGATCGCTTTATCCCTTGGACGATACGAAGAAGAAAAGCTCTCAAAATTTTGACAGTAAGTTAGATAACTATGTATCTGTACAATGAATGAGAAAAAGAACTCTATTTATAGAGTCAAAAATAACTGAAAGGATAACTGTCTTCACAACCTGTGCCTAGTTGAAAATTACGCAGGATTTAACATACGCAAGGTTGTGAGCAGTTACTGGACGTGGCCTGTAACTGTTGGACACATGGCAATCATGCATGAGTCGTATGCAAGTTATAGGACACGCAGGCGAGAGATCAGTGGCATGGCTGCCACGTACTCCAATTTGATGAAATCCACGCAGACTTGTTGAAGACGAAATCCACGCAGACTTGGGTCAGAAAGCTTCAAAATCCACGCAAACTTGGGGCAAGAAGCTTCAGAATCCACGCAGACTTGGGGCAAAAAGCTTCAGAATCTACGCAGACTTAGGGTAGAAAGCTTCAAAATCCACGCAGACGTGGGGCATGAAACTTCAGAATCCACGCAAACTTGAGACAGAAAGCTCAAAATACACGCAGACTTGAGAAAGGAACATATAAGTTCAAAATACACGCAGACTTGAGGCAGAAGGCTCAAAATATACGCAATATTGAGGCAGGACTGCCAGCTGTCTTGATTCGACGTGCCTCGACTGACATAAAATCTCTGACAGTGATTGCCTTTGTCAGTCGTATTTAATGACAAGAAGCTCTTTTGGTACGCCAACTTGACGAAGGCTGAGTCTTGCTAAAGAAGATTTCAAAAGTCACGCAATAGTCGGCTGTGATCTCTCGAGTTTCGTGCATACATGGCATACGAGAAGACAATCTTCGACTGTCGTGCTGTCAGTCATAATGACACTCTGACGAAATGATGAGCTGTCTCCCAGCGTGATTTTTAAATATTGTCCTGATCAACTCAGCGTGACTTTGGACCTTGTTCTGATCAACTCAGCGTGACTTTGAGACTTTGTCCTGATCAACTCAGCGTGACTTTTATTTTTAAGGCCTACAAAACCCCCTTCAAAGTTTTCGAAAGTTGAAAAAGACTTTCAAAATTTCGAAATACTTTGAAATAAAATGAATTTGGTCACGCTGAGATGACTTTAAAGAGATATTTATTCCTAAATGATTGGACTATTGGGATTCTGTGCAGTTAGGATCCCGTATCAAGCGCCTAAATCGAGGCAAATAATGATATGCCATTTGGAATTCTTTATAAGCCTATAAATAAGCCATAGATTACTTCTTTCTTTCTTTACTTGTATTTGAAAGAGAGAGTCCACAGAAGAGAACTTCATCTTCCCCGACGAACTCCTTCTTCCCCGACTTCTTCCTCTCCTTTTCAACAGCAATGGCTCCCAAGAAGGCTGATGCTCAGGCCAAGGGGAAAGCCCCTACGACTTCTTCGCGTGCCACTACTGACAGGCTTCCTCGACAGGAAGTCCCATAAGCTCCTATGCATCGTAAGTGATGGGGGACACGAACTGTTTGAAGACGACTTTGATGAAGATGAACTCCACATAGAATTTTTAGGATCTTAAAACAATAAACTTCAGAAATATATCCCCCCTTCTTAGGGCAAAGGATATTAATAAAGTATGCCCCCTCTTTAGGGTCAGCCATACTTCACATCTTCGTGTTTACGAAGCTCTGTGTTTCACGCAAAGGAGCATGGCTCTCATGACTCTGCGTGATTTTTCATGTTGGCAGAGATGTCAATGTTGAATTATTCACGCAGCTTTCATGATGACTCTGCGTGATTTTTCACATGTTGGCAGAAATGTCCATGCTGAAAGTCACGCAGACTTCTGAGAGTCATACTCTGGATAGATTAGCCTTGATCTGTCAGCGTGTTTTTGTCATTTTCACTTAAATGTGACTCTGGCAATGATGCGTGACTTTCATCCTAATCTTTCTGGATTTTGCGTGAATTAATCATCTACGTGAATAAACCACTCAGCATGTCATGGTAGTATATCCATATGAAGTCTGCATGACTTTTGAAATTTCCTTCAAATATTGTAATACACGCATAGACATAGATATATCTGACTTTGTCTTCTTTTATTTTCTGTAGTGAACATCCGAAGCGAAGAAGCAGATTATGAAGGGCATTGGAGTTTCTCATTTAAGCATGATCTATCTCATGTACAATTCCCTCAATTTGATCTTCCAGAAGCCAGATTGTCTTTATTGGCCAATCAAGATCATACAACCTTACTCTGCTTAATGAATGGACAACCCTTTCAGAGTTTGGATCTGGTATCCCACAAGAAACCAGCATTCTTGTTTGGAGATGCCATACCACAGAAATCTCAGCCGAAGGGCATCAGAGAGAAGGTGTGCTTCTACTTCGAAGGGCATGTGAAACAGCCCATGTACTGGCCGAAGGTGTCCAGGGGCTTATCAATCATGAGACTCATGCATGCCAGCTATCCGAGAAAGATGTCCTAGCATTTGACAGAATATCAGCAGGCGAAGGTAAGCCGCATTATTTACAGGAAGAAGGAATTTTACAGTGCCCCAGAAAACCATGTATCAGTATTTCGGGTTTGAATCCTGGATGCATACCACCTGAAGACTCGTCCATATTGATGCCATTCAGAATGCCCATTTTCATAAACGAATTTATGTCAAACAAGAATGCATTCTATCCCACCGATTCGACGCCGAGGATGAACGGCTTAATGAATCAGGAGAATGTGAGATGGAGGACTTTGGTCCACTGGGCTTTGGAGAATTTTGGAACTGAGCTAAAGAAGATAAGCCTTTATGATGCCGTCGCCAATTCATCCTATGGTTTCAGGCCCAACCCCTTCCTGTTCCTGGCATTGGTTGAGAGGTATAACCACAGGACGGGGATATTCATGACTCCAAAAAGGGAAATGGGCTTCGCCCTTCATGAGATGGAATACATCTCACACCTGCCTTCAGGCACGTTGCCGTATGAGGAGTACGTGCCGACGACAGAAGAACTGAATTTTCTGTCAGAGAAGAACCCAGAGATGGTGCATCTATTTGAAGAGATGATGTGCCATTTTGGCACATGTACTCTATATTACAAGAGTTCTAAAGATGAAGCTGGCAACCACATCCAGAAGTGGATGTCCTACCTTTTTATGAACCGTGAAAAGGATGAGAAGAAAATAAATGAAAAGAGATGTTATCAGATTAGCAACTTCAAGCCTCTCTCTGAGAGTGAAATCATTTATCTGCTGGAGAGATATGACTGCAAGGATTTCACGATCACTGAGGACTGGTACGAGTTCAAAGCTGGAACCACCTTCAGCTCTTATGTAAGACAGAGCAGAAAGATTCTGTCGAGGAACGGTCATTTGGCCGGGTTCCTATCTCTGTGGTTAAGAAGATTCATCGTTCCTGGCTCTAGCTCCTTGGACAGGATACACAGAGGCGTTATCTTTGCAGCGGTGCACCTTGTGTATGGTTACAAGCTGGACTTATTATCGGCAATGACCTGTAGGCTGAATACAGGTCTCCGAAATTTTGTAACCAATATGCTGTCTGATCAGAGGATGATGACTGAAGAATTCCCACGGATAGAGATGCCATTCACCTATCTATATGGTTGGCTTCTCCTTCATCATGATGGTCTGATACCTCCAGGGACAGGAGGGAGTAACAGTCTTTTTCTAGAGAGATACTCTGGAGAGACGTTCTGGAAGGTTCACACCCTTCCAGAATACAGAAATGTCTTGAATCGGGCGTCACATTGGTCTATCCAATGTATCCCTCCACCATTGGGCTATGAGAGCATGCCCTTAAATATGATGGACGGAGATATGGGAAACAGGCTAGATGACGTAGCCTTCCAATGGTTGCAGAGAATCAGGCCATCTCATCTAGTATACCGTCATGAAGAGATGACATATCTGGAGCCATATTTACCAAGCCGATTTTCTAGACAATTCGGATATGACCAGCTTCACGTTGGAAACGCCACCACTTGCCTTTCTGCTCGTGGGGGGCTTATCGACGGAGCTCGAGCCTGGAGATATTTTGCGGCTAGGGATACAAAAGTTATATTCTCTATGCCTAATCCTTTATCTAGCTCAGGGACAAAGATGCTTTATACATATGCTCGCTTCTATGTGTCGTCAAGCACCTTCAAGCCGAGTTTCAATCTGAAGACCTTTGTTGCGGAGGATGAGCCAGCTCCATCGAAGAGGTCAAAGAAGAAGACTGTTATTCAACAATTTTCTCCAGAACCCGTAGATGAGACAGCCGAGGTTGAGCCCCGATATGAACTATTTTAGGAGGGAAATTTTCCTGACGAAGTTCTTCCTCCTATATTTGTATCTCTTTCTAAGAGGAAGAGAAGCGATGAATCTGAGACCGTCTCCAAGAGGAGTACTAAGTCTCAAACACCTAGAAAGAAAAAGAAAGGGGTCTCAGTGACTGCTACTTCATCTTTAGGTGGCATTTCAGTTGATGAAGACGATGCCGCTGATAAAGACGAAGAGACTGATGAAGACGACGCTCCTTTGATAAGGAGGTCGAGAGGCAAATATGTCAAGAAGTCTGTCAGCAAAATGAAGGGCAATAAACTCCTAGAAACGATCATGAGTGGAGGAGTTTTGCCAGAAATCAACGAAGCAGCTTCTACTGAGAAGACCGAGTCTGATGATATTCATCTTCCGACAGCTTCAACTGAACAGACTGAAGTAGAATCTGTTCAAGCTCAAGAAATAATTGCTCCGACCATAAGTGGAGTAGCTATTAAACCCTCGGAGACGAGGATGATCCCATTTGAGCATGGGACTGAGGGCGTCATTCAGGCACTGGATGACCAGATTGATTACTCTGAAGAAGAACCAGCCCCAAAAGAAGTGACAAAACAGTCAGAAGTTCCTGAAACTCAAGCTGAAGAAAATATTTCTTCGGCCAGAGGCGATGAAGACGTGCCGGCGTCTGAGCTATCAGCTGCTGATGATTTGTTGAAGAATGTTTGTCAAGATATCATTCTTCGAACTAATATTCCAGAAAGGACTGAACCGGCGGCAGTCAACACTGAGCTTGCTATCGTCGTTGTCCCTGAGACTCATGAAGATGTGAATATCATTGACTCCGAATCAGAAGCTCGTCCTGCTCAATCTCCAAACAATGCTCCAGTACCCAGTAATTCTGGAGCTGGAAGCAGCCATATGAAGCAGGTGTCGGACACTATCATGGACCGGCTATGAGAAGATGCCAGACTCCCTTCACATATCGAATATGAACCTCAACCTGGTAGAACTTTATTTCAAATTCTATTTTTGCTATTTATTTTTCTTTATATGCTGATATATTTTTCTTTAACTGTAGGAACTGCTGCAGCAATGAGTTCGACTCATGCTCCGCTTATCCAGGCTGATACTGATGAAGGGAGTTCACACTTGCCAACTTCTCCAGTCGCACACACTTTCGTTCCCAGAATGGAGAACATTCAAACTTCTTCTTCCATGATGACAGCGACTCCTGGATTTGAGACTGGGCTAGCAAGAACTCTGGAAATGTATTCAGAGATCATTTACTCATATCTAGATACATATTCCAGACGTTTCTTGAAGGATGAAGCTATGCCATTTTCTGATCTTCGAACTATGGTTAAGTTTCCGCTCATGGCGCTGCGTCATACTGGTTGTGAATCTCAGTGCATCTTCTTCGAACATTTCCTGGATGAGTTGGAAGCAACTATCCGAAAATACTGGGAGACTAAGAAGGAAGACCTTCAATCTTTAACTGCAACTGAGATTGGTCAACTAGAGCATGAAGCACAGTCCCAACAAGCAGCTCTTGAAGCATTTCTTGCCTCTTCTACTGAGAAAGTAGTAGAAAAGGGCGAAGAAATATTAGCTACTCGTCAAAGAGTAGAGCTTCTGGAGAAGGATAAAGTGTCCAAGACTGAAGAGCTGAAGAAATTGAAAGAGGAATTGGCTCGACTTCAAGAGCGAATTGCTGTCATGGAAACAGAGCAAGCTGAGGTGGCTGCTGTTTATATCTCTGAAGCCAAACGCTGTGAAATTCTTCAGAAGGAACGAGAACAGATGCAGGCAAAACAGATTGAAGAAGTCAACCGTCGCCATTCTGCTATCATTATTTTTGATGAACAGAATGTTACAATTGAAGCAGCGGAAAGAGTTCGAAAAACTCATGAAGAAAAACTGAATGCTGTTCTAGATCGTATCAGGGAGCTGATAACTCCAAATAAATGAATCTTTTTAATTTTCACTTTCACTTGTATTCCATGTTTTGATTATGAAAGCAAATGAAAATTCTTGATCTGATTTTTGGTTTTGATATTTTGGTAATGATAGATTCATAGAAAATATGTTCAGAGGTAAATAATACATGACACATTTCAATAGAATAGAATATACAAATGAACTTTGTAATTCTATCAGATGATATTAAACCAGAGATGATCTTAGTTTAATACTGATTAGAAAAAATAGAATTCAGACATAAAAATATCTTTGAACTCAATTTTTCATGATCTTTGGACTCGAGAATCAAAAGACTAGATATCATTTTCATAAATATGATACTGAGATAGAAAATTCAGAGGTAATATGGACATGATTTTCGAAATATCAAATTTGCTAAGAAAATAATACAATATAGAATATCTATTTCTACTGGGGATAACAGATATCGAAATGATCGGATGACTATAAATGAACGGATGAACCGTCAGGTAATAATGAAGGGGTGAACCGTCGGGTGGTAATAAATGAACGGATAAACCGTCGGATGAATGTATCACTTCATTATTTGAAAGACTTTCATTAATAAATATTGGCTTAGGGGATCCCTCTTCACCAACATCTATTTGAACAAGTTTGTCTTCAGTCGGAGGTTCTTTTTGCTCGAATCGGAACTCCCATTGATTATCTAACCTTTGGGCCCATTGTTCTGATTCAAGTGAGATTTCAAACTCGTCTTCGTCTTCATCACTTTCTTCAGAACGGTCAATGGAGACCATATTGGAAGACAGAATGTTGCAGTAGAAATCACTGATACTCGTATTGGAATCCCAAGAGGTGGTACTAGAAGAATCAGATCTCTTATCTTCGTCAGATTCGGGATCTTCATGAACAATATTGATAAAAAGAGTAGGAGCAGTATAGCCCAATCCGCATTTTGTTCTCCCATATTTCAGAGGAGGAATCTGGACAGGCATTTTTCTTCCTTTTCCACTATTGAGGCCAGTTCTGAAGTCATAGCCCATATTTTTAATGATGTCTTTAGATTGCTGACTATAACGACGTAGTTGTAATCTTCCAGTATCATCATTTTTGTCCTCATCTTCTAAATCAGAAGGATTTTGGGCCCTTTGTAGAAGAATATTGGAATGTCTCCTGGCTTTCTGCTGGGAACTAGAAAGTATGAAGATTGTACTGATTCTAAGGATACATCTGTATGAACAGTCTGTACAACTCCTATGGTTATTGTGCTCAAGTCATCTAACAAATGTAAATAACTATGAACATAATTACACACATCAATATACTGCAAAGATGGAGGCTTTTTATTAAATTTAAAAGCAGCAGTATTTACATTGGGAGAAGGCTGAGCCTTAGAGATCTTAGCCAAATCAATGACTAAAGGGGGAGAAGAAGAACGAGAAGGAATTTTGTTTCGATTAAGATCGATAACAAATGGCTCAGAAGAGGTGAGCTCCTTTGAAACTTGAGATGGAAGAGTAGTCCACCCTCCAACTGGGATTACTAGAGTATTCTATTTTATATGTGAAGATACAGAAACTGTAGTACGCCCACTGACAGGAATGATCAGTGTATCTTGAGTAGACGACTGAGGTAATGGAGAAATCCGTCCACTCACTGGAATGATAAAAGAACCTTCTCCAGAGGGTTTGGGAGATTGTTGCTGAGTAGTTCAACCTTTAACAGGGATTATTAAAGTCTCACTTTGTGAATCCTCTTTCTCCATAGCTTGTATTACCCTTGTATACTCTTCTTTGTACATCCGGGAATCATTGAAATAGGCTTCAACTCCATGGAAGGGATTTATATCAGCAACTTTTTTTGTACTCTTCCATTGCTGTCAATGTATTTAAAATACTGATGAAGAGTAGAAGGCACCACATTATTTTCATGAAGAAATGGCCTCCCCAGAAGAAGATTATAGGATCCCACGATCTCGATCACATAGAAAGTGACTTTGGATCTGAAATCGCCTATCTGAAGTCTCAGATGAATCTTTTCTAAGGGCTCGCTCCTGCTTTGATTGAATCCCAGGATAGTAGTAACCGTCTTGGAAAGCTTGTGAAGAGGGATTTTTAGTTCATCCAACAGACTCTTTGGCATTATGCTTATAGCAGACCCTGGATCAATGAGGATACGATCTATCTTCATCGTATCGATATAACCGGTATAGTAGAGAGGCCGATCATGTCGATTATCTTCTAGTAGCATGTCATCTTGTGTAAAAATGATATTTGGGATAATCTCCAACACACTGTTGTAATGTAAGCAAGTGACAGGTTCTACTTCTGGCTTCTTTAACTGTGCAAGACAAGAGTCAGCTTGAAGAAGTGCTTCACTTAACGTCTCCCGAGTCTCTTTAGAAAGACGTAGAAGTTCAAAGAGGGACATTCTAGCTGGAGTATTAGCAAGTTGAGCTAAAATGTCGAAGTTATAAGGCTTCTGAAGTCCAAGCGGAGGGGACTTCTTGATGGGCTTATCAAACCGAGCCTGTTGTTTGCCTTTCTCAAGAGCTGTAGGCTTGGAAGGAGCAGGTTCAACTGGTGCAGTGGAAGGAATAGGTGCAGTGGATGATTCTTCTTCAAGAGGAACATTAGGAGCATCTTTATTAACAGGAGGGATATCAGGAGTATCCTCAGGACCCTTTGAATAATCCCTTAAATAAGATTTCCCTGTTCGAGTAGCACCAGCAAGTGCTTCTTCTTTGTTTTTTGGCTCTGTGTCAGAACTAGATCCGAGAGAAGTCATATGACATGATTTAATCTTTCTAGTCTTTTTGGGCTTTCGAGAAGTAGTCTTTTGAAGAGAAGGAGATTCAAAATCTGCCACTAGGTCAGGATGTATCCACATGATTTCTCCTGTTTCCATAGTAATTGGCACTAAACCTTCAACCTGTGGAGGAGGAAGATTCACTATGTCAAGAGTTGTCTTGGAAATAGGAATGATCCCACTTTCAAGGAGTTGAGGAGGAAAATCTCCAAATTGCGTAGAGACGACGTTGGAAGTGACGGTCTTCTCTTTTGGAGTAAGAGAGAGAGCTCCAGATTTAATCATTTCTTGGATCTTTCCTTTCAGTACATAACATGTACGAATTGTATAACCCAGCATTATGTGGTATGGACAGTATTTGGGATGATCTGTCTTACCAGCTTCATCAGGTTTCTTGATTTTAGGTAATTGTATTTTATTACCTTTCAACAGACATTCAAAGATACCAAGGACATCGTCGTCATCAAAAGAGTATTCTTCTTTAGGACGAGGTACTCTTGGTTGTTGAGTTGAAGAGGCAGGAGGAGTTTGAACATTTGATGCATCTTTGCTCTGAAGATTAACTTCAAGGGTTTCTTTTCCTTTGCGAGCATTATTTTTAGCATTATTGTTAGTACCTTGACCTGTTTCTTTGGGAGTCATCTGCACTCCTAAACCTTTGAAGATTTCAGCACTAATTTCTGCGGCCTTGGCACTAACTATGAAGGAAGGCCAGTCTTGAAATTGAGTAGATCCTGTCCACATGCTAATGATTGGTAACAAGTTTGATTTGTATGTGTCGATGGTGACAACATCAGGAGTTCCAAGAGGCATCTTCAGAGCTTCTCTTCGAAACCGTTCAATAAAATCCTCTGTAGTTTTATTATTTTTCTGCTTGATTCTAATAAGAGCAGACATAGTCATGTCATTGAGCCCTTCATAGAACCGTTCAAGAAACATTTGTTTGAAACCGGCAAATGAGGTAATACACCCGTCTGGAAGACTTCTATACCATTCATAAGCCGTTCCCTTGAGACATCCAACAAACACCCGAGTAAGGAGGGCGTCGCTTGGTTGCAGTTGATCAGTCATCACTTCAAAGTGATTAATAAACTGACTTGGAGAGGTGGTTCCATCATAGAATGAGATAGTAGGAGGCTTGTATTTAGGAGGATACGATACTTGCTTCTATTCTATCGGATAAGGTTGTTTGATGCCTAACCTTTGTAAAATATCTTTTTGTTTGAATGCCTCAAATTGAGTTTTGAGATTCTTCAATTCTTCAGAGACAACTCCGGAAGATTGTGGAGTTGTAGCTTGTAGAGAATAGTTGGGAGGAGGAACAGCATTGTAAGTACTACCCCCAGCTCCGGAGAGACTAGGATTTGGTTGAGCTGGTCCAGGAGTATTGGATTGTACTGCTGGAGGAACTTGTACTGGACTTACACCAGTGTCAATTGGTACGGCATCTGGTACAGTCTGTCGATTTTGCATCTGAGTTGCCATGAGTTCATACATCGACTTCATAGTATCAGCCATAGATTTCATTTGCTGTTCCAAAGAAGCAATTCTTTGTTCTTGAGGAGTCAAGGAAGAAAAAGGTTCATCAGTATTCCCATCAACCATATAAGTCGTGACTGTACGAGGGATTATTGATGAACTGGTGGATGTCGTTTGTTCTGAATCATTGCTTTGTTTATCAAAGTCAATTATAGGAGAACTACCCCCAGTAGGAAGAGTGGGAAGTTAGATTCTCCAAGGAATTCAGAATCATCTTCAGAAATCAAAGTTCTTTGACTAGAGGCCAGGACTCTTGCTCTTGTGCCTCTATATACTCCATCTGGACTATCATCTCTACCCCCAGTATTCCGAGAGGTCATGTTGACAAAAGCAAACAAAGGCTCATCTTCATCAGGCATAGGTTCACACTGAATCCGATTGAAGACAGATTGTCGTTTTGTTTGACATCTGCATTGCATTATGATTCTCGGCTGGAAATCACATTCATGATCAACATAGTCCTGAACCATTGATTGATATCTGCACTGAATTATGACTCTTGGCTGGAAGTCACATTCAGCATGATCCTTTGACACAGAATTATTCCTTCTCTTCTGTTGAAGGTGTTCTCGTAAATCTGTCTGTGATGACTGAGGTACATCAGAGAACAATCTGTGTATTTTTAGGAATATATTTCTGGTTCTTGGATTTTGATGGCTCTTGATTATATAGAGAATGATTAATCTGAGCCACATAATTTCTAGCATACTCTGCATCTGGATCTCTTATTTTCATTTCCGATTGGTGTAGTTTCTTAACACCAGAAGTACTTCCCAAACAGGTTTGATTAAGTTTTGTTCTTAGATCAGTTGAAGGTAATACATTGGTTTTTTAAACTTGGAGTTTTCCTTCCACTGATCTGGATATTTGCAGAGAAGGAAGAGTTGAACCATCCCCTTGATTAAGAGTTGGTAACAGACCCTCTTTTCTAGACAGATTTTGTGTCCAATTCGAAGAAGTCATAGAAGAAGACATTAAGGAATGTTTCTTCTTAGACTTATTCAAGTTTGGAGACATAGAATGTCCAGAAGGAAGAGTAGTCAAAAGACCATCTCCTTTTCTTTGACTAACAAAATTGTCAGTCAAAGCTGTTCCTGAAGTAAAGACTATAGGAGCAGAAGAAACAACTAAAGAGTTATTTCTTTTCGAAGGGACTTTGTGTGGAAGACCACCCCCAGTTTTAGTAGAACTTGGCAAAGAAGAAGAGATAGCTAAAGAGCTATTCTTCTTAGATGAAATACACGCTGAAACAGACTTGGTTAAAGAACCAGTACTGTTAGCCTGGCTTTTGAATTTAGAATTACACGCTAGAACAGATTTGGCTAAGGAACCAATACTGTCAGCGTGACTTTTGACTTTGGAAATACACGCTGGAATAGATTTGGCTAAGGAGCCAGTACTGTCAGCGTGACTTTTGAATGTGAGATTGCACACTGGAACAGGTTTGGCTAAAGAGCCAACACTGTCAGCGTGACTTTTGAATTTGAGATTGCACGGTGGAACAGGTTTGGCTAAAGAGCCAGTACTGTCAGCGTGACTTTTGACTGCTGTCTTCTTTGAGCGCACCAGAGTGTGCGTGCTTGCAGTAGAGTCTTTGCCAATGTTAGGAGTAGACACTGTGGCAGAGACTTTACCATTGGCTACTAACTGATTCTTAGGGACATAGACAGAGCGTCCCTTCGACTTGGCAGTGGTGATGGAGGCTGAAGAGGGCTTGCCACCCTTAGCTCGCTGCATTTCTTCGTAGGCGAGTTGATCGAATTGGATCGATATCACCTTCTTCGTCGAGCCGACTGACGAAGTGTCGCATTGAGTTGTTGCCATCTCAGAAGAGGAGATGGTTTTCCCCAGCAGAGTCGCCAATTTGTTTTCTATAAATAAATTCACTTTATTTATTGTGTTTCTGGGAAAATTACAACTGTAGGAATCCGATCTAGAAGACGATCGCTTCATCCCTTGGACGATGCGAAGAAGAAAAGCTCTCAAAATTTTGACAGTATGTTAGATAACTATGTATCTGTACAATGAATGAGAAAAAGAACTCTATTTATAGAGTCAAAAATAACTGAAAGGATAACTGCCTTCACAACCTGTGCCTAGTTGAAAATCATGCAGGATTTAACATACGCAAGGTTGTGAGCAGTTACTGGACGTGGCCTGTAACTGTTGGACACATGGCAATCATGCATGAGTCGTGTGCAAGTTACAGGACACGCAGGCGAGAGATCAGTGGCATGGCTGCCACGTACTCCAATTTGATGAAATCCACGCAGACTTGTTGAAGAAGAAATCCACGCAGACTTGGGTCAGAAAGCTTCAAAATCCACGCAAACTTGGGGCAAGAAGCTTCAGAATCCACGCAGACTTGGGGCAAAAAGCTTCAGAATCCACGCAGACTTGGGGTAGAAAGCTTCAAAATCCACGCAGACGTGGGGCATGAAACTTCAGAATCTACGCAAACTTGAGACAGAAAGCTCAAAATACACGCAGACTTGAGGAAGGAACATATAAGTTCAAAATACACGCAGACTTGAGCCAGAAGGCTCAAAATATACGCAATATTGAGACAGGACTGCCAGCTGTCTTGATTCGACGTGCCTCGACTGACACAAAATCTCTGACAGTGATTACCTTTGTCAGTCGCATTTAATGACAAGAAGCTCTTTTGGTACGCCAACTTGACGAAGGCTGAGTCTTGCTGAAGAAGATTTCAAAAGTCACGCAATAGTCGGCTATGATCTCTCGAGTTCCGTGCATACATGGCATACGAGAAGACATTCTTTGACTGTCGTGCTGTCAGTCATAATGACACTCTGACGAAATGATGAGCTATCTCCCAGCGTAAGTTTTAAATATTGTCCTGATCAACTCAGCGTGACTTTGGACCTTGTTCTGATCAACTCAGCGTGACTTTGAGACTTTTTCCTGATCAACTCAGCGTGACTTTCATTTTTAAGGCCTACAAGTATATACAAATCAAATATCCAAGATAGCTACTAACTCATAGCCTAAGTCACTTGCTAAACCAAGCACAAAACTAAACCATAAGCTAACAAGGCACACAAACTTAGTCATATAATGTATATATATTATTCACATATTCATATACATAGATATATATAGGAAAGCTATATATATAGGCACATACATATATATTTATATATATATAGAGAGAGAAAGAGAGGTAAAAGAGTAAGTGAGTATGTGTGTGTTTGGCATGTGTGTGAAAGGATATGTGTTAATGTTCTAAAATTTAGTGATAGGTAGGTGTATGTGACATGAGATACATGATGTCAAAGGGTGTATGAATGCATGTGTGTAAAAGGTTATAGGTTAACTCAGTTTATAGAAATACATATATACATACTTACCTTGTATACATGTATACATGCATACATATCATGTATATTATATTTACATGATACATACATGTATACTTGTATTATATTATACTTACATTCATGCATATTAGATACTTGTATTTATATTAACATATTGCAAACATTCATTTCATTCATGCATCTATGCATTACCTACATGTTTTATACATATGCATACATTGTATATTCATATCATTTCATATATTAACATAGAGACATACAAACATGCACACATCATATATTTCATACCTTGCATTACCTTACATATCATGTTATATATTATCATTCATTCCTTTCATATATTACATTATCTTTAAGTTGAATACATCATATATGGATACAATACATTATCTTGCATGCTTGCATTCATATATTATATTCTATATTACCTATATACATGTATCACTACAACAAATATGGCATACAATAGCAGTTTATCTACAGCGTTCAAGCCTCCCTGCTATAGAATGTCATCATCAATAGCGTTTCTTCCACATTGCTATTAAAATAGAATATAATAGCAGTTTATCTATAGCGTTCGAGCCTCCCTGCTATTATAATATAATCATCCATAGCGTTCATATTGAAGTGCTATTAAACGTTCATATAATAGCAGTTTATCTATAGCGTTGAAGCCTCCCTGCTATTAGAATGTCATTATCAATAGCGTTCATTATGCAGTGCTGTTAACAGAACTTTATATAGCGTGTTTTGAACGCTGTTAAAGGTATAGTTTTTTTTTCTGAACGTTGCTATGCCCGTATGTCTAGGGGTGAGCATTATTCGGTTTTTGGACTGAAATCCGAACCGAACCTAACCGAATAAGAGATTCGGTTCGGTTTGAAAAAAATTCGGTTTGATTTCGATTTTGAAAGTACTAAAATTTCTTATTCGGTTTCGGTTTATTCCCACTAACCTTTCAGAAATTTTATCTAAAATTCCTCTTCCTGGTAAACCAAATAATTTTTTTTAGTAATATATATACGAAATACATCTTCGTATATTTAGTTACTATATATATTGACAAAAAAATTATAAATAAACTGAAATATTGGTTAAACCAAATAAACTGAAAATCGAACAGATTTATTTCGTTCGGTTTGGTTCGGTACGGGATATTTCTGTTGGTTTCAATTTTTGTTATTCGATTTTCGGTCGAATTCGGTATTTGGTAATTCGGTTCGGTTAACCGAGTTAATCAAATACTCACAATTGAACTATCTACTGTTCCAATCATGGGAGAAGCAACACAGTTTTCTATTTTATATTAAAAAAATAAGTTATAGGAGCGATTCAATTTTGCTGTATAATTTATAGCGTTCTCGATAGCGGGCGATCTCGTCCGTTGGATTTTTAGAAATTAAATCGGTACCGTCCATAGCAAAATTCTATGTCTTATGTTTGAAAAAAACCTTAATGTATTCTCCTCCAACCCTTCAACTCCTCATAACCCGCGCGCCAAACTGAAAACCCCTCCCCCTCCTTCTCTCTGTCACAAAAATCCCTCCCCCTTCCGAAAACCCTCCCCCTCCTTATCTCTGCCACGAAACCCTCCCTCTTCCTCAGGTAGCACTCCCCTCACGAAACCCTCCCTCTTCCTCATCTTCTTCTCTCTGTCTTTCTCTTCCCTCACGAAAACCCTAAAGACCGACCGACCGACTGATAGATTATTTAGGGTTTTCGTGAGGGATTATTTGGATTTTTCGTGAGGGATCTTATAGTGTGTGAGTATTTACACTACAAAATTATGGTAATTTAGCGACTAACCTGGCGACTAACCTATATCCGTTGCTATTTTAGCGACTTACTAGCGACTAAGATTCAACTAGTTAACATTTTAGTTTAATGGATGATATGGTTCGTCGTAATTTCGTCGCTGGTTTGTTGATAAATTTTTGAATTTTTTTAGAAACTAATATTTTTGTTTGCTAGGTAGTTGGAAGAATCTTTATATTAGTGTCAACGTACTAGCCACTGAAATTTCAGTCGCTTCCAAAACCTAACTCAGCCGAACACTAAAAAATCCTTCCCCCCCAAATCTCAAAACCTAAACTCATTTCCCTTATTTCCAATTTCTTTCTCCAAACCCTTCCCCCCCAAAACTCAAAACCTAAACTAATTTCCCTCCATCCTCCTGCTCCTGCAGACCCCGGCCGCCCACATTTGACCCTCCTCCTCCTCCTCCTCCAGACCCTGCCCGCCATCGTGTCCTCTGCTTAGAGCCCCGACGACAGACGGAGCCTCTCCAGACCCATCGTCGTCGCCATCGCCCAACTCCCTCTCGACGACAGGTGGAGTCTCTCCCAACTCCCTCTCGACGTACCATCTCCGCCTCTTTCTCCTCACTACACCAAAAGAGGTATTCTCGACGTTGGTGGCCACGCTCCTCGATGCCGACGGGTTTCTTTGCTCTGTTGGTGACCCCTTCTCTCCGGTCTTCGCCGAAGTGGTCTGTGCTCGGCGGGTGGTACATGCCACTGGCAGAGGTTGAGATCGACAACCGAAAGATCACATTTCAGGTCTGTTTATCATCTGGAGACCGCCAATCGGTAGTAATCCAAAAATCATAGTTCCTAACATCCCCAAACTCTTTCGTTCTGAAATTATGTTTTGGAATTCGTTACAGTTTTCCGATAAGGTCTGGCCTATTTTCGATTCTGTGCAATCTAAGGATTTTTTGAAGGTTGGTGTTATCATTTTTATTTTATTTTTGTATTTTGTTTTAATTTTTCTCGAGTTTTGTTTGTGGAATGCTTCTGCAAGGGATTACAAGCGAACTGGAAGCACAAAGGGAGTTGTCGAGGAGAAATTATAGGGTTTCCTCTCTCGCCAATTGTTACTGGTCGAGGTCAGTTTGTGAGTTCTTCTAATTTCTTCTGGTTTTTATGATCAAATTTAGGTCTATATAATATAGACTCTAGTTAATGACCTAGTGTTAATTCGTTTGCTAGTGCATATTAAAAATGTCATAATCAAAGACTTCTGTAAAAAATTGCTAATTTGGTGTCTATATTAGAAGAATTTTGTGGTGCTCCTCTTCGTGCGGCTGAAAAAGTCTTACTTTTTATGCTAATAGGCCCTGATTAGCAGCTGGAAATGTTTTATGATGTATAGTTAAAATCACAGTCCGACTGTCTACAACCATACAGTTTGAGGTCCAAAATTAGCAAGCACATAAGGATAATTTTATGGACCAAACTATTTTCACTAATTCTATCTAAAGCAACTGTCTATACAGTTTGAATGAAATTATTGACATAAAAAAATGCAACTGTGTATATATATATATATAGACTTTTCCTTCTATTGAATTTTTAATAAAACCTGGAAAATTTGGTACATGTAAACATTTTTGAGGATGCAAGTAGTACAAAACCATGACGGTGGTGATACTTAGTTTTCTATCCAAGATGTGATCACATAAGTGCATCCATTTGGTTAATATTTACTGACCTAGAACTAAATAACATGTCATTATATTGTCATATTTATTTATCTTCTTGGATGAATTTTTCAGGTGCACATCGGCCTAAGGAAGTGGCTTCAGACAAATGTGGGTGTTGAGGGTTAGCACATCTCCACAACGACTGCATACCAATGATCCTTCACAAGGATGTGAGTGCAACGACATACTATTTGGCAGATTTTGGTTTGGCAAAATTGATGAATTCACCTAACTACCACCATGCCATGTCTCGGAGCTGGATGATAGTATTACTGCATAAAAGGTAGTCATTAAAGCTATAGGTAACATGCTTATTGTTCTCTGAACATGCTACTTTATTGACGTTTAGGGCTAAAACTTTCAGAAATCCTGTTTGAGATGAACTTTGACCAAAGTCTTTTAAAAATTGCAAATTCAGTTGGGTCCAAATAAGGTTTAACGTTTCATGTGTCAAGTAGTGGTAGATCTATATAAATTTCATAAAGATCGATAACATATATTGGTTTTGTTGTGATGAGATGCTTTCTAAAGGATGCATTCCGACAATATGTGGCTCTTATGATTATAGTTATTGTGTCAGTTATGACATGTTGGTACTTGGCTTGCATGAGCTACGTTGGTCCATTCTGCGGGTCTTGAAGATGAAGACATGAAAGGGTAGTTTAAGAAACTGGAAATAGAGCTTGCAGATGAAATGCAGACTACTCAAATCGTCACCCGGATAAGGTGAAGGGGACTGAGACTGATGTTACAATCTTTATTGCCCCTTCTATGTAATATTTGATTTAGACCTTAGTTTGTACGAAGATGAAGATATGCAAACCGACTTCTACCTGCAGTATACACGTACTATACCACTATCACGATTGCGGTTTTGAATCGTATGGATACATAGCACCAGGTAAACTACCAACCTAGCTCATCCATAAATTGTCTCTTTTGAATACATATGCAGTCTTCTTCTATCAATAGCAGGTATGATTTTTAATATAGACCACATCAAGAAAAATTCTTCTTCTGATCATTCATGGTGGATAAGAAATAGTTGTCTGCACTATAGTTATAATGTGGAAGTCTCTCTACTGCAGAGGAATGTATACATAAAGTGTGCTGGACTGGTGGGATGATATCGACACCACTAACTAGACAATGATGATACAATGACATTGTTAAACTATGTTATGAATTGATGCATTTCTAATATCATCCGCACTGCACAGCTCCAGCAGCAGCCACCTTTGCATATGGGTTTTTTTCGGACAACACCAATAGCTTTCGCTTGCTGTGAATGATGCATCTTCTCCATCTTTGCAGCAAGTGATCTGGTATGGAGGGACCTGCTTTCTCATTTGACCATTCCGTACTTTTGCTTAATCTTGAAAGGTTATATATCATATCCAGTTATTTTAAAATTTGGTGATGTAAAATGTTTTATGGGATGAGCCACATCTTCATTCTACAGTGAGGAAAAACCTATCTGAAACCTGTCTAAAATTTGGTGATGTAAAATGGTTTATGGGATGAAAAATCTGGTGCTTCTATTTTTCTTCTCTTACTTGCCTTCATTTTTCATGGAAGGTAATATTCACAAGTACAGAAAAAACATGTCTGACAAACTTTGATCAGCCTTCTATTATTTCATAATAGAAAACCTGTGAAAATTGTACCAAGAAGCAAGAGACAATGTAAGAGAGATCAGCTGTGCTATCTTGCTTCTTCAGATTTATACTATTTTTTGCTTATACTTTCTTGCTTTCTAAGATTATAAGTTATGGGAATTGGGGATGTAGTGGATAATTTGGTATCCTGTTAATATATGCTCTGATACTCAAGTGAAGACATGATGAATCTTTGACACATCTTACATATATATTTAATACTTGTGATGTATTGCAGGCCCCTTCAGTTGTATTTATTGACGAGATTGATGCAGTTGGAAGAGAACGTGGTTTGATTAAGGGTTCTGGTGGACAAGAACGAGATGCTACTCTGAACCAGGTAAAGCGCTGATACTTGCTTGATTACATTGATTGTTCCCCTGACATGTGCACTTGATTATATTTGACGTGTTCTCTCCTCGCATATACTGAAGCTACTTGTGTGCTTGGATGGGTTTGAAGGGAGAGGTGATGTGATCACGATTGCTGCGACAAATAGACCAGATATTCTTGATCCAGCACTTGTGAGGCCTGGGCGATTTGATAGAAAAATTTATATTCCAAAACCTAGCCTTACTGGTCGTATAGAGATTCTGAAGGTATTGGATTGTGTTTGTTTTACTGTATCAGACCATTATTTTTATTTGGTCTCATGTCATATTTAAGGCAAACTTTAAAGATTTTCTGAAGGTCATGACCCACTAATCCTGCTAAATTGTGTTATTTCGTTCCTTGAGCTTCTTTCTTCTGAAATTTGCTTCCTAAATGACCTTTTAAGATAACTTCCTAAGTGTACTATTTTTTTTTGTTTACCGGCTACAGTTGATGTGAAGAAGAAACCAGTAAATAAATGAAACTAATTGATTAATGATATATGTAGAAATACGTTAGTTTATATATTTCTTTTGTTTTTTCTGGACCAACAATGACTGCTGTACCATATTTCTTATTTACTGATCTCTCTGAGTAATCATAAATTTCATGGTCTGGCCATGTAAGCATTCGATGCATCTATTTCTTGTTATCTTTACTACGATCATTTGTCTATGTACAGTATTATTAGATGAATCAATGAGTTGTGCACCATTTAAAGCTTTACAGGTCTTGTTGCTCTTAGTGCACAACAAACAAGCATACCGTTGTATTTATCTTATTGTTATTAGTATGGTAGATAATATTTCTTGATTTGTTGTGACAATCTTAGGAGGGTTGTATATACAGGTTCATGCTCAGAAGAAGCCTATGGCTGATGATGTAGATTATATGGATGTTGCTAGTATGACTGAAGGAATGGTTGGTGCCGAACTAGCCGATATAATTGAAATTGCTGCAATAAATATAATGAGAGAGGGAAGATCTGAGGTATATGCCCCATCTTAATTTTGAGCTTAAGTTTTGAAAGTTTCTTCTTGGCTGACATCATGGTAACTGTTTTAAGCATATATTCCTGCAAAAAAGTTTGATGCATATTCGTGATTTATGAGGAGTTGATTACTGTATTGCTAGAATTCATTAATGACAAAATATAGAGTGAGATACTTTTACAATCTTATGTATTATCTTGGCCTTTGTTACCTGTCTACTGTGCTCTTACAATTTCAAATTGTTGAAGTGATCCAGATATCCAGTGTAAACTTAACATGCATGATCGATTTGAATGTTTCTATTTACTTAGCAGAATGAAGCCCACCTTTGTAAATGAAGCCAACTAGTGCTTTAAGATCACTATGCATATAATTTGATTGATATTCTTATGATTGTTTCAATCTAGTTACGAAGAACATTTTGTGATGGCTCTCTTCTTTGAAGACCCTATAATCTTTTCTCAAGAGCCTTGGAGCATGCACACTAGATTAGTTCTTTGTCAATTCGTCTACATTTTGCACTACTCCTAAGTTTCACGTGTTATACTAATATGCTTTTCTAATCCCCTCAATCCTAGCTCAACCACAATTTCATCTCAACATTGAGAAAGAAGTTTTCCTGAACCATCATATTTTCATACATTAAACAATCTCTGTATTTTAAAGGTCTGATGTAGTTGTAACTAATAAAACAGGTGAACCTAGAGGATCCTTTCGTTATCATATACTTGATTAAATTAATTACTGATGTGGTCTACTTTCTTTTTCTGCTGAATTTTATGTATGAATGACGTCATACTGAAATAGTGGGACACGTCTCACAGTTTACATATCTGACAAACTTCTTGCTCGTCTATTTTTGGTACCTTTTGTAGGTAAGGATGGCCTAGCTAATGGTTCATTATTAAACCAATATATATATATAAGCTTATGGTTCTTCTGCGAAAGAGGGCCATAGATTAAACCCATAGATTATTAAACCCATAGATTATTAAACCTATATATATATAAGCTTATGGTTCATTTGCAATAATCAATGGGTTTAATTGGTCTCTGTAACTTATGGTTCATTTGCAATAATCGATTATATAAGCTTTTCACTGTCAGTCGGGGTGGGCTCTGTTACGGGCAGCAGGGGTAAGGCATAATCGATTTTTTCTTTACACTAATGATTTGTATTAGTGCACTGGTAAGGCATAATTTGGACTTATACTCTACTGTATCATTAGCCTAATAATTTTTTCAATTTGTGCACTGGTAATGCATCACTAGTAATTTTTTTTCTACACTAATGATTTGTATTAGTGCACTGTAAGGCACTGGTAAGGCATCACTAATGATTAATCCTATTTTTGTATAGGCATCACTGATGATTTTTTCCTTACACTAATGATCTTTAGTGCACTGGTAAGGCCTTCAGTCAAAAATGCACGCACTCGAGATGGTTTTTTCTTTACACTAATGATTTCTCCCTATTTTTGTGTAGGTTGGATGAAGGAAGATGATGCTTTCTGAGGGGTTTTGGTTGTGGATAGGCTCGAAAGGAGCTAAATGTTAGATAGTCAACATTTTGGGATATATGTAGCTGATACACTGTTAATGTTTAATATTTGGACATATGTTTGGTACTACTTCATTGTTCTGTTGGAGAAATTAAGGATTTTGAATGTTTGGTACTACTTTGTTGTTCTACATGGAGAAATTAAGAATTTTGAATGTTTGGTACTACTTCGTTGTTCTACATATGTTTGGTACTACTTGATTCTGTGATTGATTCGCATTTAAACATTTGAATACCTGCATTTTGTGTAACTGTGGGCTGTATTCTACAAATTTTCGAATACAGAATTTTCACTCTGCAATAGCATTCTGACATGCTATTGTTGCAAATATAATAGCAGGAAAGAAATGCAGATATATAGCATATATATAACGAAACGCTATTATTACTCAACAGCGTTCAGGAACGCCATAACATATTTATAGCGTAAACAAATGTTATTAATAATCTATAGCGCTCTAAAACGCTATAAAACCTATACAGCATTTTCAAGTGCTATAAAATGTCTATAGCGTTCATGACCGCTACAACTGATGAATAGCGTTCATGTATGCTATTAAAGCTCTATAGCGTTCTCAAATGCTATAATCCATTTACAGCGTTTCGAAACGCTATACATGCTCTATAGCGGCCCTAAACGCTATAAACCATCAACAGCGTTTTGGAACGCTATACTTTTATAGCGTTCTTGTACATGGGGTTATTATAGCGGGGGCATTTATAGCGGACGCAATATGCTATAATAGACATTCTACAGCGTTCCTAGCACGCTATTATATCCCATATCTGTTGTAGTGTATTTCCTTCATTCATTCATGCTTGCATCATATACTCTACATTACCATACATGTTATCATTATATATTATATTACAATATTTATACATTATGCATTCATATCTATCATTACATATATATCTTGCATTCATATCTAGCATTCATTATATACTTTCATGTATACATTGTATATCATTCTTTCATTCATGCATTGCTTACATACATTATATTAATTGCATTCCTACATGCTTGCATTCAACCATATATATATATATATATACATTAATGTAAAGAGGATATATATCATATATATATCATTTCATTCATCTAACATATCATGTATTACATACTCTATATTCATTTAATATCCATACTACATAGGCTCATAGGTTACACAAAATGCATATATCGTACATTTACTCTTCTACTTAAAATCAATACTGTACCAATTGGGCCTCTACTAAATTCTAAGATTAAATTATGTTGTAGCCCTTCGTGTTAGCTTTCCGAAACTTCAAACGGATTGCATTTTCGTGTCCGGAAGCTCCCGAAATCGCGAAAATACCGAAATACGTTCGTCTTTCGTACAGCTGACACTCAAATAATTCTACAGAAAGTTACAGAAATAATTTGGCTTATTAAAATATATATTTGGAAAGCTAACTTCGATACGGTTTTTTTTAAAAAAAAGGAAGATAAATCGGAGTTCTAAGCTAAAAGTTATGATATTTCTAAGTTGCTTTGGTTAATAAAAATGTGGATGAATATTATGACGAATTTGAGTTGTTTTGGACAAAAGGACACATATAGGCCAAGATACTTGGATATAAACATAGGTATCCAAATAAAACTTATTCTAACCATCCTAAGTAAGATCAATCCACTCTCTAACCATTATAAAACTGAATTTAAATATCTATTTAAACTATTATCATACATACATACACATGAGGTGTCCTAATTTGGGATCTATCAAGTAGGACACAAGACACATATCTAAAATCCTCAAGAGAGCTCCAAATTGCCTTAAATTTGAATCTAAATGGGACACATGCATGAGGATGGATCCTACGGATTTAAAACTAATTTATATGCAAAGGAAATCGATTTAGAGGATGGGTTTTACCTATTGGGAGTGGAATCCCAATGAAATCCTTTAGGACACGGCTCCGATACGAAGATCCCTCAAAGTGGACACTCCTCCTTGCACTCCTCTTCCAATCCTTGGTAGCACCCTTCCCTTGGAGAATGGGAATGATTGAGGGAAGTTTTGGTGAAGGAATAATTTGATTTGGAGATCAAATCAATGGGAAGGCTCTCTAAAATTGGAGAAGAACAAAAGGAAAATAAAAGAGGCAAGATTGTAATGAATGAAATGAATCATTCTCCCCTAAAGGTGGATGCCATAAAGAGTCCATTAGGGCTAATGAAAAATGTCCTAATTGCCCCTCTCTAGTCTCATATGGTTAAGTCTAGACTAGGTTCAAGTTTGGGGTCAAAATGATCTAGTTTTGAGTCTCTAACTTAACCATTCTAAAATGATAAAAATTAGCTTAATTAACTAACTTAATGTTGGGTCTTATGAGCCATGCTTAGCTTAATATTGGATCCCATCTAGAGTTCAAGCTACCCGGGTCATAATACAAGTCGGAACGAGACGAAACTCAAACCCGACTAAACAAATCCAATAAAAACAATATTAAAAATATAAAAATTTCCCAAAATATTAAAATATGAAAAATAACCAAAATCATAATACATCAATTTAAATATTATTAAAATAATCTAAAATTTACTAATTAATCAAAATCCTAAATAATTCAAAAGTCACAAAATGACCAAAATACCCTTAGCCTAAAAAGTTGTAAATAGTCATTCTAATCACATGGTTAGGTCTCCATGGTCATGGTTAGTCTCTAAGCTTAGCAAAACTAGGGATTAACTAGTTAACCATCAAAATCACAATTCAACATTTTAAAATAGTTTTAAATTGATTAAAAAATTACCAAAAATCACAACATGAGTTAAATCTTATTATCGATTAATCAAAATTATAAAAGTTCTAAATTACCCTCATTCTAGAAAAGTGGGTGTTACAAAGCTCCCATATGGCAACCTCCACCAAGACGTGACCATCAACCCCGGCCTCGACTCTGCGAGCGCCTTCGTTGCCTCTCTTCTAAGCCCTAATTCAGCATGTTAACAATCAAAATAATCAATCTCTTCTATTTCTTAATTACTCGGTCTTTGTCTCTTCTAAAATCCTAATTCCCAATTCAATGAAAATAATGGTCAATAGAAGATCACTTGAGTCCTTGATAGCGCTACCAAATTGGTAGTTCTATTATTTTGTTCAATTTTTATATGTTAACTATGTTCAGATCGATTGATCGATCAACTTTGATGTGAAGGTGGGTTTTGTAACACCCAGTTTTCCAAATAAGGGTAAATTTAAACTTTTGTAATTATAATTACTATTTATTGATATTTATATCACATTATAAATTTTGGTGATTTTTAATCAATTTAAAATTTGTTTTAAATCATGACTTGTGATTTTGATGTGCTGCTAGTGAAACCCTAGAGACTGTCTGACCTAGAGCCTAACTATGTCATTAGGATGATTTATTTTTTTACTTTTGAGCATGAGAGTATTTTGGCCATTTGGCCTCTTTGAATTATTTTATGATTTATTGCATTGGTGATTGTTAATTTTGACTTTTTGCTAGCTGTGACTTAAGAGACTGTCCTAGACTTTGACCTTGACTTTGTTAACATGGTATGGGACCCTAATCTAACTTAAGTTGGTCTTGGTTGACTTAAGTTGGCTAAGTTTCATGGAAAGAGTAGGAGGATTTTTGTATTGGACCAAAGGCTAAGGACTTGAGCTAGTTAGCTAGCTAACTTGGCCTAAAGCCCACTAGGCTAAACCCTAACCCTAATTCCCATTCATTATGACCACCACTAGGGATCCCCTCCCTATAAATATTCTCCTTATTTAGTTCTTGCCTCTTTTGTATCATTCCAACACTTAGAGAAAAGAAAGGTATGACCATTCTTCCCCAATCCATAGATTCTTCATTTTAATTCCTTTTTCACTCTAGTTTCTTGCATTAGAGCCTAATACTCTCCTATTTTATTTTGTGGAGAGTAATCCCATCTTTGGGTCAATTTGGAGCATTTGTCTAGCAAGGAGGAACCCCCCATTTGAAGCTTTTTCTTGCTATTTGCATCTATAGGTAAAACTCCTCAAATTGTGCTAATATTCTGATTTCTTTGCATATTAGGCTAGATCTAGGTGTCTCCTAGCTGTTCCTAAAGGTTTGGTAGAAATCGTGTCCATTTGGTGTCCGTATCGAACACGTGTCATAGTGTATAGGTAAGTGTTTGATAGAATGCCACTTAGGATTTTATTTTCGATTTTTGTAAAACTAATTACATGAATTTGTAGATCTAAATATGTATATTAACTTTTGTGAAGACTGATTTGATTTCTGGCATGAATCGTGTCATTTTGGATACGGGAACACACTGCACGAGGCTCGTACGGCTCCCCTGCTGCTCGAGTCCTCTGTAGGACACGACACGCCACGTGGACACGTGCCACTTGGCACAGAGGTGGGGGAAATCACTGAAAAGCCCTTCCTCGAGTTTCACGACCTATCGTGTCGTATCGGACACGAAATCATCGCTGCACTTGTTTTACACGGACACGTGCAGACTAGTTTTTGCGCTCGGATACACGCCATTTGACACGACATGGGGACACGTTGGCACTGTACAGGGCGACACATGTGTAGCCCTATATGGGGCGAACACGTGGGCACGAGCATGAGTCGTGTCATGCCCTATGTCGCGTGCACGAGGCTGTGTCCTCACTGTACGAGGCTGCCTGTGCTGTATTTTTGATACTCTATATAATTCGTGTTTTGGACACGTCGTGTCCACTTTTGTGGACACGACACGACTTGTATAACACCCTGTCATGTGCACACACCTTTACCAACCATTGATTTGGAGTTTTATTTGTTTTCGAATGTGAAAATGGTTTTTGGAATATGTTCTGATACTGGTTCAGTTCAGTACAAAATTTTCGAGTTTTGTGAATTCGATTAAATGTTAAATTGTGATAATTTGTGATGCTGATGTAGGTACATGTCTGGGATAAATGATTTTTACATAACTAGGTTTATATGGATGCATGAATTGGTTGAATTATGGTTTTCCAGGATTGAATGTGTGGTTTCAAGTCACATTCGAATTCGAGTTTGATACTTTCCTGTATCAGTCGAAATTCATATGAGGGTTTTGATGTTCAGTATATATCTCATGGTTTCAGACCTTGTTTAACACCCAAATGTGGTATTGGACTCTTTGAATTCTCTGATTCAGTTTTGGGTTTGTTGTATAATCGAATTGATAATAGGATTGGTTGATAGTTCCTGAGAATTAATGAATAGTGGATGATTTTGATTTATAGTTGTATGTATGCATATATGTCATGTTATGTGGAGTTGGATTGAATGTTGGGAAATCTGAGATCACAATCTCTGTTTCAGTCCACTTGGACATATAATTCAGTCCCCTTGTTTATCAGTCCAGATTTTGATTTGATAACAGTCCATATACTTGATATCAGAGTTTGATGTTAGGCTTGAATGGTTGAGAGGTACCCTGAGAATTCCCTTTACTGCTGTACTTCTCTGTTTCCATGAAATCTAAGAATACCCATGTCACAGACACACACATTTGAGCTGAAATCTGAGAGTGTATCACTCACTCACATAATGTTCACTCACACACTACTAAACTGAGATTGACACTGATATACACACACGTGTACTCTAATGACACACACACACATGAACTAAACTGTCACACACATTTAAAACTGAATCTGAGACACCATGTCACACACACACACCCATGCATTACACATAACCTGAAAACTAAGTACACTGATACCACATGACACACACACACTACACTCTGTACACATTGATTCCTATATCACACACATACATATGCATTGCCTCTATCCCTCTATGTATATTATATATATATATATAATATATATATATATATATATATAATAAATAACTTATGTGATAAATGTAATGTATAGGTAAGCATTAATGTAGGTAATGACATGTAATCATATAATACATATGTATAAAGAATAGAATGGATGAATGTATTATGCATGTTTAGATAACATATGTGATAGATATATATGTATGCATCAATGCCATAAAATAATAATCAAATGTAATGCATATATGTTAAGAAATGAATGCATGAATGAATGTAGAAATGCATGCATCTATGTAAATATGCTTATGATTGAATGAATGCAAGTTCAAATATATGAATGTAATGTAAGCATGTATATATATGTAATATGTGTTCTCTATGACTTATGATGGTGTGTGTTTGGTAGTCTAGACTTGGTTAGACCTAGTGAGACTTGTTGGACTAGGATTGACCTAGTTTGACTAGAGTGTTGACCATGGTTGACCCAAGTTTGACTTTGACCTAGATTAGCCTAGAAATCATGTAGATTTCATTGTATGTTCTTATTTACCATTCTGGACATGCCATAACCCATATTACTCTGTTTAGGACGTTGTGACTCTGGTGCAGACATCTGATATTACACTACTCTTTTCAGAGTAGCAGACGAGTACATTCTCTGATAGTTTTTTCATTTACTTGTCAATTACTGTACTTCAGTTCTAGTTAGTTGTATGTGATTCTCTGTTACAGCACGTATGGATATTTCTGGATTTATATATGCGACACACATACCATATTGTCTGGACTTTATTACTGGAATCATTGATGGTATCATCATGTTTGGCTGGACTCATCTCGATTCTCGTGTCGTATTCTGGATTCACTTGTACTTGCTGGGAGGGGAAATACTTGAGTAAGACATGTAGACATACCCCAATTCTGGAATCACCCCACACGCTGGAATCAAACTGGAATGATAGCCATCTCACACCCGGCCAGGTGTGTGATGTGCCAGATTACATATAGCCGTTTATATGTCGACCTCGCTATTTTTAAACACACTGTTTGAGTATAGGCTGGACTCACCCTGGAATCATTGATCACTATGACTGGAATTGTCTCCTAGTAGATTCATCTTGTATTAGATTCATCTTGTACTGGACTTACATTGGAGTTTACACTTGTCTACATTTACTGTCTGGACTTATACCATGTTAACTCTAGTTCAGCTAGATTCTATTTTACAGTCTTTATTGCCATGATTCTTCTCTTGTTTTAGTTACTTTACTTTCCTTGTACTTTATCTGTCTCTCTATACCATCACCTGAATATAAACTGCCATGTTCATCAATACAACTGTCTATAACTGCTTTATAGTTCTCTGTCATTTACTTGGGTTTTCTAGATGAGATTGTGCTTGTTCCTGTCCTGACTGGACATGTTGAAATTTTACAGATGATTGCCCTGAGGACACTAGCCCTACTTACTATGGACCAGGAGATGGTTTAGCTACATTTGGCCTCGACACTCAGAGTGATCGGGAGACTAGCTAGTAGACTTGGTTTAGTTTTCATATTTTAGAACTTGAATTGTAAATAAGTTGAGATATGTTTTGTTTTGAGATTGTTTGAGATTATTGTTATTTAGTATTGGTTTTGTTGTTATTATTTAGTCTTAGTTATAAGCTTCTGTGTTATCATATCGTGCTTAGACTGTGATTGAGATTTATTATATCTACTTGCCCTCCGTTTGGAGTTGAGATTTTGACAAGTACATTATATAATTGCTTGAGTTGATTGATTAGATAGTAACCTAGAACATCGTTCTACCGCCGACACAGCGGCGTAGGCTGGACGTTGTTACGTACTCGTACCCTCACAGTGGGTGCGGGTCGTGACAAGTTTTAAAATTTATATCATTTTCATTGGTAAAATAATTTATCATATTAATCTAGATAGGTTTCACAATATGATTTTGTAGTTTCTTTTACTTAACACTACATAACGCCCTAGTCGCAAAATACATAGAACCATGCTACGTAAACATGCCAGCTACGTGTCAAGTGGACTCCAGTCCTACTCGAATACGTATAAGTTGTATAGAGGTCCCATCTAATTATAAATAGCAAGTCCAACTATATCTCAATCCACAAAATAGTAACATGAATAGTGAACCAAGTGCACAATAGTTGATCAGACCATAATATACTGATTTTAGAATAGATAAATATATTAGAGTAGATCCCTAATAAGACATATATCATGAACAAGCTAGAAGAAAGATAAAGCTTGTAAGTTACTAGGCTATAATTGTAGCATGAGTAAATTTAGGACAAGAATATAACATAAGGAAGAATATAATGACAGTATCAACTAAATATAACTAACATCCTGGAGAAACAACCACCAACTACCCTTTTATAGAAGCTTAGCAAAACCTGGAGAGATCACCAGGTCCTCGGGGGGCATAGCAAGATATATAATAAAATGCCGAATGTAACAGTAAATAATATGCATGGAAATACAAGAAAATAGACACAAAGGAATAGCTAAGACACAAGAATACTAAGACAGTAGCATGTCATAAAGAAGCATAATACGAGACGTGGCTAACAAGTAAGGCAAGTCAATTATATAGATAGTAGTCAAGGCAAGCACTCCCAATCTATAGTCTCAATTATAGTCCAAGGCAAGCGACTTTCAATCAAGAATGGTCAAGATAGCTGTAATGCCCCGCACTGCGTAGTGCATTACGCTGAGTCAATTGGGTCGATAAGGTATGAGTTTGATTCAAAGAGATATGGTTTGGACCCGGGTAAGTATTAAATGATTTGAAGAGATATTAATTATGTTGGTTTCATGTGCAGGTAGCATTGGACGCCCCGTACAACAAGCTAAAGCATGGGCACAATAGTTTGAATCAGTCCGTTAGTTTGATGGAGCATGAAGTGCTCGAATGGCTAAGTCAAATAAGTTAGCCATGTAACAAGTTAAGGAATCAAGCCTTATCGACTCGACGAAACAAAAAGGCGTATCGGCTTAAGGTGGACAGGATTAGACCCTTCTTTCCTACTTCTTCATGCCTAATAAAATGTACCTTGTATGCATGATGTTCTCGAGGAGTCCACGGGCGTGGCTCAAATGTGTAAAAATCTTAGTGCTTGTCGAATATTAAGATAGAATATTGAACAATTGAGGTGACGTGCATCAAGTGCACGGGTTGCGGTAAGACATTGATGGTAGAACACTGAAAGGCAATATTGAGATGTGTATTAAGTGTACGACTCAAAGTACATAGAATACTAGGCCTATAATATTGAATATGGCATTGAGCGTGCATCTGTGCACGGAAACTATACAAATGACTTAGCAAACGAAATAAACAAGTTGTGGCACAACACCACGAAACCTGTCGTAACATTATAAGATATAGTTCGTGTATCAAAGTATGCAGTTGTGGCATAGATGCCACAGAACTGCCATTGTACAAAAACTTAAAATGGAATGCGTTATGTAGTATAAAGGTTTTCAGACCTACACCATTAGGGCATCGTGCATCAATATGGATGCATTGGTATGGTTTATGTGTTGGACTTGAGAAGGTGCTTATGATTTTGATGTCTTCTTAACTTTTGTGCGTATTGTATGGTCAATAGACTTGTATAACCTCTGCAACGATTTTGGTATCCTTTGAATGAGTTACGACCAGGGCATCGGGATCGTTCGACCTAGGAGGAAATTGAGATAGGGTATTAAGGGACCACCAAAGAGGCTTGCTACCTGGGCTGGTCCGGCGCATCATAATATAGATGGTACGAACCTTCGGGGGGGGGGCTTGCTACCCGCCCGCATGAACGACCATACATCTGGATGACATGTATAGTCTATTATGGCTTGGAATGCTAATGACCTTCATATAGATAGGGCCGGTGGGCTGAGACTAGAATCGGTTACTGTCACGCCCCAGAACCAGAATACTGGAGAGAGGGGGCGAACATAGCCAGCTACGTATATTGAAATGAAGTCCATCTCGCTATACGGTCACGGCTGTCTAGATATGAGGGTTTACTACAAGCTAACAGTCTCTTAAGGTCAAGCCTACTGTCTCAATCTCAAGCAAATAATATAATCACAAGATGTTTGACCACCAAATATACAATAAAAGGCGTCCCAAATATTACATATCAGCTGATCATGAAGCTAGTCGTACAAAATGCTAGAACTAGCAAGAGTTAAGTCATACATGATCAACCCTAGGATTTGTTAATCATGTTTACAGCCCGTAGGCAGACAGTAAGTAAAAGTGCATCGAGCTAACAGGTGCTCGTCGGCTAAACGCCTCAAAAGAATAATTTTACAATAGAGTGAGCGAAACAAAATAAAAAACCCACTCGTAGCCCGGGTTCCTTCTAGTCGCCACCATCGGGCTGGAGGTTCGGTAGATCCTCGGGTGCTGCTCCGAAATCTGGCCACACAAAACCAGCTGGGTCAAACCCCAGAAAGAGCAAGTGCCACAAAGGAGGCCACAAAATAAGAACAAAAGCCAGCATATCAGAACATAAGAAATAAAAAAAGTACAAGTAATAAAGAGTACGTCAAGATAATAAATGACTAGGGACGTGGAACCATTCTGGAAACCAGGTTACAACCCGTAAACCAAACAAGGACCGGGGTTGTAACCCTTCGCCTGAATATCTCCTTGTCCCTACCCAATTATTGTTAAAGCAAGTAAAACAATCATGTTCAGGAGTACCAGGATACAGGGACTAGACAAGACTTAGACAGAGCTAGACATCATTCATTCACAAGCGGCCAAGCAATTACTACGGCTTACTACTTTAACTAACTAGGGTTGTCACAAGCCTAATTACTAACAAGATGCAATAAGAATTTCCCAGTCCCAAGCCCTGCAGACCATCCAGTTATCCTTCCGCGGGTTGAGAGTATGGTTGGGTACATCGTCCCGGAGACGATATACCCTTAAGTGACTTAGAGGGTGCAACATATGACAGTGCGCTGGAAATGTGCTCTACTCGTCGGCAAGCTACAAGTCCAATTAAGAGCGCCCAGATAACGAGATTGCCTGTGACTTGAAATTCTCCATGAACTATAGTTTGATCTAGTCATTAGCCTAATCCATATTCAGTATGAATCCCTGACCGTGGGAACCAGGGAGTCACGTCCTAGATATGATGCAAGACAAGACAAGTGGATTGCACAAGCAAGCAAGCAGGAACACCCACGGTGTCAAGTTGATTATACGAGTCAAGTTAGCCGTCGCAACAGCATCAAGATAAATCATGTCAGGGTACTTGTCA
This sequence comes from Iris pallida, assembly GCA_029216955.1. Classification (NCBI taxonomy): domain Eukaryota; kingdom Viridiplantae; phylum Streptophyta; class Magnoliopsida; order Asparagales; family Iridaceae; genus Iris; species Iris pallida. The sequence goes on along the minus strand of JANAVB010020398.1, from coordinate 7,526,154 downwards.
GGAGTGCGCCACGACGGGCTACTATCATGTCAGGTTGGTCATGTTAGGAGTGCACCACTACGGGTCACTATCATGTCAGGTTGGTCATGTCAGGAGTGCACCACTACGGGTCACTATCATGTTATGCTAGTTCCTTGTCATACCATGCCATGTACGATAGTCATTCCAAACATATTAAGTAAAATCAAGTTCATGACAAAAGGCGTAAGGATATAAGATGGGCGTAAAATAAACTGCGCAGGAATGAACTGCGCAGGAATGGAGTGCGCAGGGTCCAACTGCGCAGGAATGGTTGGCGCAGGAATGAACTGCGCAGGAATGGTTGGCGCAGGAATGAACTGCGCCGGAATGAAGTGCGCAGGGTTAGATTGCGCGGGAGCCAACCGCGCAGGGGTGAGCTGCGCAGGAGGCTGAGCGCAATTCGCCAAGGGACAAGCAGCGCGGTCGGCGCTGCGCTAAAGAGCGCAGGCCGAGAGGGGATGCGCAGTCCAGCACTGCGCTAAAGAGCGCAGGCTGCAGTCTGCTACTCCAGGCCGAGAGGAACTCTTCAAGAACACCAAAGTTCAAATCTTCATATCTTGGTCAAATCAAAACCACATCTAGATTTTCAAAGGTCTAACTTGAGTAAAATTGAATTCTCTTCCACATGGAAGCATCAAAACCCACAAAAATCCAACCAAAATAGATCAAAATCATATAAATCCAAAAATAGTTGAAACCTATATCTAGAACAATGGAGACTCCAAATCATAAAATATCAAGTTCTAATGTTCATCACCATGGCCTAATCTAGCTAATGAATCAAATAAAATGTGGTTCTCATGTGGTGGCAAGGTGCACTTGCCTATGGATGGAGTGTTGTGTAGAAGAAGGAAGAAGAAGAAGAAAAAATTAATGGAAGGAAGTAATGAGGAGAGAGAGTGTTAGGTGGGGATAATAAAGAGGGTGGGTTGTGGTGGAATGAGGGTTGAACATAGGCTAAGGTGTTCCAATGCATGTTAAACCAAACCAAACCAAATCAAACCAATTCTCCTCCACAAAATAAACCAAGCCAGGTAAAACCCAATTACGAGAACCAAAATCTGCAAGTCAAGCCAATTACAAGTATATGCCAAAATCTGAGAAAATAAATACAGGTCTGAAATACATGCAAGCTTGACAAAATACGTATTCAGAATATGGGTGTTACAACTCTACCCACCTTAAAAGAATTCCGTCCTCAAAATTTAATTAAGAGGCTAGAGAGACAAGGACAAGCTATATTAATCACAGGCAAGCTATAACCAGGTAAGCAATCAGACAATCATACATGCAAGCAAGGGATGGAAAACATAAGACATAATGAAGACATTATACCTTACGAGTCAAACAGGTAGGGATATCGCGATCGGATATCATCCTCACGCTCCCACGTTGACTCACCTAGAGAGTGATGACCCCAAGCAACACGGACTAAACTAATAGTCTTGTTCTTGAGTATCTTCTCTCTCCGGTCCAATATAGACACGGGCCTCTCCTCATACGAAAGGTTGGTACCAACAACCAATTCTGAATGATCTAGGATATGGCTCGGGTCTGGGATGTACCGTCGAAATTGGGACACATGGAATACATCATGCACCTCACTTAGCGACGGCGGAAGAGCAAGACGATAGGATACATCTCCTACTCGCTCCAGGATATCGAACGGCCCTATATACCTAGGACTAAGCTTTTTTCGTATGCCAAAACGAATGACGTCGCGGTTAGGCGAGATCCTAAGGAATACATGGTCGCCGATAGCAAACTCCAAGGGACGTCGATGAGCATCGGTCCAATGCCGCTGGCGATCTTGGACAACTCGAAGACGATCTCTGATCCTTCTGACCACTTCAACTGTCTAGGCAATCATCTCTAGACCAAGCATCTGCCTCTCTCCGACATCATCCCATGCTAGCGGGGATCTGCACTTCCTACCATACAGAGCCTCGAACGGAGCCATCTGGATACTGGCCTGGAAACTATTATTGTACGAGAACTCCACCAGATGCAGGTGATCTTCCCACGAACCATCAAAGTCAAGGGTACAAGATTTCAGCATGTCTTCAAGAGTCTGGATTGTGCGCTCTGACTGGCCATCTGTCTGTGGATGATATGCTGAACTGAACTGGAGACGAGTTCCCAAACCCTCTTGCAAGCTACGCCAAAAGTGCGACATAAATCTTGAATCTCGGTCCGAGGTGATAATAACGGGCACACCGTGAAGCCTGACAATCTGTCTGAGGTACATCTCTGCCAACTGAGCCGTAGACTGACCAACTCTGAAGGGAAGAAAGTGAGCCACCTTCGTGAGCCTGTCAACTATAACCCAAATAACATCTTGACCAGCTGGGGATCTAGACAATCCAGTCACAAAATCCATGGTCACATGGTCCCACTTCCATTCTGGAATCGGCAGGGGCTGAAGAAGTCCAGCGGGCCTCTGATGTTCAGTTTTAACCTGCTGGCAAACCAAACACCGAGAGACAAACTGGGCTATCTCCCTCTTCATGCCATTCCACCAGAAATACTGACGGATATCACGGTACATCTTCGTACCACCAGGATGAATAGAATACTGCGAGCTGTGAGCTTCTGCCATGACTTTCTATCTGATATCCCCACTAGGTACACAAAGACGAGTGCCGTGCCGAAGTGTACCATCCTTATGAATACATAACTCTGGCCTTCTTCCTGCCTCACACTCTGTTCTGAGCCGCTGAAGCTTGGAATCTGTAGACTGTACCATCCGGATCCTCTCAACTATGCTGGACTGAACTTGTAGGCTGGCCATCAACGCCACGCTGGTAGGAAGAACTACTTCAATTCCTATCTTCTAAAAATCTGCCAATAACTCTGGTTGCGCCGTCAGGAAATAAACTCCGGCTCTTCGGCTCAACGCATCTGCTACAACGTTGGCCTTCCCTGGGTGATACTGCAAGTCCACATCGTAGTCCACCAATAGTTCAAGCCATCTTCTCTGCCGCATATTAAGATCCTTCTGGGTGAAAACATACTTCAGACTCTTGTGATCAGTAAATATCTCCACTCTATCTCCGTACAAGTAGTGCCTCCACAACTTAAGTGCAAACACTACTACTGCCAGTTCCAAGTCGTGGGTCGGGTAATTCTTCTCATGATCACGAAGTTGACGTGATGCATAAGATATTATCTTCCCATGCTGCATCAAGACACATCCCAATCCTCTGCCTGAAGCATCACAATAAACTGTGAATCCTCCGGTCCCATCTGGAAGTGTGAGAATGGAAGCCGTTATCAAACCTCGCTTCAACTTCTCAAATGATTCCTGACACTCTGCTGTCCAAGCAAACTGCACATCCTTACGAGTCAACTGGGTCATCGGTGCTGAAATCCTTGCAAAATCTGAAATAAATCGTCGGTAGTAGCCGGCTAATCCAAGGAAACTGCGAACCTCTGCCACTGAGCTAGGTACTGGCCATGACTCGATGGCCACAATCTTCTGGGGATCCACTTCTACTCCTCCTCGAGTAATAATATGACCCAAGTACGAAATGCGATCAAGCCAGAACTCACATTTGCTGAACTTGGCGTACAACTGATGCTCCCTAAGCATCTGAAGGACGACTCTAAGATGCTGCTCATGCTCTGCTTCACTCTTGCTGTAGACCAGGATATCATCTAGGAACACGATCACGAACTGATCCAGGTAAGGCATGAAAATACGATTCATGAGGTCCATGAATACAGCAGGTGCATTGGTCGCTCCAAATGGCATAACAAGGAACTCCCAATGTCCATACCTCGATCGAAAAGCTGTCTTCGGAATGTCCTGCTCTCTGACTCTGATCTGGTGGTATCCTGACCGCAAGTCTATCTTCGAAAATACTGAAGCCCCTCTGAGTTGATCAAACAAGTCATCTATCCTCGGGAGATGGTATCTGTTCTTGATTGTCACTGAGTTCAAGGTACGATAATCTACACATAACCTGGACGTACCATCCTTCTTTTTCACAAGAAGTATCGGGGCTCCCCAAGGTGATCCACTTGCACGAATGAATCCCTTGGTCCTGAGTTCTTCAATCATCTTGTACAAAATCTCCAACTCTGAAGGCGCCATCCTGTAGACTCGTTCTGATACTGGTGCTGTTCCGGGGATCAAGTCTATAGTAAACTCGATCTCCCGCTCTGGCGGCATCCCTGGAAGTTCCTTTGGGAAGACATCTGGAAATTCTTCAACTATCCTGGGCAACTGCACTGCTGCTACTGCCATCCGCAATACTGGAGAAGATGGCTCCACCGCGCCTTTGGAAAAGGAAAACTCTGGCTCGCCTGGAATGCTGAAAACAACTCTGCCAACATGGCAGTCTATCCTAGCATACTGGTTCCTCAACCAATCCATGCCTAGGACTATATTATAGTCTGCCATAGGGAATTCTATAAATCTAGCGGGGAACTCTCTACCGCTAACTACGATCCGACACGAGGAAAACACTCGATCTACTCCCACAAGACCATTACCAGTAAGTATATTGAGTCTTACTGATAATGACTCTGGCTCCAATCCTATCCATGTCACGAATCGTGCAGACATGAATGAATGCGATGCACCAGAATCAAATAATGCCAAAGCTGGAGAGGAGTTGACGAGAATAGTACCTGCCACTACCTCACCTGGTACAACTTCTTCTTCCATAGCCATCATCATGGCCTGACCTCTAGCTGCTGGTCCCCTCTGCTGGAAACCTCTCTGCCTGCTCTGCACTGGAGCCTGGGCACACTGCTGCTGGAAATCCTGGGCCTGAGACAACAATGGCCTCGAGTACTGCTGCTGCTGCATAGGTGCTGGTCCCCTAACCGATGGTGCTGCATAGGTGCTGGTCCCCTAACCGATGGACTAGTTAGGTTGGAAGAGGACGAACTACCCCTATTCGGGCAAGCTCCTATCTTGTGATCTGCCGCTCCACAAGCTAGGCACAATCCTTGCGCCCTAAGACAATCTGCCACTACATGGCCTGGCTTCCTGCAATGTGAACATCCCATTACGGAAGTCTGCTTTTGCTTCTGCTGCTGCGGGTACGTCGGGGTCGAATGCTGAACCGACGTCACTGAGGCCGCCCGCCTCGGGGTTCCAATGGTCAAACTTCTAGCTGCCGGGGATGGAGCTGATGATTGGTGCATCTGACTGTGGGACCGCTTCCTACCTCCGATCCTATCCACGATCCTCTTGGAGGTGTACTCATGCCTCCTAGCCGCTCTCAATACTGCATCGAACGTCTGGTGCTCGAACTGTTCGACTGCCAACAAGATCTCCAAATGCAGTCCTTGCTGGAACCGCTGGGCCCTATCAAACTCGGTTGCCACCAAGGTGGGGGCAAACCTACTGAGTCTAGAAAACTCAGTCGCATAACCGTCGACTATAATGCCTCCTTGCTTCAAGTTGGTAAATCTAGTCTGCAAGTCGTACCGAGCCACAGCATCGAAATACTTCGTCTGGAATCTCTCTCTAAACACTGCCCAAGCAATGGGTGCCACTAATCCCATGGCTTGCGTCGCCCACCAACTGTGAGCTAAGTCCAGCAACTGCAGGTGTACCACCGCCACCTTCTCATTCTCAGGTGTCCTAGCTGCTTCCAGAACCACCTCGGTATCCTGAAGCCAAGCGTCCGCGGCAATCGCATCTTCACTGCCGTCGAAGAATGGAGGGTTCAGGCGCTTGAAGCTGTTGGCCGCGCTGTTGCCTGGGTGACCGCCTCTGGTCAAAGCATCTGCCACTGCCTGGTGCAAGGCGTCTCCTCTGCGATCTTGAGAAGTTATCAAGGCCCTGATGAGACCTACCAAGGTGCCATCATCCGGCTCAGCAGGCTGAACAGGCTGAACTGGGGGCTCTCCTCCAGGAGGTATAACTCGGGAGGCAACTTCGGAATGCTAGGCTTGATCTCCAGGTTGCTGCTGGTCCGCGGGAGGTGCTCCATCTTGCTGATCGGCGGGGCCAGGTACAGTGCCGCTGAAGAAGACGACACAGGAAAAACAATAAGGAAGGACCAGGACATATCAACGATACAAGCACATAATCAAAGCAAGAATCCAGAGATTCAGAGGATATGAACGGAGATCAAGGACGAGTAATGATTGAGATATCTATTCGGTAAACCGTCACATTTCTTGATTGACAAGACCTGCATGGGCCACCATTTAAACCATGTCACGCCCCAGAACCAGAATACTGGAGAGCAGGGGCGAACATAGCCAGCTATGTATATTGAAATGAAGTCTATCTCGCTATACGGTCACGGCTGTCTAGATATGAGGGTTTACTAGAAGCCAACAGTCTCTTAAGGTCAAGTCTACTGTCTCAATCTCAAGCAAATAATATAATCACAAGATGTTTGACCACCAAATATACAATAAAAGGCGTCCTAAATATTACATATCAGCTGATCATGAAGCTAGTCGTACAAAATGCTAGGACTAGCAATAGTTAAGTCATACATGATCAACCCTAGGATTTGTTAATCATGTTTACATGTAACGCCCCAGTCCCAAATACGTAGGACCAAGTACGTAGACATGCCAACTGTATACATACGAAATATATGGACCTCGTATGTATACATAAGCTGTAAATGTAGTAAACCAAGACAACTAAATCCCATCCATAAAGATAAATAATGATATAAAGCAATTTTGAGTTTGTCATGTACACAATAGTTGGGCGGAGACAAAGTCCACTACCAACCAATTTAAATAGAGAAGAAATATACAAGAAAGTAATTGGTCGAGCGGAGCAAATGACAAGTCCAAAAGCAATCATCACGAAGGATAGAGCGCAAGACATGGCCTTAGCTAGAGCACCTGCAAGAAATCACGAAACATACACATGGGGAAAAACCAGGTCCTCAGAGGGACGTAACAAGACACATAATATCATGCCGATAAATGAATAAATAAAGCTCAATAGAAAAGTATGCATGGGTAAAGGTTCCTAACCATTCTATGTGGATTCCAATTTAGAGGACAACGTTCTACGCAGGGGCTGTCTCAAGCATGTAATAAAGAGTGGCCAACAAGTAGCGCTCATCCGAGACACTATCGACCGGGTAACACGTAGTGCTCATCCGAGACACTATCTCCCAAATGTGTAAAATAATAGTAGCCCCTACGCTAGTAGCTGTCCCCTCTCCCCAATGATACTATATGTGCATCGTAACCACGACACACCAACACGTGTCATTTCCACAACACGGGTTTATAATAGATAACTGTCAAGTCTTCTAAAATGCATCTATTGACAGTTATTTCTACGCATGCGCACGGGTGATCAGCCAACACGCAAGTGACCACTACATGATACTCACAACTCTCACACACAACTCGTGTACCATCGTGATAAGTCAATGGGACACACTAAATTTGATGGTAGTCCCTTAACTCTAAGCCAGTTGTATAAATATAGTAATTTGCATCTACATATAATTTAGAAAGAAACAACTTAAAAATAAACACAACATGCATGATATTGAGCAGAAAATTTAAACAGTAAAGGCAAGGTGTCTTGCCTGGTGTATCGCCTGGCATAGTACGGTGTTCTGACATGCTCCAAATAGTCCAATAGTCACGGCCGAGGTGTAATGGTTTGAAATCACAAGAAAATGGGGAACGATGATTAGACACGATCAAAAGGTGATAATCGAGAAGAGTTTTGTGGAAATAGATACATACTATTTTGAAAACTATTTATAATACTTGGTAAATATGTTTTATTAGTCCAAAATATGTTACCAAATATTTCCTGTGGAAAAAGCGAAATCATTTTAGGCAGGAAATACTCTAAGGTTGTAAAAATAATTTTTATAAACAAAAATATATTTGTTTAACAAATAATTTAGATAACTATTAATATTAAGAAACTATTTTATCATTTGAAACTCTATTTTTATGGTTCAAAAAATAATACTAGAAACTTATTGAAGGTAAAATATTTTTAGAAGAAATTAAAAGTCTAGTAAGTGATTTAGGCTACCAAATAATATTTGTGTCAAGATTATATTTAAAATATTCCAAAAATAATATATTTTTATAATTATAAATTAGACTATTAATGTAATTACTTGTTAATAATAATAATAATTTACATTAATTATAAAGATACAAATAATAATAATAACTATAATAATGATAATAATAATGATAATAATAATAATAATAATAATAATAATAATAATAATAATAATGATAAACAGTAATATTAAAACTAATAATGATAATTATATTAATAATAATGATAATGATTATATTAATAATACTTATAATAGTAATAAAATCTCTTAACTTATCCTCATTAATGATACACACAGAGAGAGAGAGAGAGAGAGAGAGAGAGAGGAGTAAAGAAATGGGGAAAAGGGTTTTGGGGATCGGCTCACCGTGGGATGCCACGACTCGACGGCAGCAACCGTCGGCGTCGGCGTCGGCTCGGAGGGCGGAGGTGGCTGAGGCGGAGTGGCGTCGGGAGGTGGCGCAGCCGCTTGTGGCGGCGCACTGGATTTCCAGGGGGCGGAGCACCAGGGATGCGGTGGCGACTTGGTCGGCGGAACCGCAGTGGTGGCACCCGAACGGCGGAAGGGAGGTGGCGCGGCAGCGGACGATCTCCGGCCTGGCGCGACGAGGAGGGGTGGAAGGCGGAGCACAGGGGTTTTCCGGCCGGTGTACACGCCGCACGGCCATGGTGGCGCGGGGCAGACCACGGTGGAGGAGGTCGGAGGCTGTCCGGGGTACTGGCAACCGTGGCATCGGTGGATGGAGCTAGGCGGAGAGCGACCACCAGCGCGCGGAGGGGCGTGCCCGCGACTTGGAACTCGACGGAGGATCCGCGGCGAGGTGAGAGTTTCTTTCTCTTCCTCCTTCTTTTACTTGGGTATTTTGGTGCTGGCGGTGGCGATGAAGACTGGTGGTGCCAGATTAGCGCAGTGGTGGTGGTAGTCGGTATTTGGTAGGGGCGGTGACGGGACTGGTGTTTATGGATGGTCGTGGAGGCGTGGTGGACTGGGACTGTGCTCGGGACGAGCGGAAGGATCGATGTTGGTGGTGTTGATGAGGTTGGAGATGGTGGCGATGATGGCGGCGATGCCGAATGGCGGGGTTGAGGGTTTCTCTGGCAACGGGGAGGCGCTGCGGGCAGTTAGGATAGGGTATCGTATCGGGGGTGTGTCCGACACAAAATATGGATGGACGTCCAGAATTGTCGGACGAGATAAAATATATTGTATTTGTAGTGGGGAAAATTTTAGTGGATGGGAGGCACGGACACGGTACACAATGGGGTTGTGGATGGAAATTATGGAGGAGTACCTGCCTATATATATAGGATGTGGGAATTCCCATTAGGATAAGGCTTGGGTTTGTTTAAACCATATTTAGATAATAGCTACAAATAAATTAAATCCAAATTCAAATCCAAATCCAATCTAAATCCAAATTCAATTTAAATATAATTTCATTTTTAGTTTGAAATCAAATGGGATAAATCAAATTACAAATATTTATTTATTTAAATAACTCCATAAATTCAAATCAAGATTTAGATGCCAAAATAATTTCAAATTATATTTTCTAAAATAATAGTAATATTAATTTCGAAAATTACATTAAAAATAAACTAATAAATAATTACTAATTATATATGTATGCATAAATACTGTTTTCATAATTATACCTTTCTAGTATGAAATATAAATATTATTTTATATAAAAAAATTTCGAGAAATGAAAGGCTTTATAAATAAAATAGCAACTTGAAATTTTGGAAGATAACAAAATAATTATTATATACATTATCTTGAAACCATACAAAAAAATTTAAACTAAAAATATGTACGCTCGCACATATTCGCACTCGTCGAGCAATTATGAAAAATAAAATTTCGTACGCGACGTAAAATACGATTACGCGACGTACAATACAAAATTTTAAATCAGTACCAAAAAAAAAATACAGTACAAATTTAGGGGTTTTACAAGCCCGTAGGCAGACAGTAAGTAAAAGTGCATCGAGCTAACAGGTGCTCGTCGGCTAAACGCCTCAAAAGAATAATTTTATAATTGAGTGAGCGAAACAAAATAGAAAACCCACTCGTAGCCCGGGTTCCTTCTAGATGCCACCATCGGGCTAGAGGTTCGGTAGATCCTCGGGTGCTGCTCCAAAATATGGCCACACAAAACCAGCTGGGTCAAATCCCAGAAAGAGCAAGTGCCACAAAGGAGGCCACAAAATAAGAACAAAAGCCAGCATATCAGAACATAAGAAATGAAAAAGTACAAGTAATAAAGAGCACATCAGGACAATAAATGACTAGGGACGTGGAACCATTCTGGAAACCAGGTTACAACCCGTAAACCAAACAAGGACCGGGGTTGTAATCCTTCGCCTGAGTATCTCCTTGTCCCTACCCAATTATTGTTAAAGCAAGTAAAACAACCATGTTCAGGAGTACCAGGATACAGGGACTAGACAAGACTTAGACAGAGCTAGACATCATTCATTCACAAGCGGCCAAGCAATTACTACGGCTTACTACTTTAACTAACTAGGGTTGTCACAAGCCTAATTACTAACAAGATGCAATGAGAATTTCCCAGTCCCAAGCCCTGCAGACCATCCAGTTATCCTTCCGCGGGTTGAGAGTATGGTTGGGTACATCGTCCCGGAGACGATATACCCTTAGGTGACTTAGAGGGTGCAACACATGACAGTACGCTGGAAATGTGCTCTACTCGTCGGCAAGCTACAAGTCCAATTAAGAGCGCCCAGATAACGAGATTGCCTGTGACTGGAAATTCTCCATGAACTATAGTTTGATCTAGTCATTAGCCTAATCCATATTCAGTATGAATCCCTGACCGTAGGAACCAGGGAGTCACGTCCTAGACATGATGCAAGACAAGACAAGTGGATTGCACAAGCAAGCAAGCAGGAACACCCACGGTGTCAAGTTGATTATACGAGTCAAGTTAGCCGTCGCAACAGCATCAAGATAAATCATGTCAAGGTACTTGTCAGGAGTGTGCCACGACGGGCCACTATCATGTCAGGTTGGTCATGTTAGGAGTGCACCACTACGGGTCACTATCATGTCAGGTTGGTCATGTCAGGAGTGCACCACTACGGGTCACTATCATGTCATGCTAGTTCCTTGTCATACCATGCCATGTACGATAGGCATTCCAAACATATTAAGTAAAATCAAGTTCATGACAAAAGGCGTAAGGATATAAAATAGGCATAAAATAAACTGCGCAGGAATGAACTGCACAGGAATGGAGTGCGCAGAGTCCAACTGCGCAGGAATGGTTGGCGCAGGAATGAACTGCGCAGGAATGGAGTGCGCAGGGTCCAACTGCGCAGGAATGGTTGGCGCAGGAATGAACTGCGCAGGAATGGTTGGCGCAGGAATAAACTGCGCCGGAATGAAGTGTGCAGGGTTAGATTGCGCGGGAGCCAACCGCGCAGGGGTGAGCTGCGCAGGGGGCTGAGCGCAATTCGCCAAGGGGCAAGCAGCGCGGTCGGCGCTGCGCTAAAGAGCGCAGGCCGAGAGGGGATGCGCAGTCCAGCACTGCGCTAAAGAGCGCAGGCTGCAGTCTGCTACTCCAGGCCGAGAGGAACTCTTCAAGAACACCAAAGTTTAAATCTTCATATCTTGGTCAAATCAAAACCAAATCTAGATTTTTAAAGGTCTAACTTGAGTAAAATTGAATTCTCTTCCACATGGAAGCATCAAAACCCACAAAAATCCAACCAAAATAGATCAAAACTATGTAAATCCGAAAATAGTTAAAACCTAGATCTAGAACAATGGAGACTCCAAATCACAAAATGTCAAGTTCTAATATTCATCACCATGGCCTAATCTAGCTAATGAATCAAATAAAATATGGTTCTCATGTGGTGGCAAGGTGCACTTGCCTATGGGTGGAGTGTTGTGTAGAGGAAGGAAGAAGAAGAAGAAATTAATGGAGGGAAGTAATAAGGAGAGAGAGTGTTAGGTAGGGATAATAAAGAGGGTGGGTTGTGGTGGAATGAGGGTTGAACATAGGCTAAGGTGTTCCAATGCATGTTAAACCAAACCAAACCAAATCAAACCAATTTTCCTCCACAAAATAAACCAAGCCAGGTAAAACCCAATTACGAGAACCAAAATCTGCAAGTCAAGCCAATTACAAGTATATGCCAAAATTCGAGAAAATAAATACATGTCTGAAATACATGCAAGCTTGACAAAATACGTATTCAGAATATGGGTGTTACAGTTACTCGGATTGATTCTGAACCCTTATGATTTATAAAATATTGTCGATTACTGGCTTGATGTTTAGATTATATGATGATGTGTATGATCACTATGTTTATCAATATTATGTGGCTAACAGTGTCTGTTGCAGCGATACGATACTTGACACATTTGGATTTCAAATGTTATTGATACCGAATACATGCTTTACTGCTTTGAATCTTGCCACGAAATTGATCCTAAGGCAATAATAGAAATACCACTTAATAAGAGATATGTCTCACTAAATTATTTAATGTTAATTTAGGCAAATAGGTCTCATCAGTACGTGAGATGATTAGTATTGATCCCCACTAGATTGCTTGCAGGTTCAAGATATGGTCGGCTCGTGGCAGAGCTTCGCTTGGACGCGATGATGCATGGAGTCCCTTAGCATTTTTAGGCGTACGACAGCACCGGAGGTCGGCTTACAACATAAAGATATTTCATCCTGGGGTCTTTGGATGTGCTATAGAAGACATAATGTATGGAAGAAGATCCTTTGTGAGCTAGAGATATCTTGAGTATTGTAAGTCAATTGGCATATTCAGTTGGACTATTCAGAACATTTGTAATCTGCTTCATTATCAATAAAGATTTGTTTTATATACTCTGATGAGTCTCTACCTTTTTTGTTGCTTATGTATTGAATTGAGACAACAATTTTAAGAATTTATCATCTTGGCTTGCACGAGTGTAGCTCCAAACTCGTGCGACATTATGCCCCAAGCGAGGACGATTGATTCGGGTGAAATCGATGGGCGGACGAGCGATTTCTTGGGTCGGGACGTGACAAAGTGGTATCAGAGTGGTTCTATCCTTTGGACCTTTAACGAATCTTTTTGACCCCGAGTTGCTTTCGCTATCGAAATCAGTTGGCCCTAAGTTATTTTTGCAATCGCATGGCTCATGGATCTGCTCAATGCTACACTAAATGTTCCATAAAATAAGTCTAAATACTAGTGTGTGTCTTGCTGCTTATGTTTTAGAAATTTACGTGATGCTGTCGAATAATGTTGTGAGATATTGGTTGCATCAAGCACAACGACTTGTGGGATGTTGTTGCATCGTTACAATAAGTCGATATATGAGATGATACACATTATATGGCTAAGAAAATGAATAGCGAATATGTTGAACAGATCGAGTAATGGATTTGAGTATCTAAAATAAATCATTGCACAAGTTACAACGAATGAGAATAAAAAATCATAGAGTGATAAGAGCGGGTCAAGTTGGTCGCTCGTCGAACTTGAGTTGACGAATATATAAGTTGGCCGAGGTGTGTCAAGTTTTGAAGTAGGTGAACATGTATGTTGGCCGAATATTGAGTTAAACCTTGAGTAAGCGATCGTCACGTTTGTGATTTGCATGATTACCGAGGCACAGTTAAATCAAAATAGATGTCGGACCAACGCTTAGTATGTTGTGAAAGAAATGACTCGATTTCTGAGTAGTAAATGCCATACCACCTATGCGATCGATGTATCAAAATAATTATATCAATAATGATAGGCTCAATTTCTGAGTGGTATATGCAATACCACTTAGTGATAGCTATGTCAAACTGTTTGATGACTTGCAATAGACTGCATCGAGACAATTGCGTATATCGTGATAAGTTTGTCTGCAATGGACGGGATAGTGTCAAGACTCGAGTGGAAATGGTTCGATAGGAATTGATGTTGATATACTTCGATGAAACTAGTTAGAACAATCAAGCACGGACTCACATTAATGGATGATGGGTCGAACGAGAATCCACCGAGTGTAAGATGAACGATAGCTGAGTATAGCAACTGGATTATACGTTGAGGGAATGACTAATTCGATAGGATTTGAGTTTAAGTAAATGTGAAGAATCAGTTGGAACGAATTTGAGTAGATGTGAAGAATTGGTAGCACGATTTGGAAGTTTGATTGGGAAGCGAGAATGGACATAAGGAATTAGAAATTGTGTCACTTGATGACGATAGTTAGCTACAACAAGATGGACCTTGGTGTATATGAGACTTGATTTTGTATTCAGTTCGAAGGATAATGATAATTGCAACGAATTGGAGTTTACGAGAAAGGAAGATGTTCAGGTTATGCACATCGACGATGGTATTGATTTAACCCCACCTTTCTAAAATAAATAATTTGGTCATTTCTCATATTAGTCTAATATATATTTATTTATTATAATTTACTTTTATAATTATTATTAAATATACAACTTTGAATATTTATGCTTCTACATATCATACTTATTCTTTTTGCTAAGCACCGTACTAATCAGCCCAATTGGGCCAAACCTATTTCTTTCAAACCATTTAGCCATAGCCTATTCATTTATAATTCCTAACCCATGGCATAAGCCAGTCCACAACTATAAACCCAACCCATTTAGAGAAACTGACCTGATAGGTTCTTTCACAGACCCGTTAAGAGTTCATTTCTTCAACCCAAATGTACCAGATTAGTTCGAACCAGTACTTTTCTTTCCCTTCGTCTGGCCATCGTCTGGCAGCATAGCAAGAGTCCCTTGTAGCATGACAGTGGCAAGTTGGTTCCGGCCATGCTCAAGTTTTCAGAAACTTCCCCATCTCCGACTTAGTCTAGTTGATCTCCGCTGTCCAAAATCCACCGCCTTACCTCGGCCAATCTCCTCCGCTTGTCGCTAACCGCTGTCGACCTCCCTACAACATATAAATAGGACCCCGTCCCTCCTCTTTCTTCATCCTATCTAGAGTGGTGAAGCCTTATCAAATTGGTAGAAGAACGTTCCTTTTCTCTCTTCCTCCTTAAGTCCATGCTCGTCGATTTCATAGCTATGGCATTTGGCCAGCCTCTGCGGTGAAGACGAAGGGCCTCCGTCTACGAAGCTATAACATGGAGTACATGTTATAGTCAACAGTGCACGGGGGGTTTGACTAGCAGTTGTTGGATCGACCTAGGTATAGATGAATTCGAGTTCCTTACGTATTGATTTATTTTTCTCTTTCATTTTCGATCAATTTCTAATAGATTCCTTAGAGTTGTAGAGATCGTTGTCGAGATTAGACACTGGGTCAATTTTGGACGATTGTTTCAACTCTTGTTCACGAACGACCCATCGATCAGGACGATTAAGTTGATCCAGAGACTGGTATGTCTTCTCAATTTCCTGTATTCTTAGCCGAGATTGTTCGTGACAGTAGCAATTGTTCCTATCCATTTCTATTCGTATCCGTAGAATTGTGCTTGTGTTTGGTAGATCGGAACGGTCATATTTAAGATCGGGTCTGTGCTATTATAGACTTGGCAATTTTTTGATCTATTTTCTTTTTAAATTCTCTGAATTTCATATCGAATGGTCATCAATTGATATCAATTGTGCATATGATGTGTTCGACAGAACATCTCAACCAGATTTTCTTTGGTCAGGACAGCGTGTCTAATAGCTGTGACATTGATACAGGTTTCCATTAGCTCAGGTATAATCCGAATTTGTTCCTATCAATACTATCTGGTTGGGACACAGTGACACGATGATTTGGTTTTGGCAGTCTAGCACATACGTGTCTGGACACTTAGATACCTGAGTGCATGGGACACAGACCCCATGGCCGTACTTGACATAAATTGGCACTATGGACACTATGCTGTATGTTGTAGCAGATTGATTTGTGTTTGAGGTAAATTTGTATTGGGGTTAGATACTGCTGTAGTAGTAGTATTTGACAATTCCCTGGTGTAATAGAGCAGTTGTTTAAATGAATTTGACCATTGGTGATTAGGGTTATAAATATTCTAGTTGGCATTGGATTCAATTAAAGAATGTGAATATGGCTACTGTACGTTAGCCTGGTTTTAGGGCTGGATTCACAGAGTCTATTATTGTATAAGTTAGTGAGTTAAGTTGGACTCTGATTTTGGACCAGTGTATTAAGTCCTGGTGGAGGTGGGCCTATTATACCGTTAGGTTAATTTTTGGGAGGAATAAGGCATAGGCTATATTAGTTAATTTGATTCATGTAATGAGCCAGCTTATAGGCATTAGGTTGAATTAGTGATTTTAACAGTAAGTATATTTTGGTGAACTAGTGTTTTAATACAAGGAGAGAATTATATGATTAGCTCAATCCTAGGAAATTCTTCTAGAATATTTCTAAATCCTATTTGCCTATTTTAGGTGATTAGAAGATATTGATATTGACAATTTTCGAGAAGAGGCAAGTACTTGTAACTCACTTAAACACACATTGCATGCATATCATATTGTACATGTTTTCTATTTATTATTTTACTTGCTTGCATGTCATCGTGTCGTGTCAGGGAGGGAAGAACATTATAAAGCATGTAGTCATGTAAGCCTAAGCATATACCCGATTGTTAGTATAGTGTACATGATATACCTTATACCTATACATGACTACTAGTATATCATTGCACTATATAATACGCCTGTTTACTTGACTGCTAGTATATAGTACACGATATGCCCTATACTAGACATGACTGATAGCATATCATTGCTATATACGTTATCCTTTTTAGTATAGCATACATGGTATGCCTTACTCCTATACATGACTGCTAGCATACCATTACTCTATACTCTTGACTTGACAGCCCTACATGCTTAACGATGTTCTTATGCATGATTCATGTAATTAGTACATATGTCAGTTATTTTCTTTACTTATCATTAGTTCATGTTACTTCTTTTGACACTCTGTTGTGATTTGGTTGAGCTACTCTGTACTTTGCTTTGTTTTATGACAGGATCGTTGATTACAGGTGAAATAGATCCTTTATAGTATTATGGCCAGCAGAGGGACCTAATAACGAAGCTCACTCCGGATGTTCCTGAGATGTAGATTTTTGTATAGGATTGATTGGATGTATTGGTACTGAGGATATTGCAGGATTAGATAGCCTTTTTATTTACCGGCTTTGTAATCAGATATTCATGTAAAAGGCTATGGATATTAGCAGCTATATCGTAATAGACGCTGTGATGAGTATACAAATTATTGATGATGACTAGACTAGACGGCTGACTACCACTGTCAACGACAGTATAGGTCGGACATGACTCGATTCGTACCCGATTATCTGGGAGCGGGTCGTGATATATTTTTGTTGTGGCCCATATAGGTCTATCTAATGTGCTTAGGACTAGAGTACCATTAGGAGCCTGCAAAATAGGAAACTCATCACAGTATAGGCCGATGGTTGTATATTCTACTATCTATATTGTTTTCTAAATTTTTCTGTAGTGTTCCCCACAAAGTTATAGTTATAATTCTGTGACTTTTGGGAATTATCTTCCTCCCTCAGATTCTAACATCATTTAGGATCTAGGCTTCATTGCTATTTAGCGATTAAGGTCAGATTTTCCAAACTTCTCCTCTAGCAAGCCTAGTAAAAGACCATTTCAATTTTTCCATTGGTTTTAATCAGAATCCTTCCTCTCTATCTCTATTTAGAATCTAGAATCATTTACTATTTAGAGTTTTAACTCCTCATTTAGCAGGTCTCTTGAATATCTTAAAATAGCCATTTCAAACTTCTCTATTTGATTTTGGTTAAAAATCCTATTTGATTTTCTCTAGCCATTCCAAACCCGAGTATTTCATTTAGAGCCATATAGCTCATATACTAGCTATTTGTATCAATCTTTTCCCCAAAACCCTCCATTGGCCGTAAGGAATTATTTTTCCAAAATAATTCCAATATAGGACAATATTCCCTAAGCAATTTCCAAGAGCCAATAACAATTCTATCATTGGTTTCTTCCACTCAAAACTTTACCGTTTCTATTCACCATGAATCTAACTCAATTAGCCATAGTCGTAGTTTTGTTCACTTTGGTGTTTATAAGCTCCCGTGGCTCGATCCACTGATCTTCTGTCACCTAACTGTGGACACACACAAAAAAGAAGGCGAAATACTGTCTTTTCTTATTGGCGCAAGGTACCACAAATCGAGTACGCCTGAGAGATCCTGTGCTGAGGATCCCCGAGTACAAAAAGAATTCTGGGGAATGGGACGATGGAGATCGAGTGGCAGTTGCTCCTTTACTCCGTTGACACTCCGATTACAAAAGTGGGAGAAAACCTAAGAAAATTGCTAACTCTCGACTTACTGGCAAGAAGGGCAGCAATTTGGCTCTTGAAATACTTTTCGTTCGGTCTGTCTTGTAGAGGGGGACGCTCTCTATTATAGTCCTTTTGGCACTGAAAATGACTATTATGCGCCCACAGGTAAAAAATACACTGATTTTACTGTAGGCGCATAACACTCCTTTGGGCGCATAGGGTGTAGGCGCATTGATACTGGATGATCGTGGGTAGATCGTGGGGTTGACGTGGAGTTGACGTGGCCGCATGCTTTGGTGCACGATTGCTCGTGGAGACTGACATGGCCGCATGCTTCGGTGCACGATTGACCATAGAGTTTGACTGAGTCGTAGGGATGTGCTATCTTGGGCACATAGAGCGGGAGTGAGTTTATGCGCCCACACTTGGGTGCATGTTTGATCTGCATGAAAACAATGTGGGCGTATAGACCCTCTTTGATCATGTGGGCGCATAGCTTCTCATTGATTCTATGGGCGCATACCTCCCTCTTCTACCATGTGGACGCATAGCCCCCTCTTTGACCATGTGGGCACATAGCTTCTTTTGTCTTTGTATTTTTCATGCTTTTACAAGACCCCCTTCAAAGTTTTTGAGATTCGAACGAGTGTCGAAATACTTTGAAAGAAGCATGGGCAAAACTGTCTCCACCAGCTTCATGGGCGCATGATAGAAATGACCCCTTTGGGCGTATAGGTGTCTGCCAGGCTGTCGAAATGTGGCTGTTGAGGTCTTCCTTAGAAATCTGAAGCGGTAGGCTCGTTTTGGAACATAATTTGGAAAAGGTCCATTCTCTATGCGTACTCTGCATCAGCAGATAGCAAACGCATAATCTACAAAAGACTGTCTCTGCGCAGGCACATAGAACATGTGGGCGCATAAACCTCGTGGGCGCATAGGCCATGTGGGCGCATAGCTCTCCGTTCATGCCTATAAATAAGCTTTGAAGAGAGATAAAGTTTATTCTCTTTTAATTTCAGAATTTTTAAAGAGTTTTTCCTTTGTTCTCTTTCAAGCAATCATGTCTTACAAGGCTGCTTCGACTTCCAAGAAGTCTGCGAAGGGCAAGAAGACTGCAGCAGCTACTTCTCCTCCTTTGGCACCCCATCCTGGGTGAGGAGCTGTCTCCAAAAAACAAAGTCTCGAGCATTAATTTGTGATGCTCGGACTTTTCTCTGCGTGGGTGCATAACCATCGATATGCACCCAAAGCAAACCTTTGTGAGCGGACTTATGTGCTCACAGATGCATGCGCCCACGCACTCTGTTGTGTTATGCGCCTAGGCACTTGGCTGTATCATGCGCCCACAAAGAACATGTGCTTATGCGTCCACGCAGAATTTGTGCTTATGTGCCCACACAGAATTTGTGCTTATGCGCCCACAAACCCTTTGGGCGCATAACATCAGGGCGCATAGAATTTCTCAGTACGTAGCACTTTTTTCTGTAGATTCTAAGTCTGACTTTTCTTTATGTCTTCGCAGTTGACATGGTTGTCCCGGTTCTTGGTGGGATTCCTCTTGGCTCTGTCCGCCATGCTCTAGATTCAAGCCTTGTCACAGCAACGGTCACAAAAGCTCAGGTGAAGATCATCCACGACCAGCCTTCGATGCGGGTGATTTCTATGCTTGAGCACGACAAAATGTTCTTGAAGCAGATGATAAATGATGAGAAGTTCACACTCGGAGAGGCACGGAGCTTTAAGAGACCGTACTTCCTGTTTGTGAGAACCTGGGTTTTGAGGACAACGAGACGATATGTCTAGAAGACCCTCTGGTAGTTAGGTTAAATAACCAAAGAATATGGTTGCCATCAATGAAGCGCCAATATCCTCTGTCAGCGTTTACTGATCTAGCTATGCGAAGGCAGATGAAATGGGACCTGACCCTTGAACTGCATGGGATCATTTATGGCAGGATCTAATTCAACTCTGGTGACCAGAAGAAGGACACTTTCAAGTGTGTCAAGGGCTCCACGTCCTACTCGACGAGGGGGCTGCATCCTGGGGCCATAATAAATGATGTCCCGACTGATCTTCACCCTTACACTGCTGAGACTCTCTCCAACTTGATGCTGTCAAAGAAGGAGTCGTATCCGGGAGGGAAGCTACGGATGGAAGGTTGAAAATACTCTGTCCCATTCTGGAGTGACCTTACTGGATGGGTGCTCTCGACTTACGAGGCCACCCTAAAAGCTGTCGATCTATTTATGTTGTTAGAGCCACCCAATATGGCGTTAAGGTTAACTGGCCTATGTTTATCACATTGGTGGAGTTGTACAACTATCACACGTGTACCTTCTTCACTCCGGGTGGGAAGATGGGTTTGGCTCTTCATGAGATACAGGCGATATCAAAACTCCCTGGGGGACTGAGCCATACGAAGAGTACGT
This sequence comes from Iris pallida, assembly GCA_029216955.1. Lineage (NCBI taxonomy): Eukaryota > Viridiplantae > Streptophyta > Magnoliopsida > Asparagales > Iridaceae > Iris > Iris pallida. The sequence goes on along the minus strand of JANAVB010020398.1, from coordinate 7,505,334 downwards.
CCCCTGTGATGAGGAGCTCATGGATTTGGAGAGGGAAAACTTCGAGATGGTAGAGGTGTACAAAGAGTTACTCTGTCACCTTTTTATTTCTCACTAGATCACGAAGAAGGGTAAGACTGAGGGATCCCTTCCCCATACGAGGGCCTGGACCAACTACATCTTTATCAGAGAAGAAGGAGACGGCCCAGTCTCTTTCTCCACCCGCAAGCTCTCGACGAAATCTGAGATATAGAAGTTGATGGCAGATCACGGGGCTGTAGACGCCGAAGATAGTGATGATCCTGAGGGAAACTTCCCAGTTTGTTATTTCTTCAGGCAGGCCGAGTTCAATCTGTCAGAAAAGGCGGTGCTAGCCGCTTTCCTGATGACGTGGCTTCGTGATTGTGTAGTCCCTGGTGGTTTAGGGTCCTTTGAAAGAATAACCCGGGGTATGATACTTCCGGCTGTAAAGTTGGCCTTTGGATGCCAGCTTGCTCTGCTTCTTGCGATGGTCTGCACCATCCAACGAGGCTTGCGACACTTCGTTGTGAACGCGGTGACGCCTGATAGCAGAAAAGATTTTGTTTGGACTGAATTTCCCTTTCATTATCTGATGGGATGGCTGGTGCTGCACTTTCCTAAATTAATGAATGTCGGGCTGATGGTAGACTCTTTGGCGGGAGATGCCTTTCTTCGAAGATTCAAAGATGCAGATTGGACCGTTACAGGGGTACCTGTTTACAGGAAGGCTTTGAGTTTCCTGCAGAATTATGAATTCTTCAGAGTGTCGCCTCCGTCTGGTAGTGGCCTGCAGTAGACACCCTAGTAGGTGAGGGATCGCTTACTACTAGCCTTCCTATTAGGGCATTTCGTTGGCTCCAGTCCATCAGGCCTTCCCATCTGGTGTTCAGAAATAGGAACCAGACTTTCCTGGAACCTTACCTGCCGAGTCGCTTTGCACGACAGTTCGGCTACAGCCAGCTTCTCTTGGGCAATCCCAGCCCTCATCTATAGTCGACAGGTAGCTTGATCGATGGGCACGTGCATGGGGTTACTATAACGCTGGATGTATGGAGGCATTTTTTACCCTGCCAGAAGATAAGCCTGACACCCACATGCTCTTTGCTGCTGCCAAGTTCTATATTCAGGTTAATACCATTCATTCTCTGTGTGACCGTGAGTTGATTTTAATATCGGGGACTAGGCTTGCCCCCATTCTTGCTGATATAGGACGAGTACACACAATGGGGGGTCACAAAAAGAAAGGTGACGCACCCTCAGCTGAGCCGGCTGCAGCGCCACAACAGAGAGTTGGTCTTATGGAGCCCATTGTTGCAGCGCCTCGGAGAGAGGATACTGAAGAACCTCTTTTGACGTCCCTCGTAAGAGGAAAGCTTCCACCGAGCTGGTTCCACGGCCCAAAAAGAAGAAGGTTGTTGTCTCCCGAGGGAGAAAGAAGGTCACGGACGTGAGCGCCAGCTCGCCTCCACCCAAAAGATCTTCTCGACAGACGGCATCGCGGGCCGTTACCATTCGGGAGGTAGATCCCTTCATAGAATTCATAGCCGGTTTGGTCAAACTGTTAGAAGTTTTCTCACCATTGCGTTTGTCCTTTGCACAGGATGTTGAAGTCACAACTACAGCAGGTGCTTCTTCGTTTGAAGAGGTGGACATAACAACAGTGTCCCCTGCTCGTCCTCAACCAATGGATGAGGGTGGGTCTTCTTCAGTTGTAAGGCTTGAGCAAAGGGATGATCAGGGCGAAGGCCCAGACCATGACGGTGAGCAGAAAGCCAGTCCCTCCTATGATATTTGTTTGGGGGATATGTCTTAGGCCTGTCAATGGTAGACCGAAAATCCGTATCCGATCCGTATTCGAACCGAAAATATCCAAAATTTTGGATACAGATACGGATTTGGATATCATATCGGATATTTATCGGATATCGGATACGGATACGATAAGTGTCATATCCGGACCAATAATATCCGAACCAATAATATTTAAATTATTTAATAAATATAAAATATATTGGGCCATCATGAATTCAGAATTCAGTCGAAAATCTATTGTTTCTGTTGTTTCTTGACAAAATATGTCGTTTTAATGTAGAAATATGTTGTTTCTTACAAAATCTGTCGTTTCAATGTGAAAATATGTCGTTTCTTGACAAAATCTGTTGGTTCTGATTTTTTTTCTTCTCTTTTTAAATTTTTTTAGTAATCTTATTGGTTCGGATATTATCCGATATTCGTTAAAATTATTGGTAACGGATACGGTAGCCAAAACTTCTATTCGATAGGATATCGGATAGTTATCGGATATATCCGATAGTTAATGGTTCGGATATGGCAATGCCAATATCCGACCAATAAGCTACCATTGACAGGCCTAATATGTCTGCGATAGGAGCTATGATGAAAGGCTTGGATGAAAATCAAGTCCAATCAGCTCACCCTCCTCTGGGTATGTTATCTTTGTACCTCTCTTCAGATGAGATTTTTTGACTTCAATTTTGCGTGCTCCTCGTGAGGCTGACTGCCATTGTGTATTCCCTTGTAGACAAGGAGAAGGAACCACACATAGAGATAGCCCAAGATATTGCAGGAGGAAAAGAGGTTGTCCCTGGCTCCTCTAGGGTTGCTGGTGCGGAGGATTATGTCAGTAAGCCGACATCGACTGCAGAAGGACAGGTTGAACAGCCTCTTGAGGTGGTTGTTGCTGAATCTACTTCCGGTCCATCTGGAGCCGTAGAAGATATATAGCCTGATGTTGCTCGGGGCCTTGACATTGTTCTCCTTGAACAACCTGGGCCTGCCCTTGGCTCCTTAGTAACCAAGGCTGATGACCTAGTCCAAGTTGGCGCAGAGCATGCTGAAGGTACGAAATTACTACTCTTTCGCACTCTTTCAGGTTCATCTTTCCGTTGCTGATATATATATATATATATATATTTTTTTTTTTTGCTGATATATATATATATATATATATATATATATATATATATATATATATATTATATATATATATATATATATATATATATATGTAAAATATATATATATATATATATATATATATATATATATATATATGTAAAAATATATATATATATATATATATATATATATATATATATATATATATATATATATAAATATATATATTTATATTTTTTTTTATATTTACATATATATATATATATATATATATATATATATATATATATATATATATATATATATATATATATAGGAAAATTCTACAATACATCCGCTGGAAATGGATGTATCGATACATCCGAAATCTGGACCGTTGGATGTTAATCCAACGGTTCAGGTTTAATTCAGATAAAATAATACAGGAGACATCATTTAATGCTGATTTAGACTTTTGACCTGTTGGTAACTTGCTTTAGCAGGTCATTCTTCACTTTAATTTTTTCAATGAACACCCTAAATTAACTCATATTTACTCTCTCAAAAGTCCATCCAATTTAATCTGAACCTTTTATTTTTTTTGGGTTACAGGCCATGGTAGTCGTGGTGGTGCTGGTGGTGGTGGAAAGAGAAACGGAGATGAAGAAGGAAATAAAAAACGGTTCGAATCGCGTCGAACGTCGTCGAGCACCCCTAGAACAACGAGGATCACCAGCTGCGCCGAGAAGAATCGGTCCGCTTCGCGTCGGACGTCGTCGAGGCCTCCTCGAACAAGGAGAAGTACCAGCGGCGTCGCTAAAATTTTACTGCCCATGCCATTGTCTAAAAATTTATTTTTCATTTAACAATTTAATATTTTATTAATAATGCTACATGTCATGGTGGTGGTGGTGAACTGAGGAAACCTACTTCTGAGGTCGGGCGGATTATTTTTTAACTTTTCTAAAGATAATATTTTCGAGGAGAATATTTTTTTGGACAAAAAATGGCCATTCTCTTTGCTTTTAACACGGAGAATGGTACATTTAGGACGGAGAATGGTACATTTAGGACGGAGAATACGGCGAATGGCCATTCTCTTTGCTTTTAATATGGCGAATGGACGGTGAATACGGCGAATGGATGGAGAATGGCCATTCTCTTTGCTTTTAATATGGCGAATGGACGGTGAATACGGTCAATGGACGGAGAATGGCCATTCTCTTTGCTTTTAATACGGCGAATGGACGGAGAATGGACGGAGAATACGGCGAGTGGCCATTCTCTTTGCTTTTAATACGGCGAATGGACGGAGAATGGCCATTCTCTTTGCTTTTAACACGGAGAATGGCCATTCTCTTTGCTTTTAATACGGCGAATGGACGGAGAATGGTACATTTAGGACGGAGAATGGTACATTAAGGAAGCCGATAAAAGCTCGTTCTCTCAAATCTCTTCTTTGTGTAAATTAAATCCAAGGAGGACACAATCCCTAATTTTAGTTATTGCTTAGCAGAGTCTGCTTAGTTGTTGTAAAATTGTGGTGTTGCTTCTGTGACACTTTCATCTTTAATCTCATATTTTCTATGAATATGTGTTCTGTTTGATTTTGATTTAGTAATCTTTCCGTATTTAGTTTTTTTGTTTTATCTAACAATTTAATATTTTTGTTATATATCTACAGGGCATGGTGGTGGTGGAAGGAGAAACGGAGATGAAGAAGAAAAGAAGAAGAAGTTCCAGTTCGCGGTGGACTTCGTCGAGTTCCTCAATCAAGCGGAATTAAACCTCTTATAGAGTTCCTTAATTGGAGTTGATCACGATAACCTTTTGTAATTTTCAAACGGATAGTAGAATCTTCCTCGAGCCCTCCTCAATCAAACGGCTAGTAGAATCTTCCTCGAGCCCTCCTTAATCAAACGGCTAGTAGATTGTTTCCTAGTCTCGAAATTTATTTGTCTTTCCATCTTCCTCACTTTTTGTACTTCTCTCTTGCTATATATACAATAGTTTTTTTGTTTCATAGTACTATTATTCATTCTGAAATACATAGAATAGTTTTCTGAAATACAATAGTTTTCTTGTTCTCAAGATGTCTACTCGTGTGGGGGAAAATGTAGAAGACGTAGAAGATTGGATGCCAAATCCAAATGAAACCTTCATTCCGCGTTTGTTGCGCAAGATTGAAGAACATCTGGCGACGATTTCAGCTGATGTTGCAAAGATAAAAATTGAACAAATGAAGTTATCTCGACGTTTGGATAAGATTGAAGAATCTCTAGCTTTGAAGGAGGCATCTTCATCTAGAGCATTTAATAATGTGAAGGTGGTTTCCGTTGAATATTCTTCCGAAGAGGAGGACGTGGAGCTACAGTCTCGTAGTCAAGCATTGGACCGATATCTCGTATTGGAAGCTATAGAAGAAGAAGAAACTGACTTTAGCAGTCCTTCTAAAAGAATGCGTAGAAATATAAATCCGGTCACACCATCCAAAAATTTAATAAGGGGTTCAACCTCGAAGCCTAGCAATTGTACTAGTGTTTCTTCGAGATATTACGACTATATTTTTGCAGATGATAGACCTGACGAGTAAGTAATATGAGTTTTGATTTAATTCCAACAGTTTTTTTCTCCTAATTTATTCGTTTCTTTTCTTAGAGAAATAATATCATCTTGCAACAAAACCTATGTGTCTCGGTGGGAGATGAAGACCTTAGCTCCTTTAACGAGAATTACCAATGGGGTATGTATAGATAGTATATTTCTTCTTAGATGCCATCTATGTTTACTTCGATTCCATCGCTGACATTTTTAATGTTTTATTCATATTGTAAGTATTGTCTCTGCTCTTCTCACCGCGGAGGAACGGAAAAGAACCTCCAATAAAGCTAAAGTATGGTTTTTACCAATAAGGATGTCGGTGAGTGAGCATTTTATTCTTCAATGCATATGCATTAACAATTTTCTCGTTTGTTTGTCCTTCGTAATGTATTAATTGATGTGTATGTAGAAAGCCACGTTACCTCCATCCGTCAAAAAGCCTTATGAAATATGGAAGAAGTTTAAATACTTTCAGGATTACATGGAATCTTTAAGCACTTGTAAAGAGGTATTAATGTATTTATGTTTAATTATTAATCCTAATTTTCTGAAAATTTACTAATTTATTTTACCTAATTATCCTGATTCAGATATACATACCCATTCATTTGGGCGAACACTATACTCTTGCAAGAGTTGTGTTTAAAAACAGGACTGTTGAAATTTGGGACTCACTTGCATCTAAAGATGATCCGATTCAAAGCAGAACAGTTATAAAAGAAATAGTAAGCTCATATTTATCAATTTTTATGAATTGGGTACAAGAATACGCATTATACTAATACATATTGTTTTCTGGTAATTGTAGCTTTCAAATTTGGATATCTTTCTCGAAGAAGAGATTTTGAAGCTGAGGGATGCTAGGTTCAGCTTTTCTACTTTTGCAATAAAACGCCCTTCTTATGTTCCCCTCCAAGGCAATTTAGTTGATTGTGAAATTTTTTTAATTGCATTCATGAAAGACCGATGTAGCCTGGACTACCGTTCTATCGATGTAAGTATGAAAATATGTCGTCAAAAACTTCAACTTTTTATAGCAATATTTTTGATGTTATGTTTGTTATATGAAGTTTGATGCGAAAAAGGAAAGACGCATAGTTGCTGAATGGATTACAACTTCAGAGCACAATCAAGAGCTAAAAAAGAAGTCCAATCTGGTTGAATATGGAAGACGATGATTTTTTTTCTTCTTCTTTTATATTTAATGTATGGAAAGCCCTAACGTATTATGTTCATTTGTTTTGTTGAGTTGTAATGACATTTTTGCCAAACGGCTTCAATTCTTTTTGATTAAGCAGAATCATTTCTGTCCTTCAGATTAATATAATTAAGCAGAAAAGAGTCTTTTGCCCTTCCATCGAATGACATTTTTGCCCTTCTAATTAATTCAAAACACCCCCGAACCCTTTTATTAAAAAAAGAAAAGGGAAAAAGAAAACCGTTTCGGAGCTTCCTCTTCTTCCATACTCCACTCTGTACTCAAACCTAGGTCATTCTCCTCCAAAATCTTCAAACCTTCCTTCCCATTCGCAATATTCACACCATGTCGGCATCAGCGACAGAATCATCACCGGCAGCATTACCAAATAGAGAAGATGCACCAGTTACAGAAAATCCAAAAGCGAAAGACGGAGAACAACGGAAACCCTATTCTAAGAAAGTTGCAAAAAAGAAAAAGGAAAAAGTTGCTAAACAAAAAGAAGTGCAAGAAGAAGTGCAAATAGAAGGTATAATTTTGATTTTATGTTCGCAAATTCTGTATATTTTTCAAAGAAAATGACATTCTCCGTCATAAAACGCATTTGAATGTTAAATTCTATTTGCCGTTTAATTTGGAACGGATAATGTCATTCTCCGTCTAACTTGAAACGGAGAATGCCGTTCCCAGTGTTAAAACCCATAAGAATGGCCATTCTCCGACCTAATTTTTGGTTTTTTTTTGTTTTGCAGAAAGAAAATCTGTCAGGAATAAGGATTCAAGACTTTTTCGTTCTACCTTCAAGCCAATGCTAAATCTTATGGAGGAGGTCAATCGAGATGCTGGCCGTTTACCTGAGCCAGTTATTGGTTCCTTGAAGAATACCGGTTTCTGGAATTTTGTCGAGATTTTCTACCAAAACAGAGTCCACGTCTCCGAAATGGCCAAGGTAACGGAAGGGCTTGAGAATTTAATTGCAAGTTACACAGAAGAAGAAGATGGCGTCGGGTGCTTTGAATTGAGCACCACTGTTAAAATCGTGCCAAGCGTCAAGGATATGGCAGTCATATTCGGTCTACCGCTGAATGAAGAAAGCGTTGATGATGTTTCTTACAGAAGATTGATAAAGGAAAAACAACAGCAGCCCACACCACCAGCATCATTGAGCCTGTGCAGAGATCATTTCACAAGATTGCTGGCTAATACTAAGGGCAAACACTCAGAAGTCACGAATAAGGAAGTGATAGACAAGTTCTTTGAATTGTTACGACGGCTTCGTAGCAGAGATAACGCTGTTAATCCAGATGATTTGGCCAAGCTAATAATCTTCCACTTGTGCCAAACAGTATTCTTCACAAAGTCTGGCGGTTCAAATTTGCCGTACAGATTCTTGGCCTTGGTAGACAGTGTGGACGTCATCAACAGTATATGCTGGCTAAGGTTAATCCTGGCATATGTAATGGATAGCATAAAGAGGAGTAGAAGCAAAACTGAACAGGGGGATTACTCAATGGCTTTCCACAAATTGGAAGGTTGCACAATATACTTCCTCTATTGGTTTGCAGAACATAGTAAATTTGTGGAAAGGAAGTTCGCCCAAATTCCTGATTATCCAAGATTTTTCACATGGAATGGGTACGATATCTCAAACTTCCTCAAGGCCGAATATCACAACAAAATGAGATCGAAGATGATATTGGAAGATCTGGTTATACCTGTTGGTAAAGAAGAAGGGCACAAAAAAGATGAGCCACCTATAGAAGAAGTTGAAAAACAGGGAGAGGAAGAACACCAAGAAGCAGGTGGGAATAATTTTGATGAACAACGGATACCACCGCATCATGAAATGGGCGCTGTGATGGACGACTCAGCAAAGGAATTAGAGGATTTGAGAAGGCATCATTATGATATTCTTGCGCAGAATGAAGAACTGAAAGAAAAGTTGAAAGAGATGGAGGCACAAGGAGCGCAGTTACGTGCAGCCAACTTTGAGAATGCCATACTCAAAGAAAAGCTGAAAGAGCTCCAGGCAGAAAAAGAGCAACAACGTGCAGTCAACGTTGTGATGGAGGGCTCTGTGCATGAACTGGAGGATTTGAGAAGACATCATTCTGATATTCTTGCGCAGAATGAAGAACTCAAAGAAAAGTTAAAAGAGATGGAGGCACAAGGAGCGCAGTTACGTGCAGCCAACCTTGAGAACGAGAAACTCAAAGAAAAGCTGAAAGAGCTCGAGGCACAAGAATCACAACAACGTGCAGTCAACGTTGTGATGGAGGGCTCTGTGCATGAACTGGAGGATTTGAGAAAGCAGAATTCTGTTCTTAAATCAGATCTACATGCACAAGGTAAAATCTTTTCTATTTCAAATTTCTGATTTGTAATCTTCCAGGAGAATGACTATTCTCCGTGTACTATAACACAGAGAATAGTCATTCTCCGTGTTATTTGGAACGGATAATTGCTATTCCCTATCATTTCGATACTGGAAAGGTTATTCTCCGTGTAATTCCAAACGGAGAATTCTATTCTCCGTATTATATTACACGGAGAATGTCATTCTCCGTGTTAGGTTCACATCATACATTTCATTGTTGTTTGTTTTATTTCAGAGCGAACAACCAAACAACTCAGAGAAACAAATGAAAGGCTCGTTGAGGAGAAAAGGGAGCTTCAAAATAAAGTTGAATCGTTTAATATTGACGTCCTAAATGTACAATTCTCCGTCCTACCTTCGTCCTAAATGTACCATTCTCCGTGTTAGAGGAACGGAGAATGGCCATTAACAGTCCCAAAAATTGTTCTATACTAAGTTAAAAGCATATAATAGCACCCAAAAAATGTTAACAATAGAAAAATTCTACAGAACCCAAACACCAGACTCGAACCTAGGCCTTCCATGTAAAAGCCAAACAGCACAACCAACTAAGCCTGGAATAAGACATCAATAATGCTAAGTCTACTACCAAATGCTTGCTTACAATACTCTTACAACCTTCACCCATTGATGACATGTGGGCCATGGCCCACATGTCAGCAATGGGTGAAGGTTGTAAGAGTGTTGTAAGCATTTGGTTGTAACTTTAACATTATATCCCAACTTCCAATAAGGAATAAGAAGAGTCGGTTAGGAACGTGTATAAATATACATAGGGGTCTCCATTCATCTGAGTAGGTTGCACATTTAACATGGCTCCAAAAAGATCATCTGGTTGGGAACCATTGCCAGAGCCTTCTTCCAGTCGTCGCCGAGCCTCTTCGCATGGAGCACCCTCTGTGCCGCCTCCGGCCCATGACTGGCTGGCAGCGGCTGAGAACTTTCTGACCTCCTGCGGGTTGTCACTGGAGGTCATCGCTCGACCTCTTCATCCGACGCCAAACTTTGACCTGTTGCCGATCACTCCGGAGGAACGGGATTCTCTGGAGAAGAGGGAAGCGTTTCGCCGCCTGTGCCATAGGGCGGGTGTGCGCACCCTGCAGGACTTTGCGGAGATCCTCCGGGAGGCCAGTGAGGGCTAGACCCTTTTTTATTTTTTTATTTTTTTGTTTTTTACAGTTTTTTGTCCTCCTCTTGTATACTTCTCTGGAGAATGTTCCGGCGACGAAGCTGGGATTTAATGAAATATAATATTTTGTTAACTCAATTTGGTTTCGGCTACAATCAAACTTTTACAATCTTCTTACAACTTACACCCATTTGCTAACTATAGCATTGCTCTTTATAATTAACAAATCTTGTTGCGTCAAATCAATATATCAACGACGATATCCCCATCAATGACTTGTTACGTCATAGAATTGATTATGCTGCCAGCGTCAATCTTGCCGTCAAATCCATTTTAAATATGTTTACAAAGTAAAATAGAGGACAACATTGAGTGTTTCAATTTTACTCTTTTCAAGTACATAGTCTTCTTATTTTCAAAAATTTAATCAAATATTCGTAAAATGGAAATATTGAGTCTTAAACTTCACATTCTTAAATATGTTGTCAAATTTTTTTAAATAAATATGTTTCCACCACATTTTTTCTGCCAAATTTTTCAATAATTTATACGGAACACGTGGATATATACTAGTAATAATAGTAATAAATTTAATTTTGGAAAAAAAATTTTTAAAATTAAGGTCTCAAAATCCCAAAGGTTTATGTAGTGATTTCACATGGATATACTAGTAGTAATAGTAATAAATTTAATTTTGGAAAGTAGTTTTTTAAATTTAATAGTGATAAATTCGACCGTCTTATACTAGTAATAATAGTAATAAATTTAATTTAAGACTCAAAACTATTCTAATTTTTTCCACTTCCCAAGGTCATATAAGACGGTCGAATTTTTCCTCTTCTTCTCTCAAACCCTCTTCCTTCTCCCAAACCCTCTCCCAAACCCTCTTCTAATCAAAATGCCGCCGAAGAAACAACGACCGTCGCCGAAGGGGAAGGATCCACGAAGGGATGCGATACAGGTCCGAAGGGCAGAACTTACAAGGGCGGCTAAAACTAAGATTATGGTCGCTAGGGCAGAGGCCGAAAGGGCAGCGGCGGTGGCAGTGACAATAAAAGCGGAGGCGGCAGCCAAGCCACGTGCAAAAAAGGCTAAAAACACTCATTGCTCGACAAAGACCAGAAAATCTATCTTCGATACAGAGTCGTCGGAAGACTCAACTTATGAAGATCGAAGGCGTACTCAAGCGAAGGCTAAGGTGGCAACGGATACAGAGTCATCAGCGTACTCTGTGGATTTTGAATCCTCATCAGAAGAGGAAAATGAAGAGGAAGAGCAATCATCAAATAAGTTCCAGGCTGGAGAGGAGGTAAAAAAATTTAAAGACTCTAAAACTAAGAAGATATACATTAAATATTTCAAGAAAAAGGCTGTTATGCCTGAAAGATCAATTAAGATGGATGATGTCGAAGACGAAGCTTTCCTGGATATATTAAAATTCTATCAATTGGAGAAACTGAACAAATCCTGTCTTGAGAAAATCTCCCAAACAATAGTAAGAGAATTTTACTCAAATCTTCCGGCTGAAATTAAAGAAAAAGAAGAGGATCAACCACTGGTGTTTCTGAGAGGGAAACTGATTAGGGTAAATGCTGCTGTCATCAACGAATTTTATGGATTTGATCCAGTTCCTGAGTTTGATATGAAAGATATTGATAATGTTTCCATGACGGATGCAATTCATGAGATTACAGGTGTTTCAATGGGTGCCAAGACCCCTCAAAATGTATACAAAGATCGATTAAAAACTTTGTATAAATTGTTGCATGCCTACGTATCTCAAACACTCAACCCTACTGGACATGAGTTTTCCATCCATCCCGAGAGAGTAAATTTTTTTATTATATGGGGAAGAAAAAAAGGATGGATATAGGTTCCTACATGTTCAGTAGAATGATGCATCTCGTGGGAAAACCAACTGCAAGGACAGCTCTCCCTTTCGGAGGATTTGTATGCTCGATGGCTAATAAACATTCTGTCCCAAGCTTAGCAGGGGATGTTTATATTAAAAACAAAGGCCCCATGAGAAAACTAACCTTCACTCGAATGTTTGGAAAACGGACAGCAGCTGCAAGCAAACCATCAACATCTGGAAAACCATCAACTTATGGAATCAAAAACACTAAGGACAGGGTTGATAATCTATACAATTTTGTTGCTGCAAACTTTGAGAATGTCTTCAAAGAGATGAAGACTATATCCGACAACCAGAAATTGATTCTGGATAAGATTATCCAGATAGAGGTTGAATTTGCTGACCAAGAATAAGATTTTCCTTCCCTCGTGAAGAAGGTAAATGGGGCTAGCCCAAAATCTTATGTAAAAATACACACTGTGCACATTGACACTTTAATGCTAGCCATCACTTTGATACTTCTATTTATGTTTCTGGATGTCATTTCTACCTATAAAGTGAGTCAATACTGACTATAATTTTTCTTCATCCGTACCTCAAAGTGTAGGTGAAGGATATTTTAAGAAAGAAGAAGAAGTAGGAAAAAAAAAAGAAACAAGAAGAAGAAGATGGAGACGGCTATGAAGATTCATCTTTTGAGTTTTGAATATCTCTTATTTCAATATGGAAGTAATATTTGACTTGTAATATTGTTCTGAATATTTGTTGGTCATGGCGGACAAACTAAATTTTGTGTTTGAAATATTGTAAGACTAAACTTTTCGCTTGTACTCTGTGCATAGTTCGTAATTTGTTTTGAAAATGTAATAAGGTCTTGAATTTAGAGTAGGTCTGATATTTATTTGGATTATTGTATTGTGAATTATGCAGGTTCTATGTTGAATTACTAACGTGGATTGGGCAGATTACTGTAACGTGAATTATATTGGACTTGGAATGAAGTATACTTAATTTGATTATAATTTTTTGGTTGAAGCGTTTATTTGGTTGGCAGTTGGCCTTCATAGATGATATTGATATTTTGGTGTATTTCTTTGATTTGCAGATGCCCATCATAGATTTCGTGAGTCCTGGGTGCATTGCTAGGGTTTACAGGTGGCCTCATTACGGATGCATTCCTGGGATCACTGAAACTTTATTTGATTGTAATGTGTTTTGCTTTCTGTAAAAAATCATTACATCGATGCCATCAGTATGAATTCGATGCCAGTGCCTGTTCATCCCTTGTTATTGCTGAAGCAAAATTGTAATCCTGCGTTCATCCCTTGTTATTGCGGAAACATAATTGTAATCCTGCATGTTCATCCTTTGTTATTGCCATCAGTACATCGATGCCATCAGTATGAAGTCGATGCCAGTGTAAGGCATAATGTAATGTAAGAAAAATTCTCTTTGATAGTAGGTTAATTATATTCAAACATTCGCAAGAAATTTTGTTCAGCCATACAGTGGAAGCCTGATAAAATGATATTCGGATTATCTTGAAAATGATTTAATATAAAATGAATGTACTATGGTAAATGATATTAAAAATACTGTAAATATTTGGTGAAAAAATATGAGATACTTGAACATTTCCAGTCCTAAATGTACCATACTTTGTTAAAAGCACAGAGAGTGTCCGTTCTCCGTTTTCAAAGAACGGAGAATGGCCATTCTCCATGTTAAAGTAACGGAGAATGGCCATTCTCCTTGAGCATGGACATTCTCCGTGTTAAAAACAAAGAGAACAGCCATCCTCCGTCCATTCGCCGTGTGGAAAGCAAAGAGAATGGCCATTCTCCGTCCATTCGCCGTGTTAAAAGCAAAGAGAATGGCCATTCTCCGTCCATTCGCCGTGTTAAAAGCAAAGAGAATGGCCATTCTCCGTGTTAAAAGCAAAGAGAATGGCCATTCACCGTCCAAATAAAATATTTTCTTCGAAAATATTATCATCAGAAAAGTAAAAAAAATTTCGTCCGATCAATACAGATTTTTTTTTAAAAATATGTGACAAGATGATCCGCCCGACCTCAGAAGCAGGTTTCCTCAGTTCACCACCACCACCGTGACATGTAGCTTTATTAACAAAATATAAAATTATTAGATAAAAAATAAGATTTCTGACAATGGCATGGACAGTAAAATTAGAGCGGCGCCGCTAGTACTTCTTGTTCGAGAAGGTTTCAACTATGTCCGACGCGAAGCGAACCGATTCTTCACGGCGCAGCTGGTACTCCTTGTTGTTCTAGAAGGGCTCGACGACGTTCGACGCGATCCGGACCGATTCTTATTTCCATCTTCATCTCTGTTTCTCTTTCCACCACAACCACCAACACCACCACCACGACGGCCTGTAACCAAAAAAAAAAATACGAAATATTAAATTGGATGGACTTTTGAGAGAGTAAATATGAGTTAATTTAGGGTGTTCATTGAAAAAATTAAAGTGAAGAATGACCTGCTAAAGCAAGTTACCAACAGGTCAAAAGTCTAAATCAGCATTAAATGATGTTTCTACACTATTATTCAATCCGAACCATTGATCAACATCCAACGGTCCAGATTTCGGATGTATCGATACATCCATTTCCAGCAGATGTATTGTAGAACGACCCATATATATATATATATATATATATATATATATATATATATATATATATATATTATTTTCTTGTCAGGTTTAGCTTCTTGTCAAGCATCTCTTCCTGGAGCGGAAGATCCTTATCAAGCTTCCTCTCCGACGACCCCCTCCAAAGACGACGAGATAGCCCAGGAAGTCGTCAAAGCTTTCTATTATATCCTGAAAGTAAAGATTCCTGGAGTTTTGAATCAGAATACCGCCTTTGGCCCTGCGAAGGCTGTTACTGAATGCCAAGTGGCGGCCCTTGAGAGCATTGCTGGCTACGAGGAGCGGGCTAATGTTCTAAGAAAAGTTCTGAATGGCTTGGAGGACCGCGTGGCCAAACTCAGGGAAGATAAATAACGAAGCCCGACGTCGCTGTTTCGTGAAGAAGACGAGGCTTTAGTCGCGGCTCTCGCGGAGGAGGAGGCTACTTTCTAGGCTAGGAAGGATGCCCTTGCTTAAGAGATCAGTGAATTGGCTGATCAGTATGAGCAGTTCAACACCGCGAGTGAGGCTCGTGTTTGCTTCAAAGAATAAGCTGGCTGCCCAAATTACTGAGAAATATAATTACATCGCGCAGATCCAAAATAAGATTGCCCAATTGGAGGCCAGCTTGAGGACAGTTGTGTCTGAATAAAAGGATTATTCGGTTCAGGCTGCCGTGACTGCCACAACTTTAGACTAATTAAAAGAACAACTGGTGAAGTTGGAGGGAGTGCACGTGAAACTGATCCCCTTCCAGGATGAAGCTTTCCGACAGGAAGAAGCGCGCCGTCGTGCTACTGCCAAGTCCGAGACCGAGATTAGGGCTCTAAGGGATAGCATCAATCGGTTGTGTATCCCTTAGATCTTCTTTTGTAATAGGCTCAATTAGCCGTCAAGACTCTTGTATCTTTTTCTTTTCTCTGTCTTTTGATAGTCTTTTTTAATAAAGAATCATTTGGCTTTCAAAATTCTTGAATGAAGTTTGTGAAATATCAAAACTAGAGATAATTTGGACGTAGTAAGGATATTTTTGGTGGGTATTCCGCTGGAGAATTTGATGTGGACTTATTATTCGTTTTATATTCAAGGTTCTTGAATATAGATAATAAGCTGAAAGAAGCTGCTAATAGAGGTAATATGGACGTAATAGCAGAGGATGTTCTATATCTGACCAGAGGTAATATGGACGTGGAAGGATATATAACATTAGGTAGGAGTGGATAATTCAGAGGTAATATGGATGTGATTATCCTTGATGAATGCTTTGCTCAGAGGTTATATGGTCATGGCAAAATATTTTTTAATCATCCCACAGGGGAAATAATTATCGGAAAACAGTTCAGAGGTATTATGGACGTGACTTGTTTTCGTCAGACCAAGTTTGGGTAGAGTCCAAAACGGAAATAATTCCACTGGAGAATCTTTTTAGAGGACCTATTATCCATGGCGTATTCAAGACTCTTGAAATACGAATAATAGTTAAATGATTTTTTGAATCACATAAACATTGCACTGTACATTTACATGACTAAAACATGGTATATGTGAACGCTGTTCATGAATTCTTTAGGAACTTGCCGTTGATCGGCATCATGAGCAAGTCACCATCAGGTTTGGTTAGTCGATACGCACCGTTAGAGTATACTGATTCTATAACGAAAGAACCTTCCCATTTAGGCTAGAATTTTTCTTTTGTCTTGTGCGTTATGACCATTGGTCTTCTCACTGCTAAGACCAGATCACCAACTTGGAAGATTCTTTCCTTCATCTTTTTATGAAAGGCTCTGGAAAGGCGTGCTTGGTATAGCTCAATATGCTGCTGAGCTAATAAGTGTTTTTCGTCTAGCGCTTCGAGCTCTTGTAGTCACAGACGGTAACTTTCTTCGGCAGTCAACTCACTAGCTAAGGCTACTACCAGTTGGAGTCCGGACCGTTGTACGATAGGCCCAGAGACATTCGCCGAGCTTCTCACTCCATTCGTGCTTGTTTGAAGACACGAACTTCTTGAGAAGTATAATGGTGGTCTTATTGAAGGCTTCTGCTAACCCATTAGCCACTGGATTGTAGACAGTAGAGGCTACATTCTGGATTTGATTCTTATCACAGAATCGATAGAATGCATGGCTCGCAAATTATGGACCATTATCATGGATGATCCTGCGAGATAGGCCGAAGCGATAGATAACATGATGTTTGATGAAACTGATCACGTTCGACGTCTTTACTTCGGTAAGCAGTATAACTTCCGTCCATTTGGAGAAGTAATCAGTTATAGCTAGAAAGAACCGATGTCCTCTTGAGGATGGCGGACTGATTGGGCCTATGACGTCCATACCCCAGGCTTCAAAAGGCCAAGATACCGCCGTCGGGTGTAGAAACTCCGAAGGTTGATGAATGAAGTCGTCGTAGAACTGACAAGCCCCATACTTCTTTGCATATTCAACAACATCTGCTATCATCGTGGGCCAATAATAACCCATTCGTCTGAGGTGATCTTGTAATTTGGGGCCTGGTTGATATGAACCATAAACTCCTTCATGAGACTCACTGAGTGCATGTTTGGCTTCTGTGTCTGATAAATATCATAACAGTAGCCCGTCGTAAGAGTGTCGGTACAACATTTGGTAGCTGTATCATAGTAAAATCTGAGGGATCGCCTTTGGACTGACACTGCTTTCTTTGGGTCCTCA
Organism: Iris pallida; assembly: GCA_029216955.1. Classification (NCBI taxonomy): domain Eukaryota; kingdom Viridiplantae; phylum Streptophyta; class Magnoliopsida; order Asparagales; family Iridaceae; genus Iris; species Iris pallida. The sequence continues at coordinate 7,487,933 of JANAVB010020398.1, read as the reverse complement.
GGGAGGATTCCATAGATGGCGTAGTCTATGAAAGAAAATCTCCAATCTTTAACGTTGACGTTTGTTTCCGTTGCGTAACTGTGATGAATATGCAAGGCATCTTTCACACAGAATAGTTTCCGACCAGACACTGTGATCGAAAGCTGAATATTGGTAGGGATGGTCAAGGAAGCAGCAAGACCGGCTAAAGCATCTGCTTTTATATTCTGTAGTCGAGACACGTGCTCGATGAAGAATCCAACGAAAGTAGAAGCCAACTCGATTGTCGCTTTGTGATATGGGATGAGGTCTTCGTGACGAACTTCATAATCCCCTCGGACCTGACTAACTATTAGCTTAGAATCGCTGTAAGCTTCTACATAGTCAACTCCCAGTTGTTTTGCCAGTTGAAGGCCGATCAGTAGGGCATTATATTCGGCCACGTTGTTAATACAGGGTTCCATGAGAGAATATGCATGGTGTATAACCAGATGGTAGGGTGACACAACCACGATGCCTACGCCGGCCACGATATTTCCTTTAGGTCCTGTTCTTGATGCACCGTCAAAGAACATTCACCAAATAGGAATTTCTTCAGTTGCAGTGTTAGACTCCACTACTTCATCCGGGATTTCATCGTAGAGTTTGGAAGATTCTGGCACCGGATGAGATGCTAGGAAATCAGCTAACGCTTGGCCTTTTACTATCTTCGGAGGGCGAACAATATATCGTATGGAGTTAACAACGTTGCCCATGTAGCTAAACGGGAATTAAGAGAACCCGGTTTAGACATGAGTATTCTGAGAGGATTGACTTTAGATATGACGTGGATAGTCTGCCCAGACACATAGTGGCATGTCTTCTGGATAGCAAATACCAGTGCAAGATATTCCTTTTCCACGGGTGTGTATCTGTGCTCGGCACCCACCATTGTGCGGCTGAGGTAGTAGATTTTCTGTTCATGGCCGTCTTCATTCTTCTGAGCTAATAGGACACCAAGGGAATGGTCAACAGCACGGACATATGGTAAGAAGGGCTTCCCCATTATTGGAGCCACCAATACTGGAGGGCTTGTGAGATACTTCTTGATGTCGTCAAATACGTATTGACATTATTTATTCTAGACGAAAGATACTCCTTTCTTTATGAGCTAAGTAAATGGTTGACACCTTCCAGAAAGATTTGAAATAAAACGTCTGATGTAGGCTAGCCTTCCTTGAAGTCCGTATATCTCTTTGAGATTTCTTAGGGGATGCATATCGAGGATAGATTTCACTTTCTTCGGTTCAAGATGTATATCCTTTGAAGTGATAACAAAACCAAGGAACTTGCCGTTGGAGACTCCCAGAAAAAACTTGGTTTGATTCATCTTGAGTTGGTGTGCACGCATTAGTTCGAACACCATTCACAAATCTTGGAGGTGGTTGCCCTTGAGATGACTTTTAACTGCGATATCATCTACATAGTATTCCGCTATTTTGTACAAATGATCGCAAAAAATTGTGTTCATAGCTCACTGGTATGTCGCCCCAGCATTTTTTAATCCGAAGGGCATCACCGTATAGTAGTATACCCCCAATGGTGTTCAAAACGATGTATGTTTCTCATCGCCGGGGAACATCTTGATCTGGTTGTAGATTGAGAACCCATCCATGAAGGACATCCGCTCGAAGTCGCAAGTATTATCGATCATTACATCGGTGGTCGGTAGAGGGAACTCATCTTTCGGGCATACAGAGTTCAAATCGTGGTAATCGATATAGACTCGAACTTTACCATCCTTTTTTATAACTGGCACAATATTAGCGACCCAGTTAGGATGTTGTTCTTTGCGAATGAACCCGCTTGAATTAAGCTTCTTGACTTCACTGTCGATGGCCTCCATGATATCTGGTCGGAATTGTCGTTGCTGCTGCTTCACTGGCTTAGCTTTGGACGAGATATTTAGGCGGTACATAGCAACTTTAGGCTCCAAGCCTGGCATGTCTTCATACCTCCATGCAAAGACGTCAATGTATTCTCTTATAAGATGTATAAGAGATTGTCGTTCTTCGCCAGACAGACTTTTATTGATGAAGAGTGGTTTAAGAGATGATTCATCTCCTAAATTACTTGGACGACTTCGTCTTCAGTAGGTGGTTCACGTTGTTTGAAACGTAACTCCTACCTAGTATCCATCTTTTGAGCCCATTATTCAAGCTCGATCGATTGGACATCATCTGCAATTTGGTCAACTGACACCATGTTGACGGACAAAGTTGCTTTGAACATGTCTCCAATGCTAGAGTCTGAATCCCAGAGGCAGAAATCAGAAGAATGAGAACAACAATCCGCTTCGACATCTGATCTTTCTGGAGTTGTTGGAGGAGTAACGTAACCCAAACTAACACCGTTTTGTTGATAATAGTTCTTGGGTTTGTCGGGAGGAGCAAAATGACGTATTGGCAATCGTCATCCATGACCATAGTTTAGCCCCTGGTCGCTTTTTATATCATATCCCATATTTTGGATGATATTCTTGGCCTGCCAACTATATCAGTAAAGTTGTATTTTCCCAGAATAATAGTCAGCTTTAATGTTATGATTGGGAGAAGTAGAGTCCAGAATGAACTTTCTTTTTCATGCAGATGAGGTAGTGGATATCTTTTGGCCAATTATCAGTAAAAGTCTGCCAATTATTCGACCAAAGATGATCAATTCTTCACCCTTCTTTCTAGTTGGAATGATGAAGTAGTGGATATCTTCTGGCAGACTTTTTTACGCAGATGAGACATCGTGACCGGCATACAGAGATGTGGTCCTATGCCGTGCTCTAGAGCATATATCGTATCTATGTACTGGTTTACAGATTGGTAGACATCGGAGTAATTCAAAGATAAACTTTTACTTAGAAAATATGCAAGTTCTTCTTCAGGGATAACATCATCTACTGAAGGTACATTATTTTAAGTATTGATATACTCATTAAGGGGATCATTATCTGGAACAGGAGCCACAGACTTGGCCAAGTTTGCCACATAGGGTAACTATTCAGGATTGGGAAGACGGACTTCAGCAGGTTCTACCCGAGGTATTTTGCGGAGAGTGATAGTCAATGGTTTGATCTTATCAGGATTCTTCTTTTTAACCCAGATTGTGAAAAGCTTTGGAGTACTTTTGGAGTAGTATGTCCTTTGACTCGGATAATTAGGGGACCATCACTGGCGGATGAACTCACTTCAGCTTCATCGTCAGCTTCGTTGCAGTCATCCTTTGAGGGCTGAGATTGGTAAAGTACCGAATCTCTATAGTAGGCTTCAGTACCCTTGAAAGGATCGACATCGGCAAACTCCGTCTTCATGATGCCATCGCTGTTGACGTACTTGAAGCACCAGTGATGGGTAGAAGGAACGATCATGTTTTCGTGTATCCATGGACGTCCTAACAAGACATTATAGGACACGTTGGCGTCGATTACATAGCAAAAAACCTCCTTTCGGAGATCACCAATCTGGCACTTGAGATGGATCTTGCCCAGTGGGTGGCTTCTTCTAGCATTGAAAGACATGATAGTTGTATTGGTTGCAGATAGCTTGTGCAGAGGGATCCCTAGAATTTGGAGTAAACTTCTAGGAATGATGCTGAGGGAGGAAACTGGATCGATATGCATCCGATCCACCTTAATTACCCCGATATACCCTGTATAGTACAAAGATCTATCATGACAAACGTTTTTGAGTAGCATGTCCTTCTGTGAAAAGGTGATGTTGGGCACCACTTCCATAGTGCTGTGGCAGTGAGGACAGGAGACGGGATCTTCAGTAGGGGCTTTGCCTTCAGCGAGATAGGAGTCAGCATGTAGTAATGCCTCACTTAAGGCCTTTCGCTTTTCTTTTGAGAGTCGCAATAGATCGAACAAAGATAACCTGATAGGTGTATTAGCCAGCTGTGCCAGTATGTCAAAGTTGTAAGGCCGATCCATGCCTTCGGGAGTTGGCGCCTTCAGAGACTTGTCAAATCGTGTCTCCTTCTGCTTAGCTTTGTCGGTAGTTGAAGGCTTAGATGGACCGACTTCTGAACTTGTGGGGGCAACAGGAGCTTGAGAAGGTACTGTTTCTTCTTGTGCGGGTTCATAAGTCCGTAGGTAAGCCTTCCCAGATCGCGTCTCGCCAGATAGAACTTCGTAAATGGGAGAAGACACCATATGACATGATTTATATTTCTTGCCCCTCTTTACTTTGGAAGATACCATCCCTTGCGTCATTTATTGCATAAGGTCCGAATGGACCTACATGATCTCACCATGTTCAGTCGTGAGTGGCACCAAGGTTGAGTTGCGAGCTAGGGGCAGGTTGACGACTTCCATTATTGCCTTAGGGATTGGGACTACGTCGTCTGGGACTTCTGTGGGAGGAAAGTCACCAAATTGAAGAGATATCATGTTAGAAGATACGACCTTGTCTTCAGCTTCGAGGTTGATCACTTGGCTGTTGATAAACCGTTGTATCTTATTCTTCAGGATGATGTAATCCTTGGTTGAGTGGTGCACGTACTGATGATAAAGACAGTACTTGGGATCGTTGAGTTGGTTCACCTTCAAAGGATGTCGTGGTGGAGGCAATGTCGGTTTATTACCCTTCATCAATGTATGAAAAAGGGTAATAACATCATCCTCGTCAAAGGAGAAAGTCTCCTTAGGTTTGTCTGGAGTGCCTTGAGAATTGGAAGCTCCCTTGGAAGTGTTGACCTTCAAGACTTCTTTTCCTTTACCCCTACGGACATGGATAGTTTGAGGGTGCTTGCTTTTGTCTTCAGATTTGGGTGTCTTCAACCCCAGTAATTCCAGATTTGGGACATCATTTTCTGCAGCATCAGCGGCCCCAATGAAAGCATGCTATGTATCATACTTATGTATACCCAGACAGAACTTCACTGTAGGAAGGAAGTTATGTCGACAAGTATCCATAAGTTCTGAGTCTGGTATACCGATGGACATCTTCAATGCTAGTCGCCTGAAGTGTTCGATGAAAGCAATAACAAACTCAGTCCTCCTTTGCTTGGTCTCGATGAGGGTGGACATACTAACATACATGCCACTCTCATAAAACCTGTTGAGGAATAACCTTTCCAAATCTTTAAATGAATTAATACAACCTTCAGGTAGACTGCAGAACCATTCAAAAGCTACCCCCTGCAAGGTGCTAATAAACAGCTTTGACAAGAATGGATCATCCCTGGGTAAGTGTAAAGTCTGCGTGTTGAAGAATGTCATGTGTTGGCGAGGAGAAGTCATCCCGTCAAATGAATTTAGCGTCAGTGGCTTATAGTTAGGAGGGCAAGTAGCATTCTCCCATTCATGAGGATAAGGTTGAGATATCCCCATCTTCTGAAGCTCGTCTTTGTGTGAGATGGTATCGAGACGGGCAACAAGAGAATCGATTGCATCCTGCTGATTGAGCAGATGTTGAGAAACGGCTACTGTACGGTTGTCAGGCGTCGTTGGTGAAGGTCCACCTCCAGTATTTATAAAATTTGTAGGAGGCACAACAGAATGATACTCCTTCTGTAGTGAAGGAGGGTTGTTGCTATGAGCCGGACTAACGTGTGCTGAGATATTTGGTTGAGGTGGAGGAACAGCCCCAGCAGTTTGGACTACCATGATACTGGTAAGCATATCAGTGATGTTGGCAAATACTGTTTCAAGACTCTCCCGCCGTTTGTTGGTCTGATCACTGGCTTCTTCAGGTCTCTCTCCATTTGCCATGTATGTAGATAACATGCGAGGATGAATAGAGGAGACAGTACAACTGGTGCTAATACTGTCTGTCTCTGAGTTAAAAAGTCCCTCGTCTTCAGGTAGGGGAGGTAGATAGTCACTGTCAGACTCGGAGAGATCATCGTCATCTGGAAGGCTACCCCCAGTGTGAAGGTCATCTGCTTCAGACTCCGAGGGAATACTACCCCCAGCTGAAGGATCATCACCTCCAGCTTGGGAGTCATCGTCATCTATACGGAATCGCATCCTTGACCGAGTACCCATATAGACTCCTTCAGATGTAACAGCTCGCTGGCCATCTGTTGGTAGACTTCTTCTTCTTCTGTTTGTAGAACTGAGAGAAAAAATTAGGTTCCTGGTCCACCTTCTTTGATTGGGGTCCCGTAAGTAGGACCCCATGAAGCCATGTTGGATGAAACACATAGCGGCTTTTCATCATCAGAGCGATGCAGTCGTCTAAACACGGACTGCCTCTGAGGTACTCTCATTGCTTTGGAGCAGCAACAGTTGATGGCAATATTGGTGCATGGATGTACGCCATGAATTGCCGTATCCTCCCTCGCTTTACGCTTATGATTTCTCATGTCGCGTAAATCAACGGAAGGGAATTTTGCCTTAAAACCCATCTCATATGCATCGCTGAGCTTTGCATATGAGTTTGTAATGGGAGTTGCCGCATCCGAACTTAGTTCACGTGCAGGGGAAACCTCCATACCTAAGTTCCGTAATGACCTTAAAGACAGCCCCGTGCTATACACGGTGGGGTATGTCTTTTTGCTGTGGGCGCATAGACCCTGCAGCATGCCCTTGGGCACATGCTTCCCTGAGGTCCTGGCAGCATGCCTGGCCCTCCTGGATGTGGGCGCATAGAATGAGTCATCAGAGCCTGGGCACATAGCCTTGGGCGCATGGCCCTGGGCGCATAGCCTATTAAAGACAAAAGTCCTCTGGTTAGGGTTATGCGCCCACATACTGCCTTGGGCACATGAGTCTGGGCACATGCTTGGGAAAGTAGCGCTATTTTCTTCTAGTTTCACTTTCTTCATTTGTGAGCCTCGTTCAGTTTGTCCAGAGCGTCGAACAATTCGATTCTTGGCACGTAGTGTTTTCTTTTGCCAAGTTTCGAGCGTTGAACATGTAGGAACAAAATCGTAAAGCAAAATACTCTAGAGGGGGGGTAAATAGAGTAGGCAGCGGAATATTGCTAATTAAAAACTTGTTAGCAGTTAGATCACAGATAAAATATTAAACACAAAAAGTAAATGGCAGAATTTAAAAGTGATCAGAAGGCAAACGCAAACACCGAGATTTATACTGGTTTCCCTCTTGTGAGGACTAGTCCAGTCGGAAGAACTCTAGCTTCCAGTTGAATCCACTATTGGAAAATCCTGCAAGTTTTCATACGAAGTCCTTGCAACTTCTACAGACGCGAGCTTTGATACGAAGAACTCGACCAACTTCGATTGTGAAGAGTTGAATCTTCTATCAAGCCTCTTATTACAATCGCTCTGGAACTTCTAGACCATACCGTACTGGCAAATCGACTAGAGGATTGTAACTGGCTTGGGATTTGAAAATAAAAGCTTTTAGAACTCTTTCGAAGAATGTAAGCTTAAGAAGAGAAGAGATTGAAAGTGAATTGGTGTTCTGAAATGATCGAAATACTTCTCTATTTATAGCTTTTTCCAAAGACAGAATTCGGGCAGAATTCGGACAGAACTCTTTGTAACAAACCGTAACTGAAGGATGACCAAGTTCAAAAACCCAACGTTCACTAACGTTCCACACGGCCGAACTCGGCCCGAGTTCTCCTGGGGTTCTGCCAGTTCATTTGGAGAAAATAAATTTTAGCTTGTTGAAAAATCCTTCAGAAGCTGTTTGTAAAAAGAATGTTTTTCAAAAACGTAGGTTATTTGTAAAAGAATAGGATGGTTTTGAAAAACGTTTTCGGATAGCCTATTTGCCAGTACGACTCGGTGTACAATGTATTCCTAGACTCAATAAAATAAAAAATTACATTGCTTAGCAGGAAGTACATTCTGAATGGCAAACGGCTTCAGTCTTGAACATTGTTGATAACCATTATTGAGTAGTGTCCAAAACATCCTAGTTAAACATATGAGTTGACTTGTAATTATATCGAGACAGAGTTTGATCAATTATTAAAATCTGGTTTGACCATGACCAATGGGCCAACAATCTCCCCCATTTTGATAATTGACAAACCTTGCCGATATAACATCTAAGCTTGGAATCAATTCAAAATAGTAATCAAAAAATTGTTCATAACCTGTATTCACAAAAAAAAAATGTTAGATCCTTATTTCTCCCCCGTTGTCACTTAGCAAAATAATTGCATAAGAGAAAGCTCCCCCACAATCAATGCATAAGTAACAAACAGTAAAAAAAACACAATAAACATAGATAAGCATGACAGGCATGGTAGAAACAGATAGACTATAGAAAAACAACACATGCATGTATTTGTCACAGGTAGTTAATAAAGAATGAAGCAACAAAAGATAGATAGTGCTACTATTAAACTGAAACAAATAAAGTGCTGAAATAGACTAAGATGCCAAAACTAAGGCATAATTAAAAACCATGTCCATGAATAGTCACATAATAGAAAAAGTGCTAAAAAAACTAATATAAACTTGGAATGTCGGAGCATTTCCAAGTAAACATAAGACAAAAAGTAACAGTCTCAATAATCTAACATCTCAAAACTCATCATCATCATCAATGTCATCAGCTGCAGCTCCAGCATGTCCAGAAGGACCAGCTCTAGAAGTACCAACGCCAGAAGTACGAGGAGTGGCGCCAGTGGTAAGATACCAATCATATGCATTCCCTGGCTGGAACAGAGAGTGAACCGCCTCATCGTCAATGCGGTAGCTAGAAACAGAAGGGTCTCGAGGCAGAGAGCTAGCAGAATGACCCGTCTGCGCAAACCTCAGATCGACGAAGGAGTTGGCAATCGCCTGGAACCGAGTCACATCACGGAACTCGTGTTCCCTAGAGGTCTCAACATAAAAAGACTGTAGATCTGATAAGTGCTGATGGATACCCTCAAATGTCATAGGGTAAGAATGAGGAGGAACAGGTGCTGTGGGATCTGTAGGAGTAGGTACAGGAGGAGTAGGTGCAGTAGGTGGAGGAACAGATGCAATACTGCGACGAGAAAGTTTGAGAAACTTGGGCTCGGGGTCGACAGCACAAGTAGATAAATCAATATCAAATCTCTGAAAAATACGAGGAATGAGCATCGTATAAGATAGGTTGCGGTCTCTCCCGCGACATCTACCCATCATCTGAATAATAGTCTTAGGGGCAGAAAAAGGAATCCCCTTTAGAATATGATAAAGAGCATAAAGCTCAAGTGCAGTGACATCATCTTTAGAAGTGGATTTTGGAAGTAAAGTGGAATAGATGATGTGATGTAATTCGTAGTTAAACAAGTTTAAGTTATTAGCCTTGAACTTTCCAGGAAGAACAAGTGTGGGCGCACAAAGTTCATTCTTGAAACTAACGAGTGTCGTGCCATCGGGGAAATCAAAATCAGTGATGTCATCTAGCGGGGCACCTTCGTTTGGGATACCAAGGATTTTCGCTAACGTGTCATCAGTGAATTCGATATCAATTCCTCCGACACGTGTCCTCGCTGTAAAAGTGTCTAACACGAAATTACAATAGAATAATCTAATGGCATTAGTGGCAATGGAGAATTGTAAGGTGACAAAGTGTTGTAACCCTAATGCCTCAAAGTAAGGGCGGTGATCCGGAAAGACAGTCCACTTAATCGACGAACCGGTGCAAATAGTATGCATGTTAAAATCAGCATACCACAATAACGCATGATCGAAAGTTTTAAAATAAAACTCATCAGACGCACCATCGCCCGATTGGACCGAAGAAAAGAGGCAATCCGTATGCGGATCTGAAGACGATGCCTCTTCACTGGCATTGGTCTTCTTCCTCTTGAAGGGATTGAACTTAGGCATTCTTTCCCAAAAATTTCTACAAACCCTAAGTATTGAAAAGTGCTAGAAAGAAGGGATGATACCTTCCAAGAATTGGATATGTTGTAGAGGATGACGATCTCCGCACGAATCCAAAGTTTGGACGAGAAACTCTACAAGGATTGGAAGAACAATGATGGAGAAGAAACTAGGGTTCGGAGGGGCGCTGTTGCTGTTATGAGGATGTGGGGAAGGATGAAGAAGAAGGAGGCCTCGGGTTGGTGCTGGTATATATAAACACCCAGTCGAACTCTAGCCGAATTCGGACCGAACTCGGGCCGAATTCGCCTAGGGTTGCCTGGCTATAAATATATATAAAAATATTCAAAAGAGGCCACATTCTTTTTCATTAATTCGTTTCAAATACTTAATTCAAAGTTTAGTAATTTTAAATCTCAAAGTAATATAATTAATATTATTTTACAAATTAATATTCTTTACTCAGCATCTGTCTCAGATTAGCTGTAGGAGTACTGTCCCAGCTAACGGAGGTTCACCGGGGAACTCTTAAATACCGCTTCGCTTCGACCGTAGTCGTGGTGACAGACAGACCCTTTTTGGGCTTGTTTCGAAAACAGTTTTTGAGTATTGAATAAATAATTAATAAAACAAAATTAATTAATATTATTGATATCTAAAATTTCTAATTCTCGACGTAAATAGTTGAAACGATCTTCCGCTAAAGGTTTTGTGAGTATGTCAGCTAATTGATTCTGTGTGTCTATGTATACAAGGTCTATATCTCCATTTTGTTGATGATCTCTAAGAAAATGATGTCGAATCTCGATATGTTTAGTACGAGAATGACATACTGGATTCTTAGTCAAATTAATAGAACTAGTATTATCACAGAAAATGGGTATGTGTGTAAAATGCAATCCATAGTCTTCTAAGGTTTGTTTCATCCATAAAATTTGTGCACAACAACGTCCTGCGGCGATATACTCAGCCTCGGTTGTTGATAATGCAACAGAATTTTACTTTTTACTAAACCAAGAGACTAGAGCTTTTCCTAGGAAATGACATGTGCCGCTAGTGCTTTCTATTAACCTTGCATCCGGCAAAATCAGCATCAGAATAACCGGTTAGGTCAAACGACGTGGTTTTGGGATACCATAAGCCGACCGAAGAAGTGCCTTTAAGGTATCGAAAGATACGCTTAACTGCGCACAAATGTGATTCCTTAGGATTAGCTTGAAAACGTGCACATAAGCAAACACTAAACATAATGTCTGGTCGACTGGCAGTTAAATAAAGTAAGCTACCGATCATACCTCAATACTTACGTATGTCGACAGGTTTGCCTTGTTCATCAATATCAAGCTTGGTTGAAGTTGCCATTGGAGTGCTAAGTGGCTTTGCTGCTTCCATGTCGAACTTATTTATTAGATCCTTTGTGTACTTAGCTTGATTTATGAACGTCCCATTGTTGGTTTGTTTGATTTGCAGTCCGAGAAAGAACTTCAGCTCTCCCATCATGCTCATCTCAAACTCATTCTGCATACACTTTGAAAATTCTTGACAAAGAGATTCATCAGTAAATCCAAAGATAATATCATCTACATAGACTTGAATCAAAAGAATATTATTATTCAAAGACTTTATAAACAAAGTAGTATCAACCTTTCCCTTTGAAAAACCGTTATCAAGTAGAAAAGAGCTTAGACGATCGTACCAAGCACGAGGGGCTTGTTTCAAATCGTATAAAGCTTTCTTCAACTTGAAAACATAATCAGGAAATTTGAAATCAGTAAAACCGGGTGGTTGAGCTACATAAACCTCTTCTTTTATAAAACCATTTAAAAATGCACTTTTGACATCCATTTAAAATAATTTAAAATTATGAAAAGATGCAAATGCACATAACATGCGAATGGATTCTAATCTCGCAACTGGGGCATAAGTCTCATCGTAGTCGATACCTTCTTCTTGATTGTATCCTTGAGCTACGAGTCGAGCCTTATTACGAGTCACTAAACCATTCTCGTTCAGTTTATTTCGGAAGACCCATCGGGTGCCAATGACCGGATGATCAATAGGCTTGGGAACAAGTTTCCAAACTTGATTCCGTTCAAATTGGTTTAATTCCTCTTGCATAGCATCTATCCAAAAATTATCACTACATGCTTCATCAATATTTTTGGGTTCAAACTGCGAGACAAAAGCAACATAAGAAGCTATATCTTTATTAGAGGAACGAGTACTTACACCCTTGGTAATCTCACCAATTACCAAGTCCTTTGGATGATCAGCCGTGAACTTCAATCTTTTTGGCAGACTTCGAAGGTAGCTGGTTCCTGGATCTTCTCTAGGAGGATCAACTGGTGCTTTGCTGGGTACATTGAGATCTTCGTCATTGTCATCGATTGTCATTTGATTTAGTTCATCAAAGGTGACATTGATTGACTCTTCGATGATCATGGTTCTTTTGTTGAAGACTCTGTATCCTTTACTTTTGCCCGCATAACCTAAAAATATACCTCCATCGGTCTTTTCGTCAAACTTTCCCAAATTATCTTTTGTATTAAGAATAAAGCATTTACAACCAAATATTCTAAAATATGAAACTGATGGAATTCTATCAAACCATAACTCAAATGGAGTCTTCTTCGATTTGGGTCGAATTAGAACTCTATTGAGAACAAAACAAGCTGTATTGACAGCTTCAGCCCAGAAATACTTGGGTAGACTAAACTGGTTTAACATTACTCTGGCCATTTCGGATAGAGTTCTGTTCTTACGTTCCACAACTCCATTTTGTTGTGGAGTCCTAGGGCAGGAGAATTCGTGCACAAAACCGTGTGTGTCACAAAATTGCTCAAACTCCGCATTCTCGAATTCGCCTCCATGATCGTTTCTAATACGAGTGATCATGTAACCTTTTTTATTCTGTACTTTCTTGCAAAAGGTGACAAATTCTGATAATGCATCATTTTTGCGTGTCAGAAAATATACCCACGTGTATCTAGAATAATCATCTACAATTACAAAAGCATATAGCTTACCTCCGAGGCTAGCAACTCTGCTAGGACCAAATAAGTCCATATGTAGCAATTGTAGAGGTCTAGTAGTACATACAGCGTTTACTGACTTGAAAGTGGATCGAGTAGCTTTGTTCTTTTCACATTGACTGCATACCGAATCCTTCTAGAATGTAATGTCCGGTAAACCGCGTACTAGCTTCTTCGTGGATAATCTGGAAATAGTATCCATATTTGCATGACCGAGTCTCATATGCCACAGATGACTCTCATCGCTTTTAGCCATTAAACATCTACCTGAAATGTTAGTATCTTCCAACAAATAGAAAACATATATATTGTCTTCTCTAATACCTTCAAATATAGTACTACCAGTTGAACTATCAATAATAGTACATTTATCTTTTACGAAGTTAATACCATAACCGTGATCAGCTAAATGGCTTATGCTGAGCAGATTATGTTTTAACTCAGTAACAAGACAAACATCTTTAATCACTGGATAGGGAGCTTTACCAATATTACCAATACCGATTATATACCCTTTTAAATTATTACCGAAGGAGACGTATCCTTCTTTATTCCTCTTCGACAGTATTGCGAATGATGAAGCGTCACCAGTCATGTGCCGTGAGCAACCGCTATTGAGGATCCATTTGCTCCTAGCATGTGAAGGGCTTCCCACCTACAAAACAATTTGCAGATGAAACTCTTGGTACCCATTTCTTGTAGGGTCCTGACTGGTTAGATTTCGGTATCTATGGATAAATATTTAAATCTACTAACTTTCTGATTCTACATGCAGAAGATATATGACCAATGAGGCCACAATAATGACATTTAGCATGTTGAGTGTTGAAAGCTGAGTGGTGTACATGGTTGGTAGGTTTAGGTTTTCTAGTATAGAAGAAAGCATGCCTATTATCCTGTTTCGGCATAACCTTTTTAGGCAAAGGTTTGATAGGGTTAGGTCTGACAGTGTTAGTTTTGGGAATGTTCCGATTTTTCGGTAAGTGACACGCGTTAGGGTAGGAAGCAGTAGTCTCAGGCTGTTTTCCTAACCTAATTTCCAATCTTTTGGAAGTTTCATATAACTTAGTATAGTCAGAAGTGAGTGCTTCCATTCTGACTTGTGCACTTTGAAGACTTTTCTTCTCTTTAGAAAGTTCTTCTTTCAGTTGGTCAATAACCTTGTCTTTTTCTTCGGATGACTTGGTAGTCTCGTGTAATAAGAGCTTAATAGAAGAAAGCTCGCCTGACTCACTAACATTATCTTTAACCTCAGCTAGTAGGTCGGTAAGTCTTCCTATTTTACCTTTGTACTCTTTGAGTACCTTCTTAGAGGTCACATATTTGCTACGCAGTTTCCTGTAATCACTTAACAGTTCACTGAAGGCTTCTCCTAATTGCTCAAAGGTAAAGTCATCATATGTATCAACTGTAGGTTCAGAGAGTACCTGATCGGATGCCATAAAGCATACATTTGCAGCGTCTTCTGATTGTTCATCTTCTGAGTCGCTGGCTTTACTTTTATGCCATATGCTAGTGTTGGCATACTTCCGAGATGTTGATCTCTTCAGGTTCCCTTTCTCGTATCTGTTACTCTTCTTGCTTGTTGATGAGTTTGTAGGACAGTCCTTCTTCATGTGTCCTTTCTTCTTGCAGCCGTAGCAGACAACGTCATCTTGATACCAGCTGTTGCCGCCATTGTTCTCTTTTGTCTTCTTTTCATACTTCAAAAATCTTTTGAATTTTCTTGCAAGGAGTGCTTGATCTTCAGCATCAGATTCACTGTTGTCTGAATCATCTTCTGTGCTGAGCCTTGAAAGCGATCGTCTTCTCCTTTGGTGCAGGCTCTTCAAAATCTTGTAGCTCTAGTTCATGAGTGAGTAGCTTACTTATGAGTACTTCAAGTGTCATGGTAGTGAGGTCGTTTCCTTCAATGATTGCAGAAGCCTTCGGAATCCAGTTCTTTGTAAGTGCTCGCAGGAGTTTACGAATCTTTTCATGGTTACTGTAATCTTTGCCTAGGGAGGACAAAGGATTTATAATATCCAAGAATCTCTCGAACATCTGAGTAACTGTTTTGTTGGGCTTCATCTTGAACGCCTCATACTCTTGAGTAAGTCTGCTGACCTTTGATTCTTTGACTTGAGTTGTGCCCTCATGTGTGACTTCAAGAAGTTTCCACACTTCATTTGCAGTTGTGCAGATAGATACCCTGTTAAATTCAGTTCTGTCTAAAGCACAAAATAAAGCGTTAATAGCACGTGCGTCAAGACTGGCCTTTTTGTTTTCTTCTTCTGTATATTTGTCATGGGGTTTTCAGTTAAAATTCCATCAACATTTATACGAGGTGGCTTTTTATAGCCATCAATAACCATAGACCATAAGTCAAAATCAAGAGATTTCAGAAAGAAACTCATACGTGTTTTCCAATAAGTGTAGTTTGTGCCGTCAAACAGTGGAGGTATGTTTGTGGCTTGGCCTTTACTTGTGAATTTCACAGTTGCCATGTGTAAAGCTGTGATCTATACAAAATTGAATATAACTGCTGTTTTACCTTGCTTTACCTGTATAACCCGCTCTGATACCAATTGTTGGAACGAAATCGTAAAGCAGAATACTCTAGATGGGGTTGAATAGAGTAGGCAGCGAAATATTGCTAATTAAAAACTTGTTAGCAGTTAGATCACAGATAAAATAATAATCACAAAAAGTAAATGACAGAATTTAAAAGTGATCAAAAGGCAAACGCAAACACCGAGATTTATACTAGTTTCCCTCTTGTGAGGACTAGTCCAGTCGGAAGAACTCTAGCTTCCAGTTGAATCCACTATTGGAAAATCCCGCAAGTTTTCATACGAAGTCCTTGCAACTTCTACAGACGCGAGCTTTAATACGAAGAACTCGACCAACTTCAATTGTGAAGAGTTGAATCTTCTATCAAGCCTCTGATTACAATCGCTCTGGAACTTCTAGACCATACCGTACTGGCAAATCGACTAGAGGATTGTAACTGGCTTGGGATTTAAAAATGAAAGCTTTTAGAACTCTTTGGAAGAATGTAAGCTTAAGAAAAGAAGAGATTGAAAGTGAATTGGTGTTCTGAAATGATCGAAATACTTCTCTATTTATAGCTTTTTCCAAAGACAGAACTCTGACAGAATTCGGGCAGAATTCGGACAGAACTCTTTGTAACAAACCGTAACTTAAGGATGACCAAGTTCAAAAACCCAACGTTCACTAACGTTCCACATGGCCGAACTCTGGCCAAACTCGGCCCGAGTTCTCCTGGGGTTCTGCCAGTTCATTTGGAGAAAATAAATTCTGGCTTTTTAAAAAATCCTTCAGAAGCTGTTTGTAAAAAGAATGTTTTTCAAAAACGTAGGTCATTTGTAAAAGAATAGGATGGTTTTGAAAAACGTTTTCGGATAGCCTATTTGCCAGTACGACTCGGTGTACAATGTATTCCTAGACTCAATAAAATGAAAAATTACATTGCTTATCTGGAAGTACATTCTGAATGGCAAACGACTTCAGTCTCGAACATTGTTGATAACCATTGTTGAGCAGTATCCAAAACGTCGTAGGTAAACATCTGAGTTGACTTGTAATTATATCGAGACAGAGTTTGATTAATTATTAAAATCAGGTTTGACCATGACCAATGGGCCAACAATCTCCCCCATATTGATAATTGACAAACCTTGCCGATATAACATCTAAGCTTGGAATCAATTCAAAATAGTAATCAAAAAATTGTTCATAACCTGTATTTACAAAAAAAATGTTAGATCCTTATTTCTCCCCCGTTGTCACATAGAAAAATAATTGCATAAGAGAAAGCTCCCCCGCAATCAATGCATAAGTAACAAACAGTGAAGAAACACAATAAACATAGATAAGCATGACAGGCATGGTAGAAACAGATAGACTATAGAAAAACAACACATGCATGTATTTGTCACATACAGTTAATAAAGAATGAAGCAACAAAAGATAGATAGTGCTACTATTAAACTGAAACAAATAAAGTGCTGAAATAGACTAAGATGCCAAAACTAAGGCATAATCAAAAACCATGTCCATGAATAGTCACATAATAGAAAAAGTGCTAAAAAAACTGATATAATCTTGGAATGTCGGAGCATTTCCAAGTAAATATAAGACAAAAAGTAACAGTCTCAATAATCTAACATCTCAAAACTCATCATCATCATCAATGTCATCAGCTGCAGCTCCAGCATGTCCAGAAGGACCAGCTCTAGAAGTACCAGCGCCAGAAGTACGAGGAGTGGCGCCAGTGGTACGATACCAATCATATGCGTTCCCTGGCTGGAACAGAGAGTGAACCGCATGCTTTGGTGCATGATTGATCGTGAAGTTTGACTGAGTCGTGTCACGACCTGCTCTCGGATAACCGAGTACGAGTTCGTGTCCAAACCCAGCCTATGCCTCGATATCGGCGGTAGAACGCTGTCTAGTAAACACAGTAACATCCTCCACAGATACAATAACACAAATACAAATTGTACTCAGCAGTGACACAAACCAAGGAAACAAAAGTACGATAGATAATAAAATAATAATATCCAAATCCAATGACAAAGAGACTGAAATCCAGAACAATAAAGTATCGTCCACCAGGAACAAATCCGATCCATCTAAGACAAAAAACTAAGGCATGCATAAAGGTAAATCTAGATCCCTCCAGAGATCAATCATGGCTCCTGAGTCTCGGTACCAACAAGTCAGCACTACCCACTGCTGGTCCATAACATGAAGTGCTAGCGATACTCGTCCTCACCTATAACAACGATCCAGTCAGGAAAGAAGCAGAGTACAACCATATTGCAATTAATGTTGTTAGTCCAAAAAAAGCTAGAACAACGAAAAATGATGATGGCAAAGAGTATATAAAGAACTAGTACTAGCAAGATATAAACTAGCAAGATATGAACTAGCAGAATGTAATCTAGCAAGTTATGAACTAATAAGATAAGAACTGGCAAGATGTAAACTAGCAAGATGTAAACTATAAAGGAATAATAAGAACACTATGTGTGTGTGAAATACCTTTTAATACGTGAACGGCTAGGCTAATACGGTACATCATACGATGGCTATCCACAATAAAGGGTACGGCTAACTCATATGTGGGTGTACGACTTAGCTATCCACAATCAAAAATGTTTGGGTTTGTTCACGTACTTACTGAGTATTTCTCCTTTCGACTCTCTAATAATCAATAACGGTCAATGATACACTAAGAAGGATACAATAACTATGGTGTCATAATCGTGTCTTAATGAAATATCAAGCAATGTCTCAACGGGATATCAAACAAGGAAACGATAGAGAAAACGTTATAATGAACTAAAACATAAATGCAATACTGTACTTGCCTGAATCCTTGCATAAACCATAGTCACAAGTAGAGGATGAGGGGAATGCCAATCTAGAAGTTGTCAACCTATAACACAAATCGCACCACGAACCGTGCACGAAAACCACAAATCAATTCTAATATTCTAGTTCTAATTCATGGAATAGTGGCTAGTTGGGTTACTAATCTAATAATAATTAATTCTAGAATAATTCACTTAGAAACCTAATTTAACCTAATAATAATCTGAATATAATCTAAATATGCAAGTTTGGCCATCAAAAGTCATGTTTCCAATTTTGGAAACCATGGCACGTAAATCGAGGCGTGTCATTGACTATCTAGTCAAACGCTATAAACTCTAGATTTTGAAAGTGCACCTTGGTAGATTTTAGTGCCACGGGTGCATTGGAATCAACCGTGCCGCAAAATTATGTTTTGGTCAAAAGATATTGCCGTTATGGCTAATCATGACCAAAACGGTGATCAACCGATCAATCCTGAGTTCAACAGAATAAGTAAAATACTAGGTGAATGAAATAATTTCTGAGAAACATATATGTCATATAACTCTGTGTTATCTTTCCGAAACTTCAAACGGTTCGTGATTTCGATTCCTGGTCCTCCCGGAATCTCGAAAACCCCGAAACGTGTCAAGTTTCGGACAACCGACACTATACGAATTTTCCAGAAATTTAGGAATAATATCTACAAAAATAAATACATGTTCAGAAAGATTACCTCGATACGAATCCAACAAAAACAATGGCACGCGAAAAGCACGTCGGAGTTGACGACAATCG
The DNA here is from genome assembly GCA_029216955.1 of Iris pallida. Taxonomy (NCBI): domain Eukaryota; kingdom Viridiplantae; phylum Streptophyta; class Magnoliopsida; order Asparagales; family Iridaceae; genus Iris; species Iris pallida. The sequence goes on along the minus strand of JANAVB010020398.1, from coordinate 7,469,004 downwards.
CTTCGAGAAGTCGGGATTCTCCAAGATCAAAATTCTTCAAAATTGGCTGAGAATAATTAGGGTTTAACTATCTGCGAAATATATATATATATATATATATATATATATATATATATATATATATATATATATATATATATAAAGGGCGGTGACTTAGAGACCCGGGTCAGCGTTGACCCGCAGGTCCGGGTCGCTGACGGGCGGGCCCAGCGCCTGAGTGCGCAGTGAATGGCCAGTGGGCCAGGCCTGCTGACTGGGTAATTATTTAGGAAAAAGGGTTTTATTAACCAGAAAATAATTTTTTAAGCAGTTTTAATTACATAAAATTATAATAAATATTAGAAATAGCCAAAAAATATGAAAAAAATTCTAGAAAATGTAAAATAACATAATGAAGCCTAGAAATTATTTGGAGTCAACCTTTACTCACATGCTTGCAAAATAAATTCTAGAAGTGCTAAAAAATAGGTTTTCCCAATATTTAATAATCAAAATAATTCCAGAAAATTCCTAAAAATTCCTAGAAAATATAGAAATTAGTTTTTAAGGTATTAGAGCCTAAGAAAAATACCGGGTCTCAAAATAGTCACAAATGACCTCAAAATAAATTATGAAAGCCATTCATAAATATAAATCTTCATAAAATAAATGTTTAAAAATATATAAAAATGTCTAATAAATTATAATAAAATATAATATAGCTATAGACTGCTTATAAACCCTATCTAGAGATCATGTGACCACAAGTTGGTCTATAATCACCAATGGACTTAGTCACAACTCCTATGATCATAGAAAATTACATATAAACTAATCAAATAAAAGTAAAAAATACCACTAAATTATAATCGGGGTGGCAGATGCCACATACTATCCCCCTTAAAAATATTTTTGTCCTAAAAAATCAACATGTCATACTAAGTAACTTCTACAGGCAAACTCTAAAAAAAATTTCTAGTCTATATCATGGAAAGGTTTAAAAATCTAAGATTACTAATCTAGCATTAACCAAACATGAATGCTAACTATAACTATGGAAAGCCTTTAAGGAAATTATTTGGAGTCAACCTTTACTCACATGCTTGCAAAATAAATTCTAGAAGTGCTAAAAAATAGGTTTTCCCAATATTTAATAATCAAAATAATTCCTAAAAATTCCTAAAAATTCCTAGAAAATATAGAAATTAGTTTTTAAGGTATTAGAGCCTAAGAAAAATACCGGGTCTCAAAATAGTCACAAATGACCTCAAAATAAATTATGAAAGCCATTCATAAATATAAATCTTCATAAAATAAATGTTTAAAAATATATAAAAATGTCTAATAAATTATAATAAAATATAATATAGCTATAGACTGCTTATAAACCCTATCTAGAGATCATGTGACCACAAGTTGGTCTATAATCACCAATGGACTTAGTCACAACTCCTATGATCATAGAAAATTACATATAAACTAATCAAATAAAAGTAAAAAATACCACTAAATTATAATCGGGGTGGCAGATGCCACATACTATCCCCCTTAAAAATATTTTTGTCCTAAAAAATCAACATGTCATACTAAGTAACTTCTACAGGCAAACTCTAAAAAAATTTCTAGTCTATATCATGGAAAGGTTTAAAAATCTAAGATTACTAATCTAGCATTAACCAAACATGAATGCTAACTATAACTATGGAAAGCCTTTAAGGAAACCTATTTGACTAAATATACCTTCAGGTTGAGTCACAGCTACAAATGCTTGATCTTGTCCTTGCTGCTGTCCTCCTGGCCCTCCATAAGCATGTATTGGGTCTTGACGAGTAAATACTGCTGGGCAAACTCTTACTTGGTGCGTAGTCGATCCACACGATAAGTATTGTCCTAATCTTTTACGACACACATCAAAATGATGGCCTGGTCTTCAACAGTATGAGCATGTAATAATCGGCTGGATCTGATTTTGCTGCTGCAGGGAACGAGGTTGCAGGTGATAGTGCTGGAGTGAAGTCTTCTCCGGAATATTAGGATGTTTTGCCGATCCCAATTGGTTGTGACGTCCTCCATTTGCGTCTCTATCTCTCTTCTGCTTGTGCTTCAGCTCCTTCTCTACGTCCTGTGCAACTTTCAAGATTCTTTCATATGTGGTGGCCTGGCTGGTGGTGATGGCTATGCAAATTTCATGTAAAAGCCCTTTTTTGAATTTCTTGGCTTTGGCTGCAGGGGTCAAGGCGTCTACGAAGCGACTGAGACGGGAGAACTCTGCGGTGTACTCGTCGATGGAGAGGTCGCCCTGCTCCAGGCTCTCGAACTCGTTCTCCAACTCCTCTCTGGCCGCGTCGGAGCAGAACTTCGCCTTGAACAGCTCCTTGAACTCTTCCCAAGTCACGTCTGGTACAGTGAATCGGGGCTCGTCTCTATACCACGTGCGGACGATGTCGTAAAGCTGCATGCTAGCTGTCTCGACCTTCATGTCTTCAGGAATTCGAGCCATCTGGAGGTTGCGATCCACGTTCTCTAACCAGTCGTCTGCATAGAGAATCCCTTTCGTCCCTTTGAACTCCCTGGGCCTAAGGTCCATGAAATTCTTGGAAATTCTGGGGCACAGCGGGGGAGCCTCCCTAGTCTGAAGAGCCTCCCTCAGGGTATCACGGAAGATGTCGGCATGCCTTGTCTGGGAAGTGATGAGCTGCTGGAAAAATCCCAAGGAGCGTAGCATTGTCCAACGCAGGCGCTAGAGGCAAAACTGGTGCTAGATGCTGGAAGTGTTCTGGTGGAGGAAACTGTGCTGGTGGCGGAGTCGGTGGAGGGAACTGGGGAGGTGGTCGAAGGTCATCTTAGCGAAATCTCGAAGTCTGCGGCTGGGGTGTCTCGCCTAGATAGGTGAAGTAGCCTCCGTGGGTCGATGGAGTTCCGTTCGTGGAAGACCCTCTGGGGTGTTTAATGGAGCGATATTCCTGTCTTGAGAATCCATTAGCTGCAACAAAAGAAAAGCATTAAACGGCAGAAAGATTCAAGCATGATGCAAATTGAAAAAAGGTTAAAGTCAAAGGTGGAGAATAATAATCAAACATGTGGAGGATGTCCTTAAAATCTATTCCTATTCGCAGGTCCGCAGTAGTACGACTAACTTAAGTACTACCACGAGTTCGCAGTCTTTGTAAAAATGGACCTGCATGGGTCACCATAAAAATTTGTCATGACCCGCTCCTGGATAACCGAGTACGAGTTCGTGTCCAAGCCCAGCCTATGCCACGATATCGGCGGTAGAACACTGTTTAGTACACACATTAACATCCTCTACAGATACAAGAACATAAATACAAATCATACTCAGCAGTGACACAAACCAAGAAAATAAGAGTACGATAGATAATAAAATAATAATATCCAAATCCAATGATAAAGAGACTGAAATCCAGAACAATGAAGTATCGTCCATCCAGGAACAAATCCGATCCATCTAAGAAAATAAACTAAGGCATGCATAAAGATAAATCTAGATCCCTCCAGAGATCAATCATGGCTCCTGAGTCTCGGTACCAACAACGTCAGCACTACCCACTGCTGGTCCATAACATGAATTGCTAGCGACACTCGTCCTCACCTATAACAACGATCCAGTCAGGAAAGGAGCAGAGTACAACCATATTGCAATTAATGTTGTTAGTCCAAAACAAGCTAGAACAACGAGAAATGATGATGGCAAAGAGTATATACAGAACTAGTACTAGCAAGATATAAACTAGCAAGATATGAACTAGCAGAATATAATCTAGCAAGGTATGAACTAATAAGATAAGAACTAGAAAGATGTAAACTAGCAAGATGTAAACTATAATGGAATAATAAGAACAACTATGTGTGTGTAAAATACCTTTTAATATATGAATGACTGGGCTAATACGGCACATCATACGATGGCTATCCACAATAAAGGGTATGGCTAACTCATACGTGGGTGTACGACTTAGCTATCCATAATAAAAATGTTTGGGTTTGTTCACGTACTTACTGAGTATTTCTCCCCCCCCCCCCGGACTCTCTAACAATCAATAACGATCAATAATATACTAAAAAGGACAATAACTATGGTGTCATAATCGTATCTCAATAAAATATCAAGCAATATCTCAATGGGATATTCAACAAGGAAACGATAGAGAAAATGTTATAATGAACTAAAACATAAATGCAATACTGTACTTGCCTAAATCCTTGCACAAACCGTAGTCACAAGTAGAGGATGATTGGAATACCGATCTAGAAGTTGTCAACCTATAACACAAATCGTACCACGAACCGTGCACGAAAACTACAAATCAATTCTAATGTTATAGTTCTAAATTTATGGAATAGTGGCTAGTTGGGTTACTAATCTAATAATAATTAATTCTAGAATAATTCACTTAAAAACCTAATTTAACCTAATAATAATCTGAATATAATCTAAACATGCAAGTTTGGCCATCAAAAGTCATGTTTCCAATTTTGGAAACCATAGCACGCAAACCGAGGCGTACCATTGACTATCTAGTCAAACGTTGTGAACTCAAGATTTTGAAAGTGAAACTTGGTAGATTTTAGTGCCACGAGTGTGCTGGAATCAACCGTGCCGCAAAATCACACTTTGGTCAAAAGATATTGCCGTTATGGCTAATCGTAACCAAAACGGTGATCAATCGATCAATTCTGAGTTCAACAGAATAACTAAAATACTAGATGAATGAAATAATTTCTGGGAAAAATATATGTCATATAGATCTGTGTTAGCTTTCTGAAACTTCAAACGGTTCATGATTTCGATTTTCGGTCCTCCCGGAATCTCGAAAACACCGAAACGTATCAAGTTTTGGACAATCGACACTCTACGAATTTTCTAGAAAATTAGGTATAATATCTACGAAAATAAATTACATATTCAGAAAGTTTACCTCGATATAAATCCAACAAAAAAAATAACACACAAAAAGCACGTCGGAGTTGACGGCAATCGCTTCGGAAAGTCGGGATTCTCCAAGATCAAAATTCTTCAAAATCAGCTGAGAATAATTAGGGTTTAACTATCTGCGAAATATATATATATATATATATATATATATATATATATATATATATATATATATATAAAGGGCGGCGGCTTAGAGACCCGGATCCGCGTTGACCCGCAGGGCCGGGTCGCTGACGGGCGGGCCCAGCCTGAGTGCGCAGTGAATGGCCAGTGGGCCAGGCCTGCTGACTGGGCCTGCTAACTGAGTAGTTATTTCGAAAAAAGGGTTTTATTAACCAGAAAACAGTTTTTTAAGCAGTTTTAATTACAGAAAATTATAATAAATATTAAAAATAGCCATAAAAATATGGAAAAATTCTAGAAAATGTAAAATAACATAATAAAGCCTAGAAAATATTTGGAGTCAACCTTTACTCACATGCTTACAAAAGAAATTCTAGAAGTGCTACAAAATAGGTTTTCCCAATATTTAATAATCAAAATAATTTCCAAAAAATTCCTAAAAATTCTTAGAAAATATCGAAATTAGTTTCTAAGGTATTAGAGCCTAAGAAAAATATTGGGTCCCAAAATATTCATAAATGGCCTCAAAATAAATTATGAAAGTCATTCATAAATATAAATCTTCATAGAATAAATATTTAAAAATATATAAAAATGTCTAAAAATCATAATAAAATATAATATAGCTATAGAATGCTTATAAACCCTATCTAGAGGTCATGTGACCACAAGATGGTCCATAATCACCTATGGGCTTAGTCACAACTCTTATGATCATAGAAAATTAAATATAAACTAATCAAATAAAAAAATATCACTAAATTATAATCGGGGTGGCAGATGCCACAAGTCGTAGGGATCTGTTGTCTTGGGCGTATAGAGCGGGAGTGAGTTTATGTGCCCACACTTGGGTGCATGTTTGATCTGCAAGAAAACAATGTGGGCACGTAGACCCTCTTTGATCATGTGGGCGCATAACTCCTCATTGATCCTATGGGCGCATACCTCCCTCTTCGACCATATGGGCGCATAGCCGTCTCTTTGACCATGTGGGCGCATAGCTTCTTTTGTCTTTGTATTTTTTATGCTTCTACACCAACCAGGATCTTATCTCTCTACTTGGTAACCATAAGAGCCACTTGAGTTCAGTGTCTATAAGCTTCAGACCTCGATCCTTGAATACCAGAGGATAGTTGAAGAGCAGATACCCTTCTTGGCTTAATCCATCCTTATGATTCTTTTCTTCCTATTGATGATCAAGAACTATGTCGGTTCCTTCCCATTGTAATTGAATCTCCTTAGCAGATAGGAAACTTGTTTGAAAAATCAAGGTGCTCCTTTAAAATTCCATAGATAACAGTTGAGAGAATATTCAATAACCTATTATGGCGTGGCAGTCGTGCACTGTAGCCATTTATCTGAATGATGGAAACTATGGGTCCTTGATGATTTCAGGTATAGGTTTTCTGACACTATTGAGACTATGCCCTAGATACTTCACGTTTCAAACACTTGAGTTGTTCTGTCAATATCATTCAAAAATGGGTGAAGTTGAGAGATTATTCGGTACATATAATTCTTAAGTCACGGAGCCATGGGTTCACTGCAGCCAGATGTACACTGCCGGGGCATGAATTCTAGGTAAAATGATTTCGGATGTACATGAGTTCTGGATACTATTGAGACTATATCGATATCCTAGATTTACATTATTTAGCCTCTTAACACCATTGAGAAACCCTACAAGAATTAGTTTTGATCTGTTTGATGTTGTCCTAACCTGAAGGATCTACGCCTAGCAACTCTCAGAGATTATTTCTAATACCATAGTCAATAGGAATAAGGATCCCTTGTAACGCTATAGTCCCAAAATACGTAGGACTAGGAGATCATATATATGCCAGCTACGTATCAAGAGAACTCCATCCCAGCTCGAGTACGTGCTATCTTGTTGTTCTAAATCTACTATATCCTAATCTGCTAAATAATGATAACAATGACGAATCAAGTGCACTAAGGTCGATCACACCGTAATACACTAATTCTAGAATAGATAAATGTTTTAGAGTGGATCCCCAATAGCACATTTATCATGAACAAGTTAGAAAAAAAATTTAAGCTTGTAAAGGACTAGGCTATAATAGCACCAAGAGTCAAATATAGGACAAAGTAAAAATAAGGAAGATGATGTTTGTAACAACAACTGTATACCTGAAGTCTTTGCGAACCAACCATCATCCATCAATACACTAAACCTTGATAACTTCATCTAATACCTGGAGAGGTCACCAGGTCCTCAGGGGACTAGCAAGATACATATAAATATGCCAAAATGTGATAGTATAACATATGCAAAGAAATAAGAAATAATCATGGAAAAAACCAACTGAGGCACAATGGACTAAGACACCAAGATCTAGGACACAAGAAATCTAGACATAAGGAACCTACGATGCTGGCATGCCATACTAGAAGTGGCTAACAGGTCAATCCTATAGTCTGTAGTTAAGGCAAGCACTCGCAATCTATAGTATCTCAATTTTAGTCAAGGCAAGCACTCCCGATCGAGATGGTATCCATTCCTAGTATCAAGGTTAAATAATCTTATATATCATAGTCAAGGTAAGCACTCACATTCCACAGAATGTCATGAGTCAAGTCCTACGCAAGTCAAGTTTTGTCAAGTCATACTCAAGTCAAGTCAAGTCAAGGGAAACAATGGTGTAGGACTAGACAACTTTATCACGAGACACCTATGAACTTGGAAGCAATATAACAAATAATGAACATATGACAGAAATTAAGAACGTGTATGTAAACTAAAAATATGATAAAAGTAAAACTATAAACAAGATAAGTGAAACTAAACATGGGATAAAGCAATCATAAATATGAGAAAAAGAACAACAAAGAGGTAATAAATATGCATATAAAATATACCGTACAAGCTGGCAATGTATACTTGCTTGGAGTTAGCAAAATGGCCCGCAAACAACTCATCAAATCAAAGAGTCACGAATCTTGAACTCCCGCAAATGCCTCCGGTTACTGAAATAGACATCACCAATATTTTTGTCATAATAAAAATATCTAAGTTTGACTATCCATAAGTCTAATTCTGGATACAAAGGCAAAATGATAATTTTGGTCCAAAATAATGTCCGCCGTTGTACCCACTTTGTACCAAAAAATATGCCAGAACTTATGGTCTCCAAAGTCGACAAATTATATACCTACGAGCTCAGTTTTTTTGATACGAACTCAACGATATATCCAGATTTGAATTCCGATGAGCCGTGCACAAAATTGGCCGTTGCGTCGGATCGTAGGCCCGCCAAAATAGAGTTTCTGTCGACCTTCTCAGAATCAAACCAAACTTGGCTCATAGGACCAAAAAAATGATACGAGTCCAGCGGTGCAAGCTTCATCGCAAGGTGACGAACGTGCACAAAGTAATTAGGGATTTTGCAAAGAGGTCGATACAGAAATTTTTGACGGATACGCGTCGAATTAGTCGCGCACACGCAACCAATTCGAGTTCCGTCAAATCCCACATGTCCGCAACATCCGTACGCACCTTTCAATGCTCAAGGGTTGCGACCAAGCCGCCTGGTTTGTCGGGACGGACCCCGTATCGAGAAAAATTCTAATTTTTGAAAACAGTTTTCTCAGTTTGTTTTCTGATTTTGGAAGACAAATTACTTCATAAATATATGATGAAAATAGAAACTATAAAAGGGTTTTAAAGACCAATAGGCTGTATAAAATATTATTTAAATAGATTTTAAAATTTCTATTATCATGTTCGTGATTCTCCTTCCAATATAGGGGTGTTAGTTTAATTTCGATCAAATTCTAAACAAGATTTTATCAATCTTTGCATTGATTTCCTGCACATTCAAATAAATTTTATGCAAATCTGTTTAAATAGGTTTGAAGAGGATCATGCCATCTACGCATAGAATTTTACATCTTAAGAATTTATCAACCGACGAGAGAAAATACGTCGAGGAAGATGGTTATCGGCGTCAACTGCTATAGTTTTTGTCGCACTGTGGTGCACAGATTCTGGCAACTCTGGTCGGCCTCCGGCGACGCAGTTGGCCATGGGCGGCGCACCGAGGATCGGGGCTGGTGTGGCGAGGGTTTAGGGTTAGCGTTTAGGTTCTCTTCTCATTCTGTCTATAATGTATATTGGAAGAGGGGGTTCCGGGTCACCATGGGCGGGTTTGGAGGGGAAGAGGCGGTGAACAGTGCAATAATACTGTTCATAGGTTTTTTTTCCTTTTCTTAACTATATATTTACCTCTTTATATATAAACGTATATAAGTATGTGTAACTCCCTAAACCTATTTTCGTATATTTAGAATTATTTGAAAATTTTCCAAAAAAAATCATTTTTGGCTTTAAGTAATAATTAGTTATATTGAAATTTCGTTAGTTAAATTGATTTCATTTCAGCTACTACATAATGAATTTGATTAGTTAATAGTAATTATTTTTTTATCATTATTCCTTTATCAAGTATTAATTACAATTAGATTCTACATATTAATTATTAGTTTTACTTAATGATAATTGTTAATTATTGATTTTTACTAAAAATTTTCTTATGGTATAATATTATACTTTTGTATAATACCTAATTTTATAATGAATTTTTATTTGTTTTAGATCCGGTTAATGCAATTACTTTTAGTAGCAAATATTGTTACTTTTAAATACTGATTTTGATAGGCTTGGACCACCAGTCTAGATGAGGGATTGGCAGACCTTATATCTGAAATTACCTAATCATTTCTGTTAATTAGCTATTGATCTGTTATCAACTAATTTTGTAATTTTTAATTAATAAAATCTGTTTTGAAAATTGTTTGAATTTTTTTAAAATTAATAATCTGTTAGAGAATAACAAATTTTGTAGCAATTTGGAATCTGTTATTAATTCTTCTAAAAACCCCCAGATCTGATTTTTATTTCAACTCTGCCACTCCTCCACACACACACAATATTTTATTATAAATAGGTGCACAGTTTCCAATACAATTATGATATATCACATCAGTGTCTGACATTCTCTCTCCTCACTCTTTCTTTCTCCTCACTCTTTCTCTCTCCTCTCTCTGGTGGAGGACCCGATCGACCACCCCAGCTGATCGTCGGCTGTCAACCACCGCGAGCCAGCACATCCAACCACCGCCTCGCCAGCAGTTGTCGAAGTTGGGTGAGCCGCTGCCTCGCTGTCTCTGTTAGATCTGACTCAGATCTCGAGATCTGAGTTTAGAGCTTCCTCCTTGGACCGCCGCCTCCGCCTCGGGAGTCACCAACAGTTCCCCGTGCGCTTCCCGCCGGTGAGGGCTCTTCAGGTCGCTCGCTGAGCTACTGCGCGATCCAGCACCTCGGGCACGAGACGCTGCACCTTCCTGTCCCGGCTACCGTCATCCTCTCCGTGCGACCACATCGAGTTCCGTATACCCCTTCGAGATCCGTACCATCTCGTGGTTCGAGCCTCGTCACCTCTTCGAACCGGAGCTCCTCGCTCAGACTGTCGAATCATCATATGAGACTTGTTGTCCAGATCAACCTCATCTACAGCATCACTTCTTGCAGATCGAGTCATCGGAATGATTTGTAGACGCCGCTGAAGCAAGCCACCATCACAAAGTTACCGGATCTGGACCCTGAAGCTCGACCACCGCTCGCCGTAGCCTCCACCGAGCGCCGAGGTGAGCTTTTCCCATCTTCTATACCGATTCTTGTTCTTCTTCCTCTTCTATAGTTTGGTGGGGGTGAGATTGTGGGAATGGGAAAAGAGAGAATGGAGATTAGGAAGAAGTATATAGGAAAAAGAAGCTAGGGTGTGGTTCTCAGTTTTGCTCGGAAGAGTAGCTGTTGTGAGAAAGGAAGTTGCGGTCATGAAGGAATTTATTAGGGTTAGGGATTGGGATTCTGGAGGAAGAAGACGAGAGTGAAGAAGAAAGGGATTTTGATCGGTCGGCTGATGAATTAAGAATATGAGAGAGAAGAAGAGTATGGTTATATATTTAGGTTTTGCAAGTGGGCTGGGTTTGGGCTTCAGTCCAAAAACCTGGCATAATAACTGTTTTGATTATTAAGAATTGAAGTGGACTGGAAGATTGGGCCGGTTTGATAGGCCAGGCTGCGGGTTCAGTGTTGGATTTGCTGGTTGATTGCAATGCAAAATAAGAAATTAGTTTGGGTTTGTAAGGTGAACTATGGGTTGGCAGCAGTAGCCTTGGGGCTGAGTATAAAGGTTGGGTTAGGAATTTTCTTAGAATTAGCAGTGGAGTTAAAAGACTGGTTAGTGAAGTTGGGCTTGACTGGGGCTTGAATCCATTAGTTTTTAGATAATTTTGTGTTTAGTTGTATGGGTTGGGCCTAGAAGCTGGGCTCAGTTCATGGATTAATGCATGGGCCCAACAGTTGGAAATAATTTTACAAATGAATTATTTTGGGCTAGGCTTTGGGAATTTTGTGAGAATTTTTAGTGATAGTTAGATGTTGGGTTTAATTCTCTTGAGTTGTAAGCAATAGAAAGGTTAGGCCAGTGAAGGGAATAAATGGCAGTTGCTTGGGCTGAGTAGAAAAGTGAGTAGTTGGGTTGGGCCTGCTATTTAGACTTAAACTACTTTTATTAAATGTTATTCCTTGGTTAATTACTGTCTAAGTGATTCTATTTTTTTATACCTTGCTACTAAAATGTTCTAATAATTTATAAAATATAATATGTATTTTTCATTAGCATTTATGGTGACTAAAATTATATAATAAATAAGTATTTCCTAAAAATAAAATGTTTTCCTAGTATTTATTTGATTAGCATATCTAAAACTTCTATGTATTACTTGTTATAAATATTGAAGCATATTACCAAATATTTACTTATAAGATTTTACTAAAACAAATTCATATTTTTTAATTATTATTATTGTGCAAATTATTTCAAAAGGATTTTGTCTACCTAATATTATTTTGCTAATAAAATGTTTCTAAAATTTCTCAAATCATATAGTATATATTTTCATTAGTATTTATATTGATTAAAACTATAATATTTTCCAAATATTATTAGCTAGAATGTTCCATTAGCTAAGTTAGTGATGTAGTTGGCTAATGTCTTTATTTCAAACCCTAATAATTGTACAAAAATATAACAGGTGATTTACAACCATGCAGTATTACTCTCGTGCAACCAAACCAAGACAAGTACACTGACTCGACTTGTACTTTGTTTTTCTGTCTTACATTCCTGTGCCATGTTCTCATATCGGACACGAGATACGCACGATTGCCTTGTACATTGTTCATTGCTTGTGAGTCATTGTTTATTGCGAAGATTGGGAGAAATATTAGCTTTTGTGTGACCACACCCAACATAGGTAATTATGGATAGCCTAATCGTACACTTCACGTACGATAAAGCCGGACCTTGTAGAATTGATTGACTCATTGACTCATTGCCTCACTGATTGATTGTGCTCCTAAGCCGGTCACACATTAGTTTAATATTTCAAATTTTCACAATTGTATATTGATTGTCGTGTTCATTGCCTTGTACATTGATAGTCTTGTTCATTGTCTAGCATATTGATTGTCGTCCATTGCCTGTAGTTTTTACATTTCATCTCTGGTACCGTAGTTTCATTTCATGTTCTAATATTCTGGTATTCTTGTTTCACCTTGTACTCTGTATTACAGATTACATTATATATTGTCTTGTCAGGGTTGTACTTTGCTCTTTTCCTGACATGATACATTGCAGGTGAGCTTAGGCCACATGGAGCATGTGATTGCACTGGATATTGCAACTTTTCATTTTATTTTATTTTCTGGAGATTATTTTGCTAATAAAATGTTTCTAAAAATTTCTAAAATCATATAGTATATATTTTCATTAGTATTTATATTGATTAAAACTATAATATTTTCCAAATATTATTAGCTAGAATGTTCCATTAGCTAAGTTAGTGATGTAGTTGGCTAATGTCTTTATTTCAAACCCTAATAATTGTACAAAAATATAACAGGTGATTTACAACCATGCAGTATTACTCTCGTGCAACCAAACCAAGGCAAGTACACTGACTTGACTTGTACTTTGTTTTTCTGTCTTACATTCCTGTGCCATGTGTCACGACCCGCACCCACTGTGAGGGTACGAGTACGTAACAGCGCCAGCCTACGCCACAGTGTCGGGGGTAGAACGCTGTTCTAGGTCACTATCTAACCAACCAATCACGCAATTATATAATGCACTTGTTAATATATCAACTCCGAACGGAGGACAAGTATAGATATAATGTAATCTCAATCACAGTCTAAGCACGATATGATAGCACAGAAGATTATAATTAAGACTAAATAACAGAAATAAAACCAACAACTAAATAGTATAATCTCAGACAATCTCAACTACATGTCTCAACTTATATATATACAACTCCAGTTCTAAAACATGGAAACTAAAACAAGGCAACTAGCTAAACTCCCGATTACTGCTGAGTGTCGGGGCCATAGGTAGCTAAGCCATCTCCTGGTCTGTAACATGTAGGGCATGTGTCCTCAGGGCAGTCATCTGTAAAATTTACGACAGGTCCAATCAGGACAGGAACGATCACATCTCATCTAGAAAACCCAAGTAAATGACAGAGAACTATAAAGCAGTTATAGACAGTTGTATTGATGAATATGGCAATTTATATTCAGGTGATGGTAAGAAAGACAGATAAAGTATAAGGGAAGTAAGTAACTAAACAAGAGAAGAATCATAGCAATAAAAACTGTAAAAATAGAACTAGCTGAACCAGGATAATGTGATATAAGGTCCAGACAGTAATGTAGACAAGTATAACTCCAATGTCAGTCCAGTACAAGATGAATCTAATACAAGATGAATCCAGTAAGGGACGATTCCAGTTATAGTGATCAATGATTCCAGGGTGAGTCCAGCCTATACTCTAGCAGTGTGTTTTAAAATACCGAGATCGACATATAAACGGCTATAGGTAATCCGGTACATCACACACCTGGCCGGGTGTGAGATGGCTATCATTCCAGTTTGATTCCAGTATAGGGTGATTCCAGAAATGGGGTATGTCTACATGTCTTACTCTAGTATTTCCCCTCCCAGCAAGTGAATCCAGAAATCCGACACAATGAATCAAGATGAGTCCAGCCAGAATATAATGATACCAGTAAATGATTCCAGAATGATTCCAGTAATAGAGGCCAGAAAATAAATGTGTGTCGTATACATGAATCCAGAAATATCCATACGTATTGTAACAGAGAATCGCATACAACTAACTAGAACTGAAGTACAGTAATTGACAAGTAAATGAGAGAACTATCAGAGAATGTACTCGCCTGATACTCTGAAAAGAGTAGTGTAATGTCAGATGTCTGCACCAGAGTCACAATGTCCTAAATAGAGCAGTACAGGTTATCATATGTTTAAAATAAGACAAATGATGTTTATGATGCAATCTACATGATTTTTAGGCCAATCTAGGTCAAAGTAAACTCTAAGTCAAACCTGGTCAACTGTCTAGGTCAAACTAGGTTAACTCTAGGCTATTGGGTCAACTACCTAGTCAACCTAGGTCAAACTCCTGGTCAACTTTGTCTAACAAGTCATTCCAGTCTAACCACATTCCTATACCAAAGCCTATAAAGAAATGACACTATATAACCAAACCATAAGACTAAACCTATACCAATGCCTATACAACCACTCATGGCTTAACAAAACCATATCAAACCAATTCATATATCATATATACATATATATAGCACAATATACATACAAACACATTTATAAAGATATAGAGAGGGGAAGGCAAGGTCAAGAGTATGTGTGCAATTACCAACATGTGTGTGTAGGTGGTACATGGACTTATAGGCTAACCAACTCTACTCTAACTAGTTATAATCTATAACCATATATAGTAAGGTATAACACAATACATAATTTCAACATCCCATTAACCTTGCATGCCAACTCTCACATGACATATCTATATACCATATTCTATACTCTATGACACATCACCTATATACATATATAAGGCCAATCCATTATCCTAACCAATCCAACCCAACTCATATCTAACATGCCCTCATATATATATAACCATATACAAGCCTAACCTATATATCTATACATACCATAACCCAAGACTAGGATCTCACCCTCTCTAATATTTCTCAGAAATCTCAGCCAAGCCCCCTGGCCTGCCTGCCTACTGCACATGCTGCTGCAATGCACTGCCTGCAGCCAATACTTGCTGCTGCCACTGCAAATGCAAGCCAAGGCAGGGCAATTTAGTGACTGCCTATGGCCCTCCAACTCACAGCCCCCTCTATGACCAACACTAAACATATACATTTATTCCCTCTTCCTAATACTCCCACCCTATCACAATTTGAACACAAAACAGTGCATGACAGGAACCAACCAAGTAATGGTGTAAATGCATGTGTGTGTGTGGGCAATTGTGAATGGAAACATAGAATTTATGAAATAGAAAATCAGTTTAAAAAAAACATCCAGTTAAACCTCTAATCAGTGAATCAACATGTTCAACCCAAACCTATTTCAGTTAACTCTTAACTAGAATTTCAGGTTAACCTGCATTTCAGTCCAATGTAATATCAACTTACAGGTTAACTAATGTACATATATGTCTATCAAACCAAATCCCAGATTTTGTTGTGTGTTGAGTGCACAGGTGTGTGTGGGTTGAACCAACAGTGATAGGGAAAATGTGTTGTCATGCAGTAGAGTGTGTGTGACAGGGACTTAGGATAGGGTGTGTGTGACAGATTTACAAAACAGTGAGTGAAATCTCAGGATTTCGAACAAACTCATGAATCATTAAATAGAAAAACATTTCAGTGTCATTAGGAATTAATATGTGTATACACTAGTGTTCTCAGGATAATCAAGTAAATGACAGTAACAAATAGGGTTCTCAGCAATGACAGTTTATATGTTTCAACCCCAACACAATTTTGAAAACCCCATCTTGTGTCAACATCAACCCAACCATGGATCAACCCTAACAGTAAACTAATGCGTGTATGGGTGAATCTCAGGTTTTAAGTCCCTTGCAATTTCAGAAAATTCAGTGAGCAAAACGCAGTTAACACATGTATCGATTCAACATTCAAAAATCAAATTTGAAAACCAAACCTAACACCAATCATAACCAATATTGACAGTAGTCTAATACATATGTAGATGGATTAATATGGCAATTTAAACATAAAAAATTTAGTCTAAAATAGAAGTCAATTTCAGCATTTTGAAACAGAACACAGGTATCAGTGACTTTCAGGATATTTAGGAAAAATGAAACCAACTTCCAATCAACCATGCAATCCTCGACCAAGCCAATAAAAAATCATTCCCAAGCAGTCATTTACATCACACATCATTAAATGAACACTATATTACATAATTTTAACAAATTAATTAACATTAAACTGTGAAATCACTCACAGCTGAACACAGTATCAGTAAGAATGGGAAATTTCAATTTGGATTCGAAAATAAAATAGAATACATACAAAATAGGTTAGGGTAGAGTCGTACACATGTCCAGAGTCCACACGAGTCCTCACGCATCCCCACGACTGGACACGGCGTGTCCAAGTCATGAAACGCGCACAGACACTTCGCGTGCACAGACTGCATCGTGCTGCGATGCAGTCGACTCGTGGACATGACTCGTGTCACTTCGTGCCACATGGACGGGTCCCTAGATTCGCCAGGACTAGGGCTAGGTCCTAGGGTGCCTGAAACGTGTCCATGTCTCGTGTCGTGTCAGATAAACGTGTGTGTCAGTGAAGGATTGCTCGCGTGCACAGTGCGCGCACGCGGCCAGTGCGGCCAGTGCGAGTGAGTTTTCTCACTCGACACGACACGACTCGACACGAGACTTTGGGGGTATCTTTTCAGACATTGCCCCTAGGTCTGTGTCATGTGGCACGTGTCCACGTGTCATGTACAGTGCACACGAGGTGTCAGTGAGCAGGACAATGCACTCGTGTCATGCACGCGTGTCCAACAGCAAAAACTGACACAAAACGACACAAAAACACCTAACACCCTTCACAAAATTTAATGTACATACATAGATCTACCAATTCATGTAATTACATTTTCAAAAATCGAAAATAAATTCCTAAGGGGCATTCTATCGAACACCTATACGTACACTATGACACGTGCCCGATACGAACACCAAACGGACACGAAATCCACCCAAATTTTGGGGACACCTAGGGGACTCCTAGATTTAGCCCTAAATGCAAAGGAAACTGAAATTTAAATCAGTTTAAAGGGTTTTACCTATATGTGCAAAAAGCTTAGAAAAGCTTCAAATGGAGGATTCTTCCTCTTGATGGCAAAAGCTCCAAATTGATCCAAAGCTGGGATTAAATTCCATAATCAGAAAATAGGAGGAAATTAGGTTATAATGCAAGAAACTAGGATTAAAAAGAAATTAAAATGGATTTATGGAGATTTTTGGAAGGGGGACAAATACCTTTCTTTTCCAATGTTGAAATGAATAAAAGAAAGAGGCAAGCCCTAATGAATAAGTGTTTATATAGGGTGGGAATCCCTATGGCTGGTCATAAGCTCAATAGTTAGGGTTAGGATTTACTAAAATGGCCCATGGGCTTAAGTCATGATCAAACAATCATTAAGCCATAAGTCATTTCATGAAACCATAAGCCATGACTTAAATTCACTTAAACTAATGCACCTAATCCAAAATTAGTTTCTAATGACTAAAAGTAGGTTAACCTAAGTTAGACTAGGGTCACCATGGCTAGGGTTAGCTTCTAGGCTAGTTCACTAGGTCTCAACAAGTCAAGTCAACCTAGAATTCACCAATTCAATAAATCATCAAAAAATTCAAATAAGTCAAAATGACCAAAACACCCCTAGGCTAAAAATGATAATCAAAACATCCTAATGACATGGTTAGGCTCTAGGTCATGCAGTCTCTAGGGTTTCACTAGCAGCACGTCAAAATCATAGGTCATGACTTAAGGCAGTTTTTAAATAGTTTAAAAATTATTAAAAATCACCAAAAATTATAATATGAAATAAATATCAATAATTAATAATTATAATTACAAAATTTCAAAATTACCCTCATCTGAAAAACTGGGTGTTACACCATGTTCTCATATCGGACACGAGATACACACGATTGCCTTGTACATTGTTCATTGCTTGTGAGTCATTATTTATTGCGGGAATTGGGGGAAATATTAGCTTTTGTGTGACCACACCCAACATAGGTAATTGTGGATAGCCTAATCGTACACTTCACGTACGATGAAGCCGGACCTTGTAGAATTGATTGACTCTTTGACTCATTGCCTCATTGATTGATTGTGCTCCTAAGCCGGTCATATATTAGTTTAATATTTCAAATTTTCACAATTGCATATTGATTGTCGTGTTCATTGCCTTGTACATTGATAGCCGTGTTCATTGTCTAGCATATTAATTATCGTCCATTGACTGCAGTTTTTACATTTCATCTCTGGTATCGTAGTTTCATTTCATGTTCTAGTATTCTGGTATTCTGGTTTCACCTTGTATTCTGTATTACAGATTACATTGTATATTGTCTTGTCAGAGTTGTACTTTGCTCTTTTCCTGACAGGATACGTTGCAGGTGAGCTTAGGCCACATGGAGCATGTGATTGCACTGGATATTGCAGCTTTTTTTTCTGGAGATTGTATCTTGGATATTCATTATTGTATATTTATTTCATTTGACCGGATTTGTCTCCGGCTGATTTTATAAAAAGACTTGATAGATATTGGTGATCATTTTTGGGAACGTTATAAAAGCTGTGTTTGTTACATTACATTGTGACTTGGAGTTTTTTTTAGTATTGTACAGCTTACTTCGTCGTGTCCATCGACGAAGGCAGGGCGTGTCTGACTCGTATCCGATTATTCGGGAGCGGATCGTGACATGTTTTTAGTGGTGGACCTTGCAGGTCTGTCCTAATGACACTTAGGCTATAAAGTGTTATTGGAGGACCAGTGAAGCTAAGGAAAACTCATCACAGCATAGGATCCGTAGGAAATAGTTATGGGTATGGTTTTACTAAAAAAAAATTATTATCCTATAGTTTGGCCTATCTAATCGATTTTCTGTTTTGCAGGGTGGTTTAGACACGCAACACTGAGGTTATTAATTTTCTTGCACTTGAAAGTTCTGAGTTTATTTCATATATACATTTTGCTAGTATAACTGTTTGATTGATAATATTTGATCTGTCTTTAGATTCTCTTGGCACGTGGAATTTTTCTAAAATTTTCTTATTGTTATTCAAAAACTTTGTTTCTAATTTGAGATTTTATTTCCTATAGAGAATTGTTTTGTCTTACTGATTGATTCTTATAAAATTTATTATTTCTAAAATAGGAATACTTACATCATTTCTAATTATGATCATAATTTCTAAAAACTTATTTGACTTTTCATAAACTTCATGGAATTTCTAAGGACAAAGTTGAGAGAGTACTCGACGACCTACTAAGACGTGGCAGATGCGCACTACAGTCATTTATCTGGGTTATGGAGACCGAAGGTTCACTGCAGCCAGCTGCGCACTGGCGAGGCATGAGCTCTAAGTCAAAATAATTTTAGATATTCATAGGTTCTCGAATATTATTGAAGCTATGTCCTAAGTCATAAATTTTTGATCTCTTGAGTTGTTTTCATAATATGGATAAAGTTGACAGAAATATTTGGTAAATTAATATTATTTAAATCATTGAGCCAAAGGTTTATTGCAGCCAGATGTATATACACTAGCGGGGCATGAACTCTAGGCAATATGATTTCAGATATATATGATTTTCGGATATTATTGAGACTGCATCCATGTTATATACCATGCTTGATCTTTTATTTGTCACTGACGATTTTACTAGGAATTATCTTGATTTTGGCTATCTTTGAATGTCGTACGTAGCAATTTTCAAAAAAAAATCATTTTGTTACCAAAGGTTCCTTATATAAATTTCTCTTGGCTTTTCTAAAATGTATTATGACCATAATAATGAACATACCTATATGGTTTTGATTTCTGGATGGTTTTGTCCTAAATGATTCTTTATAATTTTATGACTATCTTTTTGGGTGCCATTTTTACTATGTAAAACTTTGATTTTTCTCATGTTTAGAATTTATCATACTTGAATATTTAAAAAAAAGGATCATTTTAGAAAAATCGTGATTTTATTAGTTGTATTAATTTAGATCTTATGTTTAATTAATTATTTTTAAGTCTTTGTATTTTGATTATATTTACCATGCCATTTGAAATTTCGAGGACGAAATTTTTGTAAGGGGGTAGATTTGTAACTCCCTAAACCTATTTTCTTATATTTTGAATTGTTTGAAAATTTTCCAAAAAAAAAAATCATTTTTGGCTTTAAGTAATAATTAGTTATATTAAAATTTTGTTAGTTAATTGTGGATAGCCTAATCGTACACTTCACGTACGATGAAGCCGGACCTTGTAGAATTGATTGACTCTTTGACTCATTGCCTCATTGATTGATTGTGCTCCTAAGCCGGCCACACATTAGTTTAATATTTCAAATTTTCACAATTGTATATTGATTGTCGTGTTCATTGCCTTGTACATTGATAGCCTTGTTCATTGTCTAGCATATTGATTGTCGTCCATTGCCTGTAGTTTTTACATTTCATCTCTGGTACCGTAGTTTTATTTCATGTTCTAGTATCTGGTATTCTGGTTTCACCTTGTACTCTGTATTACAGATTACATTGTATATTGTCTTGTCAGGGTTGTACTTTGCTCTTTTCCTGACAGGATACGTTGCAGGTGAGCTTTGGCCACATGGAGCATGTGATTGTTCTGGATATTACAGCTTTTTATTTTATTTTATTTTCTGGAGATTGTATCTTGGAAATTTATTATTGTGTATTTATTTCATTTGACCGGATTTGTCCCCGGCTGATTTTGTAAAAAGACTTGATGGATATTGGTGATCATTTTTGGGAACGTTATAAAAGTTGTGTTTGTTACATTACATTGTGACTTGGAGTTTTCCTTAGTATTGTACAGCTTACTTCGTCGTGTCCATCGACGAAGGCTGGGCGTGTCCGACTCGTATCCGATTATTCGGGAGCGGGTCATGACAGTATGCTATGCACCAATATGGGAAAAGTTAACCAATGAGTCTCTTGTGCCATTCACAAATAAATAGCACAAGGGAACTCGATTGATTGGCACATCCTAGGCATGCGTGTCATAGGCTCAAAATGGATCAAAATTATATATTGGGTCAATTGATTTTGATTGATGTCGAGTCCCGAACTCACGTTTGAAGTTAGGTCTAGAATTACGGTGGATGGACAAATGGCCTAAACTGACCCGAAGTTACGCGAAGTCAAAAGAATATTAGGGGACAAGTTTAGATGGGACATGATATATCAAATTAAAGGTGGACATGTATACTTAGAAGCTCATAAAGGACGTTTCCAAAGATTGGCATTTCTTGTGCTCCAAAAATTAAAGCTACGAAAAAGTACATCTATAGTCATAATTAAAGATTAATAAAATCTAATAAATAAATAATTCATATAAAATAAATAAATAAATAATTTTTAAAAATTAGGATGTTTACAATCTACCCACCTTAAAAGAATTCCGTCCTCGAAATTCAATAACTCAATAATGATTAGGGAGAAGACGCTTTTCAACAATCGAACAAATGATCCGTCTTGTCTTCAAATATTTAAGGGGCGTACTCTAAAATTTTGCTACTCTATAATAAAGTACAATGTATACACATTATATACATGTATACACCATACTCACATACACATATTATGGCCCAAAACCTATTAATGGTAAATATAAATCTTAAAATCCTAATTATTAACTAGAATAATACCAACAAAATTTGTAAGTAATAATAATAAAAATAACAATAATATTTCTAAAATATTAATAGTAAGTTTTGACCTAAATTAATAGTTTAATTATTCATTTAGTGATTTTTGCCCGAAGAGTAGGCTTTACTAATATAATTATAATATATATTGATACTAAAATGTTTTCCCTTATTATTAGCTAATATCAAATATCTCGATTAATATAATATCTATTTTCCTAAATTATTATAAACGATTTTTGAATAATTTTGTATAATTATCTTTTTCCCTAAATTCTTATTTAACAAAATAGGAATATTGGTACAGAAATGATTTTCTGAGTTTGAAATATTATCTAAAATATGTTGATTAATGCAGATATAGTTTTAACATTATAAAGAATTTCAAAATTATTATATTTATTTAATTATATTTTTCTCTTGAAATCATAAATCGTGACTATGATAGTCATTTTCTCTTTCTTGAATTTTTTATCGTACCAAACCCTGATTTTAGACTTTTATATACTAAACTAGGCTATTTGGACTATTCTGGACTCATTGGGATTGCCCATGTCGTCGTCTGGGACCCTCTATGGAGCTTAGCATGGTACCTACCTCGTGTCGACACGTTCGTGTCGCGCACGTCGACTCCAACCAATTGAGGCGAGTACATTCTCTGATCATTTCATATCCTGCTTAGAATTATTTTCCTGCTTTAAATTACTTTAATTGATACTGTCATGTTGGTCACACGGATTGGTACTATATGGATCCCTTCTTGAGATGTTATCCCTTTAGGGAGCATCAGGTACTTCATGTTCTGTATGTTTCACTTACACGACGTATCACTATGCTTCATTGGTTCATTGATCACTTGTGACATGTACCCTCATGATCACAGAGTCTTCCTTGAATCCTTATCCCATTTATTGGGTTCCCTAGAATCCCTATTTATGGGACATCCATGTATCACCCTTCGGGGGCCTTTGCATGGAATCATAACATAACCTAGTTGGATCCTTGTGTATTGATTGGGGGTACGGGGGAGTAGAAGTGGACATATGAATAATATTCAAGTAGTATCTCATCAGAATCATTTCGGCCGTAGTGTCTCATCAGAATCATCCTATGCCATTTACATGTCTATATTGTACTCTGACTCACTAGCCACTGTTAGTTCTCTATTTATAGTAGATATTTCTATTACAGTTCTCTCTCTGTTTATATACTGCATTTCCTCAGTTCCTGTATCTTACTTTACTGCATGATTATATTTTCTAATCTGCTATGAACTGTTGAGATGTATTGTGCTCGCTCCTGTCCTGACTGGACCTGTTGATAAACTTTACAGATAGCCTGGAGGTTGTCTGCTAGCCTAGAGGAGACATAGTAGAGGTTGTATAGATAGCTAGGGTTTTGCTCATAGTTTATTTTCAGTTTTCTTGAGTTGTATTTATGGATTACTGTATTTGAGCTTTGAGATGTATTTCTGGGTTGTGTATCTTAGACACTTAGACTTCTATCTGTTGTATCTCTTTTGGATTTCATGTTTTATCTATCTTCTATTATGCTCTACCTTAGATGTGATTGAGTTTACATTCTGCTATGTCACTCCCATTCGGGGAGTATAAACTGCTTAGCCTTATACTGTTAGATGCATGAGATCTAGGACAGCGTTCTACCGCCGACACTGCGGCGTAGGCTGGGCGTACCTACTTCTCGTGCCCTTACTTTAGGGTGCGGGTCGTGACACTAGCCTAAAGAAAATAACTGTCAAGCTAATACTAATTCAACTATCTATAGTGGGTTTTCTACCATCCATAGTCACTACCTCCTTCCTAAATTTGAAAGGTAGCTATTTATTTACCTACTAGAGATCCTCATATGTTATTGTGATTATTTAGATAGAGCATATGAATCTTCTAAATTGTGCATTTAATCTACATGTCTAACTATATCTCATAACCATATTATTATCAAAATTATATAAATCTCTTTTTACCTGACCACGCTAAGTTATATCTACCATTATGTCCAATTCTAACTGTACAACTGATATGACATAATAGTAAATGGGTTGGGTAAGGCGACGTTTAGGTTTTTCTTAAAGATGGTCAATCTTTACACTAAATTTGTCACTATATTCTTGATCAAGTGACTAATGTAAGTGTGTAACCTAGTATGATAATATATTTATTTCTATACTAAGGACGTCTACCCACCTTTGGTCACACTACCCCATGAAACACATGATGCCCTAAAAATTTATAATCCTAGCACACTAGCTATAAAATTTGTACCACTATTTACCTACGGCATATAGCATCTCTAATCCCCTTCTATCTATCAAGCAACCAGAACTCAATAAGCAAACTAATTTATACTATAAGTTATGAATTTCTGATAAATTCTGTTATTCCTGAGGCGTAATCTTTGATGGAAAACAAAGAAATGAAACTGTTGTCTCAATAGCAACAATATTTCGTAGCAAAAATTCAAAGAAGGTGCACTACAGAGATCCTTGGAGGATTCTGGGTAACGAAAATTTAAAAAGATTCCGTTACAACAACAAACGAAAGTAGAGCTTCTTTTAGGAAGGTACAAATCGAGTTGCTAGCAGCAGCAGGGACGAAAGCCCACAAGAAGTATCTGATTAGATCAGAGAAGAAGAGAAGGAAAGAAGAAAGAGAAAGGCTGCTTTGCTGGGGTGATAAGATCACCGTTGCTCAAAGCAAGATTCGCCTATATACGATCCACTTCCAGGAACCAGTAAGTTCTAGAGAACTTCTAGAACGCTCATCAGTCAATATTTGAGACTTGAACGGGCTTTCTGGACTTTACAGACTCCTTTAACTCTCTTCTTGGTGCATCTTTCAAAGGAGGCCAAGGGGCTCTATTTATAGAGTGGAGTGAGACTTCACCTCTTCTCCTATCCGATGTAGGACTAAAATACCAATACTTAAAAATAGAGTTTAATATTTTAGATCATCCCATAATCAGCATAGAAGTGTGCTAGTCCACGCCTACCCCTTGAACACTCCCGTGTATACACGAGACGTCATGGAGTCCGTATCCGATGTCTGAGTCCGCACAACAAAAATCAACTTACATCTTTGTTGGAATTAATCCTTTTTCCTTCTAGGAAAATACTCCCACATGACGCACACTTGTGCCCCACCACACCTTATGTACACACCTCAACACAAGCAATGCATTATATTGAGATACGCACCATTTGGTGTAGCCGATGTGGCACTATCTTTCCTAGTCCAAAGACAAAACCACCAACAATCCCCCATATATCTCAATATATGGGTTGAGCGTTCCCTACAGTGAATGCCTATAATGCATTAGGAGAGATGTCGCTATGACTTAAATCTTCTCATATCGGTTAAATAACATCATGATACAAGAATGGACTAAGCCTTGAATTCTGCACCATAACTGCAATTCTTCCTACTCACATAATGACATCAACTCGGCTTCTGGCTGCACATTAAAGGCCTTATGCCAGCCTGGTTTCATTGTATAATTTTTGGACGTCTACAAGTTTACCCTCAAGAGACGGCCTGATATCTCTGTCCATACACTATAGGTGAGTTCTTTATAAAGAGTCACGGCATAAAGCATTGCGCTTCTTTGCGGTGCTACGTCGCTATGACATGGCTTAAAGCTGAGGCTTTACCCCACCTGGGTATCTCATCGTAGTGTCATACTACTGTTGCATGAGGTCACATGCCTCTTTTTAGTGCCAAACTACCCAGCAGGAAGCCTTGCGCTTTCGTGTGGTGTTACGCCGCTATGACATGGCTTACGAAGCCGAGGCTTTACCCTACCTGGTACCTCTTCCTGGTGTCATGCCGCTGTAACATGAGGACATCGTACTATTTGTAGTGTTGTCCACCTCTCTTTATTACGATTATCATACAACATTAGGCTACCTGCCTATTTGCGGTGCTACTCCGTTGTGACTTGGTTCACAAAGCCGAGGCATTACCCCTAATCGGGAACCTCATGGTGGAGTCACCCCACTATAGCATGGAGTTACACTCCTTGTAGTGCTGTGCTACTGTGCTTCCTGTAAAGCACTCCAGGCATTCACTCTGCCTGAGAACTCATTAAAGCATTTAAGCGAACCTTCCCACAGGATCCGTTTTCTGCAGAAAACAACAGTAGACAACAGCGGTTCTAGGTCCGTAACCTCTCCATGCCACATATGACAAGTACCCACCGTTCCTGATATTCTTCCGGTTAATAGTACTCCATTGAACCAAAAGCTAGATGCCCAGTAGATTTTTCTTTAAACTAATAGCATACAACTTTATGGTAGGAATATAATAATACAATATCAGAATGCCTTCAAGCCCATTTTACAAGCTGTGTTATCGACCAACTGGCGCTTGAGGCCCTTGGTGAACGGATCTGCCAGGTTCTCCTGACTCCGAACATCAATCACTGCAACAACACCCCTCTTGATGAGATCGTGTACTGCCCTCTGCTTCAACCGCACAGTCCTCTTCTTCCCGTTGAAGAGGTCATTTGATGCCACCGCCGTAGTCGTCTGGTTGTCGCAGTATATCGGTATCCCCGATATTTGCGCCCCAACCACTGGAAGATCATACATGAGCTTCCGAAGCTATTCTGCTTTCTCCACTGCGATATAAAGCGCAAAGAACTCAGATTCCATGGATGACCGCAAGAGCATAGTCTGCTTCTTCGATTTCCACGATATAGCAGCTCCACCCATTATAAAAATGTAACCACCTGTGGACCTCTCGCTCTCCACTTCTGAGCACCAGCTGGCATCACTGAAGCCTTCCACTACCAGCGGATCTCTGCTGTAGTACAGTGCATATGTCTGAGTCTTCTTGAGATACCACATAACCCGTTTTACATCTTTCCAGTGCTCAATGCCTGGGTTGTTCGTGAAACGACTCAGCATTTCCACGATGAAATCTATGCCGGGCTTTGTGGCAGTAGTAGCATACATCAAACTCCCGATTACGCTTGCATACTCCAGCTGCCTGACGCTTTCACCTGAATTAGGCTTCATCTTCAGATCACACCTGTACGGCGTATCGATCCCTGGAAGATCCTGATACCCATAAAGAGCGATCATCTTCTCCACATAATAAGACTGTGACAGCGCTAGTCCAGTGTCTGTCCGGATGATCTTGATCCCTAAGATCACATCAGCTTCCCCCAAGTCCTTCATACTGAACTTGCTCGAGATGGAATTCTTTGTCTCCATGACACAACCCATATCCGTACCTAGGATCAGCATATCGTCCACGTACATACAAACCATCATACCTCTTCCATCAGCAAACATCGTGTAAACACACTTGTCCGTCTCGCTGACCAAGTAGCCATTTGACCTTATAACTGTAACGCCCCAGTCCCAAAATACGTAGGACTAGGAACGTAGACATGCCAGCTGTATTCATACGAAGTACACTCCAATATATGGAAACCTCGTATGAATACATAAGCTGTAAATATAGTAGAACCATAACTAATCTCATCCACACAAAATAAATGAATAAAGGATATCATATAATCAACTATGAATTGTCATGATACACTATGTTGGGCGGAGATAAATCCACTACCAACAAGTAAGGAAAAATACATAGAAAATGAAATGAGTTGGCGAGCGAAGCGAAGACAATCCAAGTGCAATCATCCTCGAAGAAATAGCGATGATCACGGCTAGTGCTAGAACACCTGCGAAAGACAAGAGCACACACCTGACGAGATAATCAGGTCCTCAGAGGGACGTAACTAGACACATAATATCATGCCATATAACTGAATAAATAAAGCTCAACAGAAAAGTATATGTCTAAACAGATAAAGGTCCTTAACCATTCTATGTGTAAATGTATTTTGAAGACAACGTTTCACACAAGGGCTCCCGAGACTAGAAACACGACGCATTAGCGTTTCAACCAAGGCACTAGTGGCATCTAGAGGAAAATAAATAAATGTACGGCACACTAGTCTCTCGGGTGAGTCACTAACGGCAGCTAGATGAAAGTAAACGCACGACACATTTGTGTTTCAACCGAGGCACTAGTGGCATCTAGAGGAAAATAAATAAATGCACGGCACACTAGCTCTCGGCTGAGTCACAAATGGCATCTAGAGAAAAATAAATGTGTGAAAGCCCCTGCGCCTAATAACTGTCTTTACCCTCCCCATGCACTACTCGTGCTGAATCCACACCACGATATTTCTAATAACTGCTAAGTCTTCTAGGCAATTATATTAGCAGTTATATCCTAACGCTCGTCCTATACGCACCAATGTACGGTCGGTACGCAAGTCCGAATCTATATGAGACACGTGACATCGTGGCACACATATGTCGGGCCAATGAATGCGGCACAAACAAAGGTGGTCCCTTAACTCTAGGCCAAGTGTATAAAGAAAACTAAAGTATAATAATTTGCAACTACATAGGATTTTGGAACAACAACTTATATAAAAAAAATAAAACATGCATGATATTGACCAAGAAATTAAACTGTAAAGGCAAGGTGTCTTGTCTGGTAGGACGCCTGGTGTGCTGCGGTGATCAAGGTGGCACGAACTGCGACTTTGGTGCAATAACTATGTAAGGTGACCTCTGATGGTGACACGGACAATTCCATTGGGTTCAGAAGGGTCAAATTGGTTAGGTTGGACATAAGGTAGGCTTAAATTGGCGAAGGAATAGTAATAATGGGCCTAGTCACGGGTTGGAAAAAAATCGAAGAAAGTTGGAAAAATAAATAATAATATATACAAATTTTTGAAAGATATTTGTAATAGCTAAAAACTAGTTTCATGAGTCAAAGATATTCATAGAAAAATACTTAAAGTCATAAAGATGGTTTTTAGAAGGCTATTTATAATACTCGAAAATATATTCTTATTAGCTAAAAATAGTTTTTAGATAAATACTTGAAAAGTATAAAATCGTTTTAGGCAAACACTTAAACTTTTAAAATATGGTTTTTTTGAGAAAGTAAATAAAATCGTTTTTGATAAAAACTATACATTTATTAACTATTTAAAAATCAAGAAATTTCTATACATTAATTGAAACTATATATATATATTTTTCTCCACAAATATTTTTAAAATATTAATCAAATTATTTCATACAATTATAATTTTGAAAAATTATATTGTCACTAATAATAGCAAATGGCAAAATACGATACCCATATATACTTTTAACATAAAATAAAATATTAATAATACTACTATTAATAATAATAATATAATAATAATAATAATAACAACAAAAATCCTTGAAACTAATACAGCTAATCCCATTTAAATAATAATAATAATAATAATAATAATAATATAATACCAACAAAAATCCTTAAAATATTACAGCTAATCCCCTTTTAAATGATAATAATAATAATAATATAATAATAATAATATAATAATAATATAAAATAATAAGAATAATAATGTTACTAAACCCCCCAACATATACTGAACCATATACACAGTGAGAGAGAGAGAGGAAAGAAGAGGGAAGTAGCGGGGAGTGGAAGAACGCTCACCCAAGGAGTCGTCGGCGGCGAAGCGCGGCGGAGGTGGTCCTGATCGGAGGGTGCTGGGTCTCGCAGCAGGTCCTGGTCGGGCGAAGGGCTCGGGTCCAGCGGAGGGTGGCCGCCGCAGGGGAGCGCGGCTCCTGGCGGCGGGACGAAGGCTTCGCCGGAGCGACCAGGACAGAAAACTATGGGCATGCGCCGGCGAGGGTCTGCGAGGCGGCGGCGGCTGTGGATTTGGCCGCCGCGGGCGGCGCTGGTTTAGGGCGTTCGGTGCTCAGTTCGAGGTGCGGCGGCGACGGTCGGTGCCAAGCTCGGCGGGCGACGGGAAGGAACGGACGGCGCTGAGTCGAGCGCGGCGGTCGAGGTGGCAAAGTCTGGGGGCGGCGGCGCTGAGCGGAGCACGATGGATGGCCGCACACTCCGACGGCGAACAGTGTCGAAGGGGGTTTATCAGCGGGCTCAGCGGAGGAGCGCAAGTTGGGGCGGTACGACGTGAAAGGGGGTCTCGATGGCGACTACAGATCCGCGGGAGGTGGTCGACGGCAACTGTGGTCGTCGAACGGCTTCGGCTGTGGGCAAGGTTCCCCTCTTCTTCTTTTTGGATGATGGTGATGGTGAATTTACTGGTGGTAGTCGCCGGTTGATGGGGTCGCCGGCGATGAAGGGGAGGTTGGGGCTTTTTCGGTGTTGGTGGACACACTTGGTGATGGGAGTTGGGATGTCGGATTTGGCGGGGGTGGTTGTTATGGACAGGGGCTGTCCGGAGAAGGTGGATGAAGGCGGTGCTGGTGATGGGAATGGTGAGGGTGCTGGCGCTGTGCGGCCCGGCCGGGAGATTAGGGATGCGGCACGGTGAAGGCGGGGATGTGGTTGCGATGATGGTGGAACGGGTAGGGGGACGTCGTCGTGTCGGGGACTGTCCAGACACGACAGTGAAGGATCGGTGGTTGTGTCCTGCGTGACACGGGAGCAAGGTCGTGTCCGGCATGTCGGACACGAAAAAGAACGATGTATATGTACTGGAAAATATAGTGGATGTAGGGAGGCACAGACATGATGCACAAATTTTGTGGAGAATTTGGTTTTGGAGAGAATTATGGAGGAGTACCTCTCCTTTTATAGGAGGCGAAAATTCCCATTGGGATAAGGAGTTGGGGGATTTAAATTCCCAATTAGATAATATAAATCTTAATTTAAATAATTCAAATCTAAATTTAAATTAAATTCTAATTTAAATCTAGATCATCTAAACTCAAATATAAATATAAATTCTACCTTTAAACTTTTTAAATTAAATCCATAAAATCAAATCGAAATTTAAAATGGCCACAAAAAATTTTTAAATATATTTTCCAAAAATATCAATAATAATAATAATTTCAAAAATAATAAATATTTGTAAATATCTTTTTGAATAATAAAATATTAATATCAATAAATTTGAAAATGGAATTATATATATAAATTCAAATTCATGTACTTCATGTGCAAGTAATATTTGCATAAAAATTGTTTTCTAATTTACTATTTATAAAACCTTTCAAATGTAAAATAAAGAGTTTGAAATTCCAATATGACGTATTTTACAACTTTAAATAATCGAAGATATTTATTAATTATTATTTGAAAAACCAAGCTTCTAACATAAAAATGTTTTACGAAAATATGTACCTCGCACACATTCGCACTCGTCGAGTCTTACGAAAATGAATCTCGCGCGCGACGTAAAATACGATTACGCGACGTACAATACAAAATTTTAAATCCATACCAATTTTTAAAAAATAAAGTAAAAAAAAGTAGAAATTTAGGGGTTTTACAATAACCTTGTCAAATTTTTCATGCCACATCTTGGGAGCCTGTTTAAGTCCGTACAAGGATTTCACCAACTTGCAGACTTTGTCTTCAAGACCCTTTACGACAAATCCCTCTGGCTGTTGCATGTAAATCTTTTTGGTTAGCTCGCCATTTAGGAAAGCCGTTTTCACATCAATCTGATGTATCACCATCTTATGTATTGCTACGAGAGCAATCAACATTCTGATGGTGGTCATCCGGGCTACTAGAGCATACGTGTCAAAGTAGTCAATCCCTTGCTTCTGAGAAAACCCCTTAGCTACAAACCTAGCCTTGAACTTGTCAATAGTTCCATCTGCTTTCATCTTCTTCTTTGAGATCCATTTGCATCCAATGGGTTTTGCTCCTTCACGAAGATCAACCAACACCCAAGTGTTATTTGAGGTGATGGAATCAATTTCATTATCAATCGCCTCCTTCCAGAAAACTGCGTCTCTGGTCTTTATCGCCTCATCATAATAAGCGGATCTGCTTCCACATGATAGGTGACAAAGTCATTTCTGAAGTCCTTCGACCTTTTCACACAGTTCGACGGCTCAATGAGTGCTGGTTCAACCGTTGTTTAAACAACAATATCTTCTTGGACTACTTCTTTATTAAAAAATTTAGTTTCTTGTGCACCCTCATTGTTCGCCTGTATATCCGTAAGAACAATATTCTTGTGCCTTACAAAGTTGTCTTCAAAATATTCAGCATTGCAAGATTCGATGATATGATTTGACTCAATATCAAGAAATCTACGAGCATCACTCTTCTTGGCATACCCCAAGAAGATCGTTTTCGTAGTCCTTGTTCCCAGCTTCTGAATCTTCAGATCTGGAAGCTTCACATAAGCCAGACACCCCCACACTCGAATGACATTCAAGTTAGGTCTGACTTTGAACCAGAGTTTGTGAAGAGTTACGTCCAAAGTTGCATATGGCACTCTATTTATAATAAAAGTAGCCGTCAATGCAGCTTCTCCCCAGTAGCATTTAGAAAGACCCGTAATTAGCAGTAATGAGTTCATCATCTCTGTTGACGTTCTGTTCTTCCTTTCTGTAACACCATTTGATTGAGGGGAGTACGGAGGAGTCGTCTTATTAACAATTCCATGTTCTCTGCAGAACGATGCGAATTCATGAGACCTATACTTTACATCTCGATCACTTCTGAGTAGTTGTAGATCGATTTAACGTTCAGCTTCAGCCCTGAAGTCTCTGAACTACTCGAATGCTACATCCTTCTACTTGAGAAGTCATGAGAGCGTGCACTTCGAGAAACACTTCAAACCGGCCTTTGTGGAGAATTGATAAAAGTTACAGATATCTGAGTGTACTAACTCCAGATGATCAGTACTTTAGTTTAATCGTTTGAGCAGCTTCCCAACAGTCTTGTATCTGCACAGACCTTAAAATCCTCCACCTTCTTACCCCCATATTCTGAAGATACGGTCCCGGTATGACTGCTTGAGTCTGCTTCTATCATAGAACAACTCCCAGTCCATTAAATAAAGTAACTACATCGCCATCAGCAGAAGTTCGAATATCCCTTCAGCATCGAATATCTTTTCGAAGCATGTTCCTCGCTAAAAAATTACCATCTGGCTAGTACGAATGTCCATCTTTCAAATCTGTATCAGATAACAGACTTCTTGAGATCGGATCTTCAAAAATCTCTGGTACGTATAACACGCATTCCAGTGTCCTTGTTGGTGGTTTATAACCACTGTTTTGATCTTCAAATATTCTGCTAGGTACACGTTCGCCATCGAGATATTCGTCATAACACGGCTCGTCCTTGGTGAACAGCTCCTTCGAGAGCATACGTGGTCAGATGTACTAGTGTCAGACCACTAGTCAGCTACCACACTAGATAACTTAACCTGTGCAACAATAGCAACCAAGTTAAGTAATCAAAATAACCAAGTTTAGCCATACCTACTATTTTGGTTTGGGCTTTGATTTTCATTCACTCTTGTAGTGGCCCTTCTTGCCACAGTTGAAGCAAGTCACATGAGACTTGGTCTTCTGTTGCTTGAACGAAGGACCCTTTACTTTCAGATTAGTGGAGTCCTTCTTCTGGTGATGAAAATCCACCTACTTTCCCTTTAACTCTCTTGTCTGCACCAAGTTGGCCTTAGCCAGTTGTTTGGACAGAGAGTCCATCTTCTGTTGAGATCGCATTTCGTCCTCAACGTGGATCTCTTGTAGAAGATCTTCCAAGCTAATGTCTAGCTTCTTTCGATGCATTCTAGCATAGAATTGCTCCAACCAGCAGGAAATTTTGAGACTATCCCTCCAACGACAAACTTATCGACGAGGGACATCTTCTCGTCATCTAACTTCTGGCACAACTTCAGGAATTCCTTCACTTGAGGTAGCATCGCCATCTTGTCTTCGAAGAGCCACTTCTGGTACTTCTCGACGATGAAGATTTTGGACCTGTTCTTATCATCTTTATATAGCTTACCCAAAGAATCCTAGATCTCTTTGGCTTTTACCTTCTTGGAATATGACTCTGCCAGAGAGTCTTCCATAGAATTGAGAATAAGCAGTTTACAGATGTTGTTTTCTTTCTTCCATTTGCTCTGCTTGACGAGTGCAGCAGCAATAGCATCGACAGTTCCTCCTTCTGGAATCGTCGGTTCATCCTCAATCAACACATGGTCTACGTCCACGAGTTGAAGATTAAGGGTGACCTTCCTCTTCCAGATTTGGAAAAGTTCTCCGTCGAATTTCTTCAACTTGCTAAAGCTGGTATCAATGAGAGAAGCACGAGAGTTTTCCATCTTCTAATCTTGCTTTGAGATTGTTATTTCCGAGGCATAATTTTTGATAGAAAATAGAGAAACGAAATAGTTGTCTCAATAGCAACAACGATTCGTAGCAACACCTCAAAGGTGCACTACAGAGATCTTTGGAGGATTTTGCGTAATGAAAATCTAAAAAGATTTCGTTACAATAACAAACGAAAGTATAGCTTCTTTTAGGAAGGTACAAATCGAGTTTCTAGGAGCAGCGACGAAAGCCCACAAGAAGTATCTGATTAGATTAGAGAAGAAGAGAAGGAAAGAAGAAAGAGAAAGGCTGCTTTGTTGGGGTGATAAGATCACCGTTGCTCAAAGCAAGATTCGCCTATATACGATCCGCTTCCAGGAACCAGCAAGTTCTAGAGAACTTCTGCAATACTCGTCAGTCAATATTTGAGACTTGAACGGGCTTCCTGGACTTTACGGACTCCTTTAACTCTCTTCTTGGTACATCTTTCAAAGGTGGCCAAGGGGCTCTATTTATAGAGTGGAGTGAGACCACCTCTTCTCCTATCCGATGTGGGACTAAAATAACAATACTTAAAAATAGAGTTTGATATTTTAGATCATCCCACAATCAGCATAGTAGTGTGCTAGTCCACGCCTACCCCCCGAACACTCCCATGTATGCACGAGACAACCTGGAGTCTATGTCCGAGGATGATATTTTAGATCATCCCTTTTTTCTTCTAGGAAAATACTCCCATATGGCACACACTTGTGCCCCCACCACACCTCATATGCACACCTCAACGCAAGCAATGCATTATATTGAGATACGCACCAGTTGGTGTAGCCGATGTGGGACTATCTTTCCTAGTTCAAAGGCAAAATTACCAACAAATTCTATAAAGCACGATCATTCATCACTCCAAAATATGAAGGGACGAGAAGCAATGGTACTAGAAAGCAAATAAAGAATAGTCAAGAGAAAATACGAAGTTCAAGGACGGTAGAGAAATTTCTAAAAGAATTGTCAAGGCAGTTGTGGATTGAGATTCCTAAGGTTTAATCATATTCGCATGCCCGCTCGATACAGTAATGTAACCAAAACGGCTAACTCGACCTGTATGGGCCACCAAAAAAACATATAACGTTCTAATCCCAAAATATATAGGACTAAAAGATCGTATACATGCCAGCTACGTATCGTGAGGACTCCAGTACAGCTCGATGTAAGCCCCCTAAATTTCTAATTATTTTATTATCATTTTATCAAATACAAATTTGTATGTATTTTTCTTCTTTTTTTGAGGTCATTATTTAGTAAATGAGTTACGATTTTTTAAAGATTATAAGTATTTTATAATTATTGGATATTATGAGCATTAATTATTTTTTTACAATAATAATAATTTTTTTAAAGCTAGTTTGAGATTTTACCAATTATGAAAAATATATTAGAGGTTTAGAGATTATTTTATTAAATATTAACAAGTAGCAAATAGCCTTTTCATGTTGTATAAATAAGTAGTTTTACTAAATAATTGTGATAAGAATAAATTTTATATTTTTAGAAATTATTTGATAATTATTTGGTACTTTAAATCATTCTTAGGATTTTAGGATTTATTAGTAAAAAATAAATAAATATGCATATAGTTATAAAAAGAAAAGAAAAGAAAAGAAAATTATTGCTATGGTTACTGTTCCGCAAAAAGTAACCATAGAAAAGACGAGCCACCCCTATTTTCTCATCCGCATATATATTGAACAAGGAAATAAAAGGGAAAAAAGAAAAGAGAAAAACCCTAACCCTAACCCTGCCTTAGCCACGACCAAGACGAGCCATGCCCACGCCCGCCGCCACAGCGTGGCTACCGGCAGACCGCCTGCACGGCACCACAGTGGCCGTAGCCGCACAAACACAGCATGGGCAACAGTAGCAACATCAGTCTTAGTGGTCGCTCATCAATTTTTGTATCATGATTTCTTCGTCCAATTGTAATGGTTTCACAATCCACTTTTGCAGGTTAGATCACAACCCTACCCACTGCAATGTCCTTCAAGTAGATTAATTTAATTCGGGATAGATGCCTAGTAATTTGAGTCCAATGATTGACGAAAAATTGTTCTAAAACAGAACAGTTTTTTAGTTCGAAACCCTATATTGGAAGTTGATTTTTACCCAAACCATCGGTAGATTCGAGATTTTGTTTGAATAGACTTGTAGACAACATATAAGAGATCGAAACCCATCTTGTAGATTTATTTTTCATCTACTATACAGAAACTAATTCATTGTTAAAGTTTTGGAAAAATCAGTTTTCAAAACAACAAAAATTTAGAAAAATTGTCCGATACGCCGTGCACCCCAACAAACCGGGTGTCGTGGTCACGAACCAAAAGCATCAAAAGATGCGTATCGATTTTGCGTACTTGTGAAAACTGACGGAAATCAATTTCGTTGTGCGTGCATGACGAAATCGAAGCGTATCCGTTAGGATACTCCGTATCGGCTACTTTACAAACTTGGCCATAACTTTATAAACATTCGTCGTATCGAGATGAAACTTGTGCCAACAGGACCATATCATTTTTCTGGTCCTATATGCCAAGTTTGGTCCAATTCTGAGAAGGTTGATCGGAACGCCTATTTGGCGGACCCGCGACCCGCTCCAACGGGCGAAATTGTGCACGGCCTACCGTAATCAAATTTGGACATATGGTTGGGTTCATCTCCTCAAATCAGATCGCAGACATGTAATTTGACGACTTTAGAGACCATAGACATTGGCACGTATTTCGGTGCAAAACGGGTCCAACGGAGGACATCGTTTTAACCCAGAATTACGATTTTGTCCCTGTTCCAGAATTGTACTTTTGGATAGGCGTTTCCTAGATATATCTTTTACACCGGGAACGTTCTTGATGTTTGTTTCAGCATCCAGAGCCGTTCGTGGATTTTGAGATTTCTTGCTGACGTGATTGATTGCTTGGAGTTGCTATTCCCGCACTGCCAGGCAAGATACCTTGCCACCTTACTCTATGATTTACTTTATCTTATTTTCAATTATTTATATTCAGCATTACTTATCTTTTGTTAGTATTATATCACTGTAAGTCTAAATCGCACTTGGGTGCAAGCGACTATATCGGTCGTTTACTTGCTTTTATTTTATTCTCTTACATTGTCTTAGCTTAGTGACCACCCATTGATGATGAGATATTGGTATATCTCATTCGGTCTTGACACATGATCAACACGAGTTGTGAGTCACATGTAAGACACATAATCGCGTAGTCGGCCGGCCACTGATACGTATGAGACGTGCAACGGTTAGGAGTACCTGCCAATAACTGTGCATGCTAATAGACGTAGCAGTTGCTAGAGGTTCATATGAGTCATGGATGTGACCCTACTAGGCATTGGATGGGGAGAACAGTTCCTTAACGTATGGGCCATGTATGCACTATCATATTTCTGATCCTGCTAGCCTCTGACATTCGATGAAAGTTATGCTTTAAGGTCCCTGGTATCCTGGTGGGATCATACCTGAGTTTCCTGTACCTGTAGCCAGAGTGCCCATGCACCAAAGGTTTGTTCTTAACTGCATTATCATTGTAGAACTGGTGGGCACCCTATTGCATGCATCCCCTTTTACTCTCTATTATATATCACAGTTTATACGGCATGGTATTTTTTTGTATCTTGTTACGTCCCTCTGAGGACCTGGTGATCTCTACAGGTGTGTGCTTTCATGTCTATTCGCTGGTGCTCTAGCCTAGGGCCAATGTCTACTCTATTTCTTCGAGGATGATTGCTCTTGGTTCGCCTTTGCTTCGCTCGACAATTCCATTCATCATTATGTATTTCATTTCATTAAATTGATTGGTAGTGGATTTGTCTCCGTCCAATGTCTTATACAAAATAATAATTTATGAGTTGATTTATATTATTATTCTTTTGATTTGGTGGATGAGATTTAGTTACCATAGTTTACTGTATTTTACAGCTTATGTATACATACGAGGATTCCATATATTGGAGTATACTTGTATGTATGCAGCTAACATGTCTACGTACTTAGTCCTAAGTATTTTGGGACTGGGACGTTACATGTTTTTGTGGTGGCCCATGCAGGTCGAGTTATCACTTCGGTTATGTTACTGTACCGATGTAAGCCTGCATATAGGATTAGAATCTAGGAATCTCATCCACAAGCTTGACCTCCCCTCTTGATTCCAATTTCGAACTCTCGTTCGATTACCTTGATTTCCTTTTGTTTGATTACTTTCACTATAACTCTTATCTTTTAGCTTTCGTGCTTGATAAAGAGATTATGAAGATGACTCATACTAGTTATACGTGTTATATTTCTCAGTTACTCTATTAGTTGGCTTCTATAAGTTGGGTAGTATGCCTCATGACCTATCACCCTATGTTCGTTTATAACCCCTTAATGACGTATAACTGGGTGGCGCTGAATATAAGCTAGTGTAGGAAGATATGTTTACCTAGAACATAGAGTTTTAGTAGTCCAATGGTCAACCAAGAACTGATGCAAGAGGAGGACGACTATATAAGCAGGAACACCGGACAAGACTTAGATTCTTGTGAAACTTGAACTATTTATAACTGCTTTCATCATTATCTCCCATACTTATACTTTGCACTACCATAAATGATGTTGCTATTTATAGCCTAGTTTTGCAAGCTTATTCTTTATCAAACTTGTTCAGGACATATGTATGCTAGGGATGCCCACTAACATATTGTCTAATCAGAATCAGTGTACTATGGTCTGATCAACCGTGGTACACTTGGTTCGCTCTTCGTTTGATTAAACTACGTGGATTGAGATATAGAGGTATCCAGGACCTCATCCGCGACTGTATTGGCAATTTCCTCTTGAATTATCATTCGACTTTGAAATCGCGTATTTGTACTCCATAACCTCTTTTTGGAACTATTTATTGTTTTTGCCTTTCACTAATTTGGAAAGACAAATGCTTGTATGTGATAGATAGAAACGGAGTATCCCCCATGGCCACGATAGTTGTGTACACAAACTTAGCTACTATCGGCCAAGCCATATGACTACAACCTTGCCTTGGGTTACTCGTTCTCTCATCGACCCTAAAACTACTATCGCGATCTTTTAATCACTTGAAATTGATGATGATTACAATCATACCCTTGGTCAAAACATCAACCAAGAAGACTATCTATTCTCAAAGAACTAATTATTATGAGTCTCTAATTATTCTTCTCGATTCTTGCTTTAACTATCAACCCATATACCTTAAACCAACCCTTACTCGACCCAGCCCCACAGTTTAGACATAAGAGGAATAGAGAAAAATTAAGGACAAGCATTTACCATGACTATGGTAGACATCTATCCTGAAATTTGATTCCAACAGGTATTATTCTAGTTATACAGATTTTGTTATTAAGGCCTGACTTAGCATTGGGACATCGCAATCACTAGCCTAGCCAATACCATAACATAATACCCTGTCATATGATGATTTACTAGTTATTAACATCAATGCATGAGCGCCACATTTGACACCATTAGAAATCTTATGACCGTAGTCTGGCAGGCTTTACACAAATAGAAATTCACGACTTAGCCGTTAGAGATCTTTCATATGACGTGCCTTAAAGTTCCCATCGATAAGCTCTCGTATACTATAGAAGAGTTGATCCTTCTATTCTATCGACTCATGTATCGTTGTACGCAATTATTTCCATTTATTAGAAATCGGGGTACGATCCTCAAAACTGATTTATAACCACCATATCACATTATCGATCATATCGTGACTATTATTACCAAAGGTCAAGGTACGACATCGCGACTCAAATATTCCTAAACCTCTTATTCCTAAAACTATGTCCTAGTCTCTAGAGTGAATAGACAGTAAGCCATTCTTACTTTTAGGAATTATGGGATCTCCGATTGATTGAGGTAAATTGGTTCTCACTAGGATGATAAATTAGTGACTCGTGAACTTCCACTTTCTTTTTAGATCTTTTGGTGTACCGTCACTTTAATATTCGGAGTATAATACTGGCTGTTGTCTTCCAATAAAATTCATATGCAAGACCTAGACGAGTCCACCTTCAAGTAGACATATCATGTCCTACTCAAACACATCTCCTTGTACTATATTTTTATGCTACGACTTTCAGGTCAAAAGGGACTAGCAATAACCCTTACCATAATATCGATGTAATTTCCGACTGCAGTAAGAGATCCGACCTTGACTCAAAACTTTTGTCCCAATATATGGTTGTGATCTGCTCGAAGCCCCTACACACATGGCAATAGTGTGCCACTCAATTGAGACCTTATGTGCTACTTAAACACAAAAGTTACAGAAGGCACATTTTTGGGCTTAAAGAACCTAGTTAACCAACCCGATTAGAAATTAGCCAACCACTTGAGTTGGAACCTATCCTTGGATACCCTAACCTAGTAGGAATGATTTAGATTGATTTTATGAGATCTTGTCTAGCCAATATAGATTAAAATCCAAGATTATTCAATCAAAGATTGATGTCCAAATAAGGAAACCCACTAAAACTCAGTTAAACCCATCCATGGCATATCACCATACTTGGACTATAAAACTAAACTTTATAAGTAGACATCTACACCTATTATGTAGTTCATATCTGTTGGTTCACTAATCCTCCTTCCATCAGTTCCTTAACTGTATCTCCTCGTAGACTATGTTATCCGATGAATGGAATCCCGTTGTCCTAACTTGTTTCCGGGTATGCTTGACCAAGGCCCCTCCTACTGCCTTGATAAGCCATAATTGATACATGAGCAATGATAAGTAAGTAATACTAGGGCTTCCCATAGAGTCCATGACTACGATCAGAAGTAACTTCCATCATCAAAATCACCTTAAAATTTGATCTTCTTATAAGTCCTCTTACTGTGCTTTCTATGGTTAACAAATTTCTATGAGTTGGGTAGTACCTTGAACCCAACACACCCTCTCCCTATCTCTTATAA
Organism: Iris pallida; assembly: GCA_029216955.1. Taxonomy (NCBI): domain Eukaryota; kingdom Viridiplantae; phylum Streptophyta; class Magnoliopsida; order Asparagales; family Iridaceae; genus Iris; species Iris pallida. Next base: position 7,427,848 of record JANAVB010020398.1, on the reverse strand, counting down.
TAGAATGCCGTTCGTAACCATTCCTACATTTGCTTGGGAGTTGCAACATGATTGTCGTATCGTATTTTATCTCCCTTTGCTCATGCGTTAGATAACTGCGATAGAAGATAACAACCTTGGTTTTTCAAAATTTTGTCCCACCGCAGCATCGTGTCTTAGCTATAGCGAAGAAGGAAATTTCTAAAATGTAAAGGCCAGTCTATCTAAGAATTACCAAATGAATGGAGATGATTGGTTCCAAGTTTGGCCAATAATTCAGTGGTTCATAAACGTCCACTTTTATCTGTATCAATTGATACCCTCCATCGTGACTTTGATCTTTGAGCACAACACGAGCCGTTCCCTTCGGACAAATTTCACCCTCGTGAACACATGACCTGCATGTCCTACACAAACACACCTTCTTGTGCTCCATTTCAATTACGCACATGGGTGACATAATTTTCCTTAGAACCAACCATAAATGCTTATTTTATGTTCTTTTTGACTTTAACCATACAAATATCGACCAACCACTCAAAACAAACTAAATACTCATGATCTATGCAAGACGCATCACACCTATGACATATGCCTTTCACCTAGCAAGCGCATGCCACCTACACAACACTAAACACCAGTCCACATATATTAGTCGTTATGACTTAAAGGCTCCAAACCCTTACCTAATCATATATTGTAGCAAGGTTTTGCAATCGTCGTAGATGGCCATCTCATGGCCATGAATTTTTCTTTTCTTCAGTTCTTCAACCTCGCTTCTTAGTTCCCATGTTGGACGAAGAATGAAATCCTTCTGAACCGACATACCTTAGTATATTCAAACTAGAGGTCCCTGCCAGCTTGTCAGAAGCGTGACCCCTCAAGTGGCAATGCTTGATTGTAGTAACTTTTTTATAGTAGATATTGACCAAGAACGCCATGGCAAATCATAAGTTTCCTTAGAAATTGACTTTTCTCAAAAGTCTTGTAACAATAATTTTTGCGGTTAGCCAACTTCTATAAGTTGGGTAGAATCTTGAATGAAGAATACCCCTCTTGTAGAATGTGACGTCAATTGGGTTCCCTTGATAACAACCTCAACCATTGTTTCGAAAATCGAATTACGAATCGACATGCATGCTCTCAAATTGTATTAAATTTTGCATTCTTAATATTAAAATTATTTTTAATTTCGAGGACGAAATTTTTATAAGTTGGGTAGGATCTAAGCCCCATAAATTTCTAATTATTTTATTATCATTTTATCAAATACAAATTTGTATGTATTTTTGTTCTTTTTTTGAGGTTATTAATTAGTAAATGAGTTACAATTTTTGAAAGATAATAAGTATTTTATACTTATTGGATATTATGAGCATTAATTATTTTTTACAATAATAATAATTTTTTTTAAAGCTAGTTTAAGATTTTACCAATTATGAGAAATATATTAGAGCTTTAGAGATTATTTTATTAAATATTTACAAGTAGCAAATAGCCTTTCATATTGTATAAATAAGTAATTTTACTAAATATTTGTAATAAGAATAAATTTTATATTTTTAGAAATTATTTGATAATTATTTGGTATTTTAAATCATTCTTAGGATTTTAGGATTTATTAGTAAATAAATAACTTAATTAATATGCATATAGTTATAAAAAGAAAAAAAAAGTTTATTGTTGTGGTTACTGTTCCGCAAACAGTAACCACAGAAAACCCGAGCCACCCCTGTTCTCTCATCCGCATATATATTGAACAAGGAAAAAAAGGGAAAAAGAAAAGAGAAAAATCCTGACCCTAACCTTAACCCTAACCTTGCCCTAACCGCGACCAAGACGAGCCATGCCCGCGCGCGCGCCACCATAGGGTGGCCGCTGGTCGACCGCCAGCGCGGCACCGTAGTGGCCGCAGCCGCACAAACACAGCACGTGAAGCAGTAGCAACAGCACCCTTAGTGGTCGCTCATCAATTTTCGTATCATGATTTCTTCGTCCACTTGCAATGGTTTCACAATCCGCTTTCGCAGGTTAGATCACAACCCTACCCACTTCATTGTCCTTCAAGTAGATTAATTTAATTCAGGATAGATGCGTAGTAATTCGAGCCCAAAGATTGACGAAAAACTGTTCTAAAATAGAACAGTTTTCTAGTTCGAAACCCTATATTGGAAGTTGATTTTTAGCCAAACCATCGGCAGATTCAAGATTTTGTTTGAATAGACTTGTAGACAAGATATAGGAGATTGAAACCCATCTTGTAGATTTACTTTTCATCTACTATACAGAAACTAATTCGTTGTTAAAGTTTGGGAAAAATCAGTTTTCAAAACAACAAAAATTTAGAAAAATTGTCCGATACGCCGTGTGCCCCGACAAACCGGTCAACGTGATCATGAACCAAAAATATCAAAAGATGTGTATCGAATTCGCGGACCTGTGGGAACTGACGGAACTCGATTTCGTTGTGAGTGCGCGACAAAATCGAAGCGTATCCGTCACGATACTCCGTATCGGCCAATTTACAAAGTAGGTTATAACTTTGTGCACTTTCGTCATATCGAGATGAAACTTATGCTAGCAGGACCGTATCATCTTTTTGGTCCTGTATGCCAAGTTTGGTCCGATTCTGAGAAGGTCGACCGGAACGCCTATTTGGCGGGCCTGCGACCCGCTTCAACGGGCAAAATTGTGCACGGCCCACCGGAATCCAACTTTGGATATACGGTTGGGTTTGTCTCCTCAAACCGGACCGCAGACATGTAGTTTGACGATTTAGAGACCACAGACATTGGCATGCGTTTCGATACAAAATTGGTCCAACGACGGACATCATTTTGACCCAGAATCACGATTTTGTCCCTGTTCCAAAATTAGACATTTGGACAGACGTTTCCCAGATATATCTTTTACATCAAAAATGTTCTTGATGTTTGTTTCAGCATCCGGAGCCATTCGTGGATTTTGTGATTTCTTGTTGATGTGATTGATTGCTTGGAGTTGATATTCCCGTACTGCCAGGTAAGATACCTTGCCACCTTACTCTGTGATTTAATTTATCTTGTTTTCAGTTATTTATATTCAGCATTACTTATCTGTTGTTAGTATTATATCACTGTAAGTCCAAGTCACACTTGGGTGTAAGCGCCTATATCGATCGTTTACTTGCTTTTATTTTATTCTCTAGTATTGACTTAGCTTAGTGACCACCCATGATGATGAGATATTGGTATATCTCATTCGGCCTTGACACATGATCAGCATGAGTTGTGAGGCACATGTAGGACACGTACTCGCGTAGTCGGTCGGCTACCGATACGTATGAGACGTGCAACGGTTAGGAGTAACTGCCAATAGATGTGCATGCTAATAGACTTGGCAGTTGCTAGAGGTTCATATGAGTCATGAATGTGACCCTACTAGGCATTGGGTGGGGAGAACAGTTCTTTAACGTATGGGCCACGTATGCACTTTCCTATTCCTGATCCTGCTGGCCTCTGACATTCGATAAATGTTATGCTTTGAGGTCCCTGGTATCCTGGTGGGACCATACCTGAGTTTCCTGTACCTGTAGCCAGAGTGCCCATGCATCGAACGTTTGTTCTTAACTGCATTATCATTGTAGAACTGGTAGGCACCCTATTGCATGCATCCCCTTTTACTCTCTATTATATATCACAGTTTATATGGCATGATATTTTCTTCAGTACAAGAAAAGACCCCGTTATAACGTTTGAAAAGAGATTATTACAACAGTTCAGTTACAAGCGTTACAGAATTTTTGCAACAGCACATAATATGACAGGTTTGATGAGTTTTTGGCCTATTATAACGATTTATAGTGCTAAAGCGTTATGTATTATTCAATACATATATGATATTGTTATCCCTAATCGTTATAAAAAGTTGTAAAAATATAAAATCCCGCTCGAATGTTCGCTCAAACCCGACTCCTGAATCTAAAGCCCCCGTTCCTTTTTTTTCCCTCTCACTTTCTCTTATTTTCCTTTCTCCTAGACCTAGAACTCTCTCCTCATCTCCTGAAAACTCTTCTTCTCTTTCTTCTCCCAAATCAGCTCAAGATAGTTTCTTCTCCCAAATCACCCATCATCTTCTCCCAAATTCTTCCTCGTCCTTTCAAACTCTAAACTCTAACCCGCCCCAAACCCTAACCCTAATCTTAGAAAGTTTCTTCCCCCAAATCGACTCCTCCATCTGCGAATCGCCAACACCACCGGAGATGCCCAAACCAGCCGCCGACACTGCCGGAGACGACCTGACTAGCCGTTGCTGCCCCTCCTCTTCCACCACCGGAGCGACGATGACTCCTCCAGGTTCTTCTCCACCGATAAAATTAACGATGCGGTACGCTCCTCTGTGTAGGTCATCAACATAGTAAAAAACATATAAATAATTTACACTGGTTATTTCTTCTTCTCGCTCTCTTTCTCCACACAATCACTCCAATCGATTGAGTGGAGATATGAAATCTATGGAAAATGCTGTTGTTTTGACCCCAAATATGTTATTCCACACAATCACTCCAAGTATTTGTTTCAATTGAATAACCGATCCCTTCAAATTTCTGTCTTTTTTGTTTTCCTTTTTACAGATTTGTATACGGACACAATTCTTTCTTTCCAAATCATAATTCAACTGGGATTAAATGTATATTCTCCGCAAAAGTGGTGCAGTGCGGGTGTATATATATCACCTTCTAGTTAGATGCCTCATTCTTTGCTCAACCATTTAAGCAGGAAAAAAAGGCAGGGGATATACTGGTGATTACATATTGGTAGGAAAAAATTTGTAGAGTTACATTGTATCCCCACTTGATAATATAAGAAGCATTATGTTATTTGTGAACTCTAAATCATTCTCAAAATCCAATAGTTGATTTTTTTTTTTTGAGTACCCTTGGTAATCAATTATTCGGTAGTTATCTCGCAAATAATATGTGTGAGAACAATTTGGGGCCTCCACTGGAAACTTGTCAATTGTCAGTTTGCTTTGTTATAGAGCACATGTGGATCCACTTCCAAACATTTTGCTTGGTTACAAATCCTACAAAAACTCCTCTGGAGATGATGCGGCAATTTGGCAGGTTTGATATGAGGCGGATTTGGCATAAAGCTGTCGAGACAGGTACGGAGCAACTTTTAAACTCTTTTGGATTTTTCTATTAGTAAACATTTTTAGCACTTTTTTTAATGATTTGTGTTCATGAGGAAATTTGGATTTTTCAGTTAGATTTTTTTAGCATTTCATTTATGCTTTGTGTAATAATGTGGAAATAGAGGCGGAGGTGGGTATCTGGACCTCAAATGGAGTTGAAATTCTTTATGTGAAAATGGAGGTGGATATGTGGACCTCCAATGGAGGTGGAGAGTTTTTTTTGTGGAAATGGTGGCGGAGGTGGACATGTGGTTATCAATTGTAGGTTGTGTTTTTATGTGGAAATTGAGGCGAAGGTGGATGTGGGTATGTAGACAAGTTTTTGTGTGGAAATGTAGGCAGAGGTGGGTTTTTGGACCTTATAGAGGATGGAGATGGAGCTAATAATTATCTTCAAAATTTGAAAGCCGATATAGATGCAAATATTCTTTGTATAGACGAATGTGAAGGATTACATTAATTGAACTACTCTTGCAGTTTATTGGCAGTCTCTTATATGGAACAGATGTCTCACTGAAGTGTGTTTTGTGTATGCAAGTTCTACAGGACATTAGATGGAGTTCGACAACACTAGGCCTCAATTTGCCATCTTTCAGCATTTTTAATAGTTTGAGTAATTTACAATATATATTAAAGAAAACCCAATTCTGTGGAATGGATTTTAAAATATCAACTGCTTGAGCTTCCTACATTGTATATAGAATCATAATTTTCTGCCTCTACGAATTGATTGTTGTGCCTAACTTGATAGAAAATATAACATTGATGTACCTTGAATTGAAACTTTCTCAGCTGCTAGTTATCTTTGCTGTATAAACTTAATTCACGTGATTTTGCTTTATATCCAGTCCTAAGAAACTGGTTTCCTTTGGCCTTTTTAAAGTCATAGCTTATAATGATCTCTTATAATAATGTTATGCACTCTGCACCTGAAAAACCTTAATTTTCAGATCACGATGTTAAGGTTTTGGCTTGTTTTAATACTTGGTTCAACTTGTTTCCAAAATTTTGGAAAAAAAGAAAATGATTCAAATAGACGATAGTCCAAAAATTTGGAGAGGAAATATTTGCTGTGGTAGTTGTTTGTTGCTATCTTGTTTTAATGATTTCTTCTACTTGTTTTAATATTGTATGATCAGATGATGGCTGCTAGAATTTGGACTACATGGGAATTGATGACTACAAATCTTATTCAAAATGAAGCAAATGTCAAATGTGGGGAGGATGACAGTTTCTCTTTGGTTAGTTTCTTTGCTAATCACTATATCTTTTGTAACCCCAATGTACTAGTTGTATTTTCTAGGAATGAGGATTTCTATGCTAATGCTCATTTAACAGGTCATATACCAAAAAAATGGACTTCAATGCTACCCCTCCTTAAACAAGTTATGCTAATAAACTAAGTCCACCATATGTTACTCTATCCTAAAAGGACGAACTAATTACAAACATGATTTGTTGCTTAGTATAACTTGGGTGAAGTATTACTTGTGCATACACACATGATTCTCCTCTATACAAGGCTTTAACTATTAAGTTAGACTGTTGTATACTTGCAAGTTAACAGGAACCATGTTTCTCCCACTTTTAGACTATTGTATACTTGCAAGTTAGCAGGAACACATGATTCTCCTTTATACAAGCATTACTTTGCTTTATTTTACTTCCGACAATATGCATGTACTTTGGTTTATAGCCTCACACAGAACTCTCTTGCATTTTTTTTGTTATACCAAGATATTTTGATAGGTGGATTGGATCATGTATCTCATGCTATTATTTGGACTTCAGAACCCTGCTTACTACAGAAAATAACTGCTGTACTAATCTTTTTGGGAAAAATATAATTATTCAGAACTACATCAAGAAACATGTTAAAAATGATAATGAAGGGTTAAGATATGAAGATTACTGAAGAGACTGCTATTTGAAGCTCATGGGTCTATAATGTGAAGGCTTGACTAGGGATGGACAGAAAAAGCAACAACTGAAATATGACTGTGTGCTCCAGCCTCCGAGGATTATCATGTGTAAGTAAAACTAAGCTGCCAAGTTGATTTCTTTCTCCCTCTTTCTTATGGTTTTGAAAGAGTACTTTTATGTCCTATTAGCATATATAAGCTTTGTTAGATGATTGCTTTCCATTTTTTTATTGAAACTCCAAACTGATAGCTGGAGGTGTTGTCCACATTTGGTTTTATTCAAACTGGAACTCTGGGCAAAAAAGTTTATTACTATTGACATGTGCACTGTCATTTGGCTGAAAGTAGTATCCCTTGTTCTTCTCGTAACTGCTGGTATTGATCTTTTTTTTTGGGTTCAGCAACAACACAATCTATGACATGATGACAGAAAATATTTTAGTGTATGGAGAGTAAAATTTGTGGACTTTGGTTGGTTTTGGTATATTCTACAACAAAAGATTTCTAGCAAAATAATGTTCCCTGGAATTTGTTATACAGTCAATGTTATTGTCAACTTCAATTTTCCCATACAGCTTGTTAGTATAATATTTTGTCCGTGCTAATGCTTTCCAACTTTTGCAGTTCATTCAAAATTTGAGCTTGTTAGTATAATATTGTCCATTGCCATACAGGTATATGTTTTACTAGCATTCAATCTCATAGACTCACATAGGCTCATCAATCCTGCACCTTGTTGGATAATTCTGGAGTTGGGATAATTTTGGAGTTGGGATTTTTCGTGTTACAATGTGCTTATATTTGATCTTATTACTATATGCTTTCCATTTTACATACTGTTTGATATCAAAGATTGTCCTTGTGATTTGGAAATATCATCATAATCTCTCTTTATTCATTTATTCATTCTTTATTTGTAGGTACATACAGTGTTGGCTTTTGAAGGGATATACAATGTTGGCTTTTGAAGAGATGTCACAATTTGGTGTTGGTGAATGATGTTTCTATGTTTTGAGTCCGACTACCCTAAAAGGGAAAGATGTATATATTTTTGGATTTTGAAATGTAATGGTGATATGTTGGTGAAATAAAAGTTGGAAAAAGAGTGATATAATTTGAAATGTAATTAAGATGATATGATATTTGGATATTTTTATTGAAATGTTTCAAATGTTAGTTAAATTTCTTATTTTTGTTCTCTCAGGAAATTAATATGCTTTTTGTAACGCATTGAATTATGAGCATTGACAGGTGATATATATGTGTGTAAATGATAAGAACAGAACGTTACAAAGTGTTATGTATATGTTCTTTTTATAACGTTTCATGAACGCTTTCTGAACAGTTTCAGAACCAGATCATTTTAGTAAGCGTTATGTATATATAACCTATTAATGTCGTTTTCAAATTTAGTGTTATATATAATTGACTTAATTATGTCATTTTTAATTAAAAAAATGTCATATAAGTGTAAGTCATATATAACGGTTTTCTAAACTTTTATAACACCCGTGTTCATGACGGTTGCCTGCTTCAAAAAACCGTCATAAATTGTCATATATGACGGTTTTTACCCGTCATAAAATGGTATTTTTCTTGTAGTGCTTGTATCTTGTTATGTCCCTCTGAGGACCTGGTGATCTCTCCAGGTGTGTGCTTTTATGTTTATTTGCAGGTGCTCTAGCCCAGGGCCATGATCTACTCTATTTCTTCGAGGATGATTGCTCTTGGTTCGCCTTTACTTCGCTCGACAATTCCTTTCATTATTATGTATTTTTTTCCCATTAAATTAGTTGGTAATGGATTTGTCTCCGCCCATGGATTTGTCTCCGCCCAACGTCTTGTACAAAATAATAATTCATGAGTTGATTTATATCATTATTCTTTTGATTTGGTGTATGAGATTTAGTTACCATAGTTTACTACATTTTACAGTTTATGTATACATACGAGGAAATCACATATTGGAGTATACTCGTATGTATGCAGCTAGCATGTCTACGTACTTAGTCCTAAGTATTTTAGGACTAGGGCATTACACTCGAGTACGTATAAGCTGTCTTGTTATTCTAAATCTACTTTATCTTAATCCACTAAATTATGATAACAATAATGAATCAAGTACACTAAGGTTTATCAGACCGTAATACACTGATTCTACAATAGATAAATATATTAGAGTGGATCCCCATTAATACATTTATCATGAACAAGCTAGAAGAAAATTTAAGCTTGTAAAGGACTAGGCTATAATAGCAGCAAGAGTCAAATATAGGACAAAGTAAAAATAAGGAAGAGAATAATTGTAACAACAGCTGTATACCTAAAGTCTTTGTGAATCAACCATCACTCATCAATGCACTAAACCTTGGTAACTTCATCTAATACCTGGAGACATCACTAGGTCCTCAGTGGACTAGCAAGATACATATAAACATGCCAAAGTGTAACAGTATGACATATACAAAGAAATAAGAAATAATCAAGGAAAAAACCAACTGAGGCACAATGGACTAAGATACCAAGATCTAAGACACAATGAATCTAGACATAAGGAACCTAAGACACTGGCATACCATACTAGAAGTGGCTAACAGGTCAACACTATAGACTGTAGTCAAGGCAAGCACTTCCAATCTATAGTATCTCAATCATAGTCAAGGCAAGCACTCCTGATCGAGATGGTAGCTATTCCTAGTATCAAGGTTAAATAATCCTATAGATCATAGTCAAGGTAAGCACTCACAATCCATAGAATGTCATATGAGTCAAGTCCTACGCAAGTCAACTCATGTCAAGCCATACTCAAGTCAAGTCAAAGGAAATAGTGGTATAGGACTAGATAACTATATCACAAGGCACGTATAAACTCAGAATCAATATAACAAATAATGAACATATGACAGAAATCAAGAACGTGCATGTAAAGTAGAAATATGATAAAACTAAAACTATAAACAAGGTAAGTGAAACTAGACATGTGATAAAGCAATCATGAATATGAAGAAAAGAACAATATAGAGGTAATTAATATGCATAGAAAATATACTGTACAAGCTGCCAATGTATACTTGCCTGGAGGTAGCAAAATGTTCCTTAAATAACTCATCAAGTCAAAGAGTCACGAATCCTAAACTCCCGCAAATGCCTCCTAATGCTGAAACATACATCACCAACATTTTTGTCATAATCAAAATATCTAAGTTTGACTACTCATAAGTCCAATTCTGAACATAGGGGCAAAACGGTAATTTTGGTCTAAAATAGTGTCCATCCTTGGACCCGCTTTGCATCAAAAAATATGCCAGAACCTATAGTCTCTAAAGTCAACAAATTATATACCTATGAGTATTGATATGAACTCAACGGTATGTCCAGATTTAGATTCCGATGAGCCGTGCACAAAATTGTCCATTGAGTCGGATCAAAATAGAATTTCGGTCGACCTTCACAGAATCGAACCAAACTTGGCTCACAGGACCATAAAAATGATATGAGTGCAGTGGCATAAGTTGCCGCAAGGTGACGAACGTGCACAAAGTAATTAGGGACTTTGCAAAGAGGCCGATATGAGAATTTTTGACGGATAAGCGTCGAATTTGTTGCACATACGCAACCAATTCGAGTTCCATTAAAGCCCACATGTCCGCAATATCTGTACGCACCTTTCGATACTCATAGGTTGTGAAAAGTCTCCAGGTTTGTCGAGACGGACCCCGTATTGGAAAAAATTTTAATTTTTGAAAATAGTTTTCTCAGTTTCTTTCATGATTTTGGAAGATGAATTACTTCACAAATAAATGATGAAAATAGAAACTATGAAAAGGGTTTTAAAGACCTACAGGTTGTCTAAAACATTATTTAAATAGATCTTGAAAATTTCTATTATCCTGTTCATGATTCTCCTTCTAATATAGGGGTGTGAGTTTAATTTTGGTCAAATTCTAAACAAGATTTCGATAATCTTCACATTGATTTCCTGTGTGTTCTAATATATTTTATGCAAGTCTGTTTGAATAGGTTTGAAGAGGGTCATGCCATCTACGTATAATATTTTACTGCTTAAGAATTTATAAACCGACGAGAGAGAAATACGTCAAGGAAGGTGGTTACCTGCGTCAACTGCTGCTATTTCTGTCACGATGTGGTGTGCGGATTCCGGAAACTCTGGTCGGCCTCCGGCGACGCTGGTGGCCGTGGACGATGCACTAGGGATAGAGGCTGGTGTGGCGAGGGTTTAGGGCTAGGGTTTAGGTTCTCTTCTCCTTCTGTCTACCATATATATTAGAAGATGGGGGTATCGAGTCACTGTGTGCGTGTTTGGAAGGGAAGAGGCGGTGAATAGTGCAATAGCACTATTCACAGTTTTTCTCCTTTTTTTCCCCTAAAGACTTAACTATATATTTACCTTTATATATATAAATCTATACAAGTATGCTACGCACCAATATAAGAAAACTACAAGTAATATTTATATACCCCAAATATTCTAAGATCATGGAACAAAACGATATAGCATACTTTTACAATCTATATGATTCTATCTATTTATAGGAATTTATAAATACACCAAATTGTATAAATAATAATATACTTATTTATGCATTTATTTTATAGGTACACTTATAAGTGCATATATAGCCTAAAATTCCGAAAATTTTCAAAGTTATTTTTAGAAAATCATTTATCCTATTTTCAAAAGAAAATAACATTTAAAGTAATACGCTATTTAATATATATAATATAACAAGCATTTATAAAATCGTCTACTAAATCATTAAAATAAAATGCCAATACAATATACATCTAATGGACGTCCTTAGGCGCACTAACTGACTATATGGGCTTGGCTTTAACTTGGGTCAAGTTTAACTTGTTTAGCACAACCAGTTCTCCTAAAAGTCATAGTCTTAATAACTTATTTAATTAATTGTTTATAGGGGTTAAGTCATAACTTTGACTGATTTTTCTAGCAGGGGCACTGTTGTGCCTATTCCCTAGCATCACTAATACACTAGTCAAAGCATACGACGACAATCTACGTACCAAAATTCCTAGTTGATATGCATCTCAAACCATGACTAAACCAAATATTTATCGTATTTAGGATATTATAATATAATCATATATATACACAAAATTGTATCTAAACCTATTTGGCTGTATAAAATCTGAAGATAAATTCAAAATAATTATAGTAAGTCATGGAAACCTAACATGGCTCTACCAAGTGGGATTGGCTAGGTTAGGTCCGAATATACTTTATAGTCAAATTGAACTTGAAAAGTCAACCAATGAGTCTCTTGTGCCATTCGTAAATAAATAGCACATGGAAATTCGATTGATTGTCACACCCTGGAAATGCGTGTCGTAGGGTCAAAATGGATCAAAATTATATATTGGGTCAAATGATTTTGATCGATGTCGAGTCCCGAACTCACACTGGGAGTTAGGTTTAGAATTACGGTAAATGGTCAAATGGCCTAAACTGACCTGATGTTGTGCGAAGTCAAAAGAATATTAGAGGATAAGTTTGGATGGGACATGATATATCAAATTGAAGGTGGACATGCCTACTTTCAAGCTCATGAAGAACATTTCGAAAGATTGACATTTTTTGTGCTAAAAAAATTAAAGTTACAAAAAAATACATCTGTAGTCATAATTAAAGATTAATATAATCTATTAAAAAAATCATATAAAATAAATAAATAAATAATTTCCAAAAATTTGGGTGCTTAGGACCATTTCAAATACCATTTGTCCAATCTCTTTTATGGCCCAAACTTGTATATGTGCATATTTTGATAGCTATATATACTTTGCAAATGTTTATGTATACTAGATAGCTAAAATACATATTGTGGATTACTATGGGTATATCCTTTAGTAGCTATATATACGTGTATACCAGGAAGCATAGATAGTTACCTACTAACCCTATTAGCTCATTTTTAATAAGGGTATCATTGGGATCCATAATTTTCCAATAAAGTTAGACATGTAAGGATAGAAAGGTAGTAGAATAAGACCATGGGTAGACAAGTGTAGTAATAAATTTTGAGAAGCTCTTTTAGCTTATGGCCTGTTCATGAGGAAGATGATAGAACCGATTAGTAGTAATATTGGATGAAAAAGTATGATGTTTTTAACTTTTATGATTAAAGGCAAGTATATGGAATGATAGAGAAATCCATAAGTTATCAAGGGATAGTGAAGAAAGATTAGTATTTGATAGGCTGATTCCGCACGTAAAGTGAGTTTGGAACTATAATTTGGATAATAAAGAAACTTGAGAATATGAGGATTGAGATAAGATCGGGTGCATACGACATAGAAGGATTAATGGGTTCTGTAAGTGAATCATGGTGTTAAAGTAATAACGAGGAATTAAGAACAAGATATTGGCATACAACTCTTGGAATAGTGGGATAGTGATTAAGAAAGAAGGGCCGTGTAGCTCCCCTTCCTGAATTTGTTCTAAAATTTATTTTAGTTTTATTATTATTTTATTGACTTTATTTCTAGTTGGAAAATATGTTGTTATCATAATTTTTATATATTTGTGAAACTATTTTCGTATGATTTTTATGAAATATTTAGACATGTTAATTATTCTAAAATATGTTTCAAAATATCCTTTAGTAAGAATATTATTTCAAGGAATTATTTTAAAGTAATATTATTTACAAAATATTAGGTTTTATTGGGCTGAATGTATTTTAATGTTATTAATAATAGCTAGTATAAATTTTAAATCATTATAGATTGACTTTGATTAAATCTAGAATTCATTTGATTCAATAATTATTTTTAATCCTAAAAGGATTTGTCCAGGTTATTTTGAAATAGATATTATCGAATACATATATATTAAATATTAGTTCAAGGAAATATATTTGTTTTAAAAATAGTTGTTTAATGGCAATAAATATAATTTCGTAATAATTAATTATTTAATGTATTCTTCTGATCAAGATTAGATTGGGTTAAATATTTACTAGATAATACCAAAATTGTGATTTAAATTAGATGACCTTTTAATTGATATAGGTATATGTCAATATGAGTTAAACTGCATGATGTTATCTAGTATTCATTTAAACTAGCATTGATTTTAATTAGCTAATGGATATTGAACTAGGTTGGTTTAAATAGTAATTATTTTCATTATATATATTAATAGTTAAATAAGTTCTAAATGTATATATATGTGGTACTTATATAGATAAACATATCTTTGTCAAACTTTCAAATCTTGGATCCCTTGTATCCAACTAAACCAAATCCTAATTAACGTAGCCTTAGCCCTATTCCAGTCAAACTAATATATATGCAGGATACAAACAAATCTCTTTCCTCCTAATCTCTTTTACAATCAAAATATATCCATTACTTATAGTATATAAGGGGATTGACCGCCTCCTTCCCTGTCATCCCGATTTCTCTTCCGGCCGACCACCATGCCGCATCCACTGACCGCCCACCATATCAACAGCCACCCACCCGAATCCTCCTCCAACAAACAGACAGAATATGTGCCGTGTCAGTCGGGTCCGACCCCGAGTGTCCTTGATCGTGTCCATCCATCTTATTCCACTTTCTATTACATTTACATCAAACAATTACCGTGTCCGACACACCAGACACACCATCAATCACCCCGCCACCACCGTAAACCAAAATCAACACCACAATTCCTTACCTCCTCTGTTCGGCCTCGTCCTCCTCATCAAAACCAGCCGTACACGGTGAATGACCAGCGCCCATGCTCGCCGAGCCAGCCATCGACGTGGTCGCGTCTCCCGGGCGCCACGAACCCGCGCCCTGCACTATCGTGGCCGTATCGGACGAGCCCACCAGCGCTCGACTCCAGAGGCGAGGCAGCGCTCGCTCCAGCGGAACTCCCTCGTCCCGGCCATCTGCCGCTCGTGCTCCGTCGGGTCCGACTTCCACAGAGAGCGGAGCCCTCTCCTCCTTGACGCCACTTGCCGCGAAGCGCCGACCGCCGCCACCAGCGGGGTGCGGTCCGCGCGCCTTCTTCCGCCCTCGGCGAGCGCAGCGCCGCCCGCGCTCCGCCCCTTCCGCCGCCGTCAAGCATCCTCCGCCGCGAGCGGCCGCGCCTCCCAGCCGTCGTCGCGCGCCGCCTTGAGCTCGGAAACCCCCTCGGTGAGCCTTCCTTTTCCCCATCCCTCTTTCCCACTCTGAGCTCTAATGATTTCTCTCTCTCCTTTTTCTCTCTGCCCTTTTCTTTTATTTTGTTTTTTTATTTGGGTTAACCAATTGGTTGATGGGAACAACAATAACTATGGTTTGTTCTCCTCATCACTACAGTGAAACAAAAAGGAAGAATAAGGTTTATTTGATATTTCACCATCATCTCTTATCATAATTATGCAGTAATAGGGACACTGAAGAGTATAGTACAGTAAATGATTTTATTATAAATTATAGTGTTTGGTAATCAATATGTATGGTATTAGTATAGTATTATGGTTATATACTTTTATTAAGGGCTATTGTTGAGGGAATGGTATGGTATCATAAATTATTGTATTTTCCTATCACTAATTTTATTAACAATATTATTGCTATATTATATAAATATTATTTGTCTAAAATTATATTTGAAAGAATATAATATTGGACTTCGGCCCTGTATCTATTTTAAAACTAGATTTAAAACCTTAAGAATCTTATATATTATTTTATCGTTTCCAATTATCATATATATAACCTCTAACTAGTTTGTAAATATTTTCCTGAAAAAAAATATTATATATTATTTTATAGTATTTCTTTTAGCTTATGGACCCTAAACTATTATATTTTCCTAGACTTGTGGCCTGACTTCAAAAATGATTTATCTATAGTTTTTTTCCAAGATAGTTATTTAAGATATTTTGACTGATAGTCTCAATATCAAAACGTATTTCTAAAATAGATTATAAGTATTATAAAGTAAATATTTTCTTGAAAAGGGTTAATACTTATTAAGTATAAATAATTTCTAAAATAAGAAATTCTTATTCCTGAGTCAAATTCTATTAGATTAGATTGTACATCATGACTAATCGAACCTTTACTACTTTCTTGCAAACCGAACTCTCGCATACCAATCTAGGCTAATCGGACTAGTCTGAACTCAATAGAATTGTCGGTTTCACCAGCAAAGGACCACATGCAAGTGCACTTTCTGATTGCTTTCGATTCATAGTAGTCTTTTCATTTCATGTCTATACATATATCTTGCTGCTTGTTGACACGCTCGTCACACGGAGTAGTCGGGAGGGGAAATATCTTAGTAGACATGTGGACTACCCAGAACTATCCTCCGTGTCTTTCGTGAATGATAGCAGCTGCACACGATACGTGCAGTATGCCGTATTTACCCCTAGCCGTTCACATGTTAAAAATGATATTTCACACCACATAGGTAGATGTCTTTTTACTTTTCCTTTTATCTCCACCATGTCATGTCATCTGTACTTTCCAGTTTTGATATCTCATATGTTATTTTTATGTCTTGTTAATTCTATTGTGTTTTCGTATTGTCGTCGGTTTGTGTACTTGTTCCATTCCTGATTGAAAACCAACATTTTTCAGGTTTAGCCACGATCACTCATAGCATTGGAAAGACTTGGGTATACTGAAGTCAACCTAGAAATAGATAGCAAATGTATCAATTTCATTTATTGTAAAATCTTGCATTCTCTTTAATTATAAATGTTGTAACAAATTTAGAAATGTGAATGAGCAGCAATATATTTTATTTTGAGCATTTATTTCTTGCGGGCTTGACAGCGTTCTACCGCCGACTATGCGGCGTAGGCTGGCTTGGACACGTCTCGTATCCGAAAAAGTGGGTGCGGGTCGTGACAAGTTTTTGTGGTGGCCCATGCAGGTCCGTTTTTGCAAATCATGCGAACTTGTGGTAGTACCAATATTAGTCGTACTACTGCAAGCCTGCGACTAAGAAATGCTCATTCACAACTAGGAGTAAGTCAATTTTAGGAGAATGGTTAGGCCTAATGACGCTGGCGATCTTGGACAACTCGAAGATGATCTCTGACTCTCCTGACCACTTCAACTGTCTGGGCAATCATTTCCGGACCGAGCATCTGCCTCTCTCCAACATCATCCCAAGCTAGCGAGGATCTGTACTTCCTACCATACAGTGCCTCGAACGGTGCCATCTGGATACTAGCTTGGAAGCGGTTGTTGTACGAGAACTCCACCAGGTGCAGGTGATCTTTCCATGAACCACCGAAGTCAAGTGTGCAAGATCTCAATATATCTTCGAGAGTCTGGATTGTGCGTTCTGATTGGCCATCTGTCTGTAGGTGATATGCTGAGCTGAACTGGAGGTGAGTCCCCAAACTCTCTTGCAGGCTACGCCAAAAGTGCGACGTAAATCTGGAATCTCTGTCCGAGGTGATACTGAATGGAACACCATAAAGCCTGACGATTTTCCGGAGATACATCTCTGTTAGCTGAGCCGTCGACTGACCAACTCTGAACGGAAAAAAAATGAGCCACCTTCGTGAGCCGGTCAACTATAACCCATATAGCATCTCTACCAGCTGGGGATCTAGGTAATCCAGTCACGAAATCCATGGTTATATGCTCCCACTTCCATTTCGAAATCGGCAAGGGCTGAAGTAGTCCAGCTGGCCTCTGATGTTCAGCTTTAACTTGTTGACAGACTAAACATCAAAAGACAAACCGGCTATCTCTCACTTCATGCCATTCTACCAAAAGTGCTGACGGATATCACGGTATATCTTCGTACCGCCGGGATGGATGGAATACTGCGAACTGTGAGCCTCCGCCATGATCTCCTGTCTGATATCTCCATTGGGTACACAAAGACGCCTCTCATGCCTAAGTGTACCATCTTCACGGGTATATAACTCTGGTCTTCGTCCTGCCTCACACTTTGCTCTGAGTCGCTGAAACTTGGAATCTGCTGACTGAGCCATCCGGATCCTCTCGACTATAGTGGACTGGACTTGCATATTGGCCATCAATGCCATACTGAAAGGGAGAACAACTTCTGTTAGAAGATAAACTCCGGCTCTCCTGCTCAATACATCTGCTACGATATTGGCCTTCCCTGGATGATACTGTAAATTGACATCATAATCCACAAGAAGCTCCAGCCATCTCCTCTGACGTATGTTAAGATCCTTCTGGGTGAACACATACCTCAGGCTCTTATGGTCGGTGAAAATCTCCACCCTATCTCCATACAAGTAGTGCCTCCACAACTTAAGTGCAAACACTGCTGCTGCTAGCTCCAAGTCGTGGGTTGGGTAATTCCTCTTATGATCACGAAGTTGTCGTGACGCATAAGATATTACCTTTCCATGCTGCATCAGGACACATCCTAAACCTCTGCCTGAAGCATCACAATATACTGAGAATCCCACAGTTCCATCTGGAAGCGTGAGAATGCGTGCCGTCATCAAGCCTCGCTTCAACTTCTCAAAAGAATCCTGGCACTCTGCTGTCCAAGCAAACTGTACATCCTTGCGGGTCAACTGGGTCAATGGCACTGAAATTCGGGCAATGTCTGAAACAAATCGCCGGTAGTAGCCGGCCAATCCAAGAAAGCTATGAACTTCTGCAACTGTGCTAGGTACTGGCCATGATTCTATGGCCACGATCTTCTGGGGATCCACTTCAACTCCTCCTCGGGTGATGATATGACCCAAGTACGAAATACAATCGAGCCAGAACTCGTATTTACTAAACTTGGCATACAATTGGTGCTCTCTGAGAATCTGAAGAACCACACGGAGATGCTGCTCATGCTCTGCCTCACTCTTGCTGTAGACTAGGATGTCGTCTAGGAACACAATCACGAACTGATCCAAATAAGGCATAAAGATACGATTCATGAGGTCCATGAATACAGCCGGCGCATTGGTTGCTCCAAATTGCATCACAAGGAACTCCCAATGCCCATACCTAGATATAAAAGCTGTCTTCGGGATGTCCTGCTCTCTGACTCTGATCTGGTGGTACCCTGATCGCAAATCTATCTTCGAGAATACTGTTGTCCCTTGAGTTGATCAAACAAGTCATCTATCCTCGGGAGAGGGTATCTATTCTTGATTGTCATTGAGTTCAAGGTACGGTAATCTACACATAATCTGGATGTACCATCCTTCTTTTTTACAAGAAGCATCGGGGCTCCCCAAGGCGATCCACTTGCACGAATGAATCCCTTGGTTCTAAGTTCTTCAATCATCTTGTACAATATCTCCAATTATGACGGTGCCATCCTGTAGACTCTCTCTGACACAGGTGCGGTCCCAGGGATCAAGTCTATGGTGAACTCGATCTCTCGCTCTGGCGGCATTCCTGGAAGCTCTTCTGGGAAAACATCTGGAAACTCCTCGACGATCCGGGGTAACTGCACTACTGCTACTGCCATTCGTAATACTGGAGAAGGTTCAACTTCGCCTCGGGAGAAGGAAAACTCTGGCTCGCCTGGAATGCTAAAAACAACTCTGCCAATATGGCAGTATATCCTAGCATACTGGTCTCTCAACCAATCCATCCCTAATACCACATCATAGTCGGCCATCGGGAATTCTATCAACCTAGCGGGAAACTCTCTACCGTAACTATGATCCGACACGAGGAAAATACTCTATCTACTCCCACAAGTCCGTTACCAGTAAGTATATTGAGCCTTACTGATAATGACTCGGACTCCAATCCTATCCGTGTCGCGAATCGTGCAGACATAAATGAATGTGAGGTACCAGAATCAAATAATACGGAAGCTGGAAAGGTATTGACGAGAATAGTACCTGCCACTACCTCTCCTGGTGCTAATCCTTCTTCTCCCATGGTCAAGGCCAGTACTTGACCATGTCCTCTGGGTGTGGGTCCCCTCTGCTGAAAATTCCTCTCCCTACTCTGGATCAGGGCTTGGGCTTGGGCATACTGCTGCAGTCTCTGCTGCTGGAATGCCTGGGCCTGCGTCGGCAATGGCCTCGGGAACGGGTACTGCAGCTGCTGCTGCTGCTAGACTGGTGCTGGTCCTCTAACTGAAGGACTAGAGAAGGCTGATGAAGATGAACTCTCCCTGTTCGGGCAGTTCCCAACCCTGTGGTCCGGGGAACCACAAACCAAGCACAAACCTTGTGCTCTGCGACACTCTGATACTACATGCCCTGGCTTCCCGCAGTGTGAACACTCCACTGCGGAAGACTGCTTCTGCTTCTGCTGCTGAGGGTGCGTCGGGGTTGAATGCTGAACCGACGTCACTGAGGCCGTCCGCTTCGGAGCTCCAATGGTCAAAGCCTTGGCTGCCGGGGCTGGGGCTTACGACTGGTTCATCTGGCTATGGGATCGCTTCCGACCTCCGGTCCTGTCCACAATCCTCTGGGAGGTATACTCATGCCTCCGGGCTGCCCTCAGTACTGCATCAAAACTCTGATGCTCAAACTGCTCTACTGCCAACAGAATCTCTATGTGGAGCCCCTGCTGGAACCGCTGGGCTCTATCGAAATCGGTCACCACCAAGGTGGGAGCAAACCGACTAAGCCTTGGAGAACTCGGCCGCATATCCATCGACCGTCCTACCCATCTGCTTCAAATTGGTGAACCTCGTCTGTAGATCGTACCGAGCTACAGCATCAAAATACTTGGTCTGGAATCTTTCTCTGAATACTGCCCACGCAATGGGGGCCACTAATCCGACGGCCTGTGACGCCCACCAGCTGCGGGCAAGATCCAGTAACTGCAGGCGCACCACGGTCACCTTCTTGTTCTCTGGAGTCCTGACTGCTTCTAGAATCACCTCGGTGTCCTGAAGCCATGCATCTGCAGCAATCGCATCTTTACTGCCGTCGAAGAAGGGAGGGTTCAAGCGCTTGAAGTTGTTGGCCGTGCTGTTACCCTGATGACCTCCTCTGGTCAAAGCATCTGCCACCGCCTAGTGTAAAGCATCTCCTCGACGATCCTGGAAAGCTAATAGGGACCTGATAAGACCCACCAAAGTGCCATCATCAGGCTCTGCAGGCTGGACGGGCTGAACTGGTGGCTCTCCTTCAGAAGGCATGACTCTGGAAGCTACTCTTGAATGCTGGGCTTGATCTCCAGGTTGCTGCTGGTCCGCAGGAGGTGCTCCGCCTTGCTGATCGGTAGGTCCAGGAACAATGCCGCTGAAGAAGACGACATAGGGAACAATAAAGAAGGACCAGGACAGATCAACGATACAAACATGTGAACAGGTCAAGATTTTCAGGAATCAAGAGGATACGAGCAGAGATCAAGGGAGAGTACAGATTGAGACATCTATTCGGTAAACCCTCACATATCTTGATTTACAAGACCTGCATGGGCCACCACTTAAACCATGTCACGCCCCAGAACCAGAATACTGGAGAGCGGGGGCAGACATAGCCAGCTACGTATATTGAAGTGCAATCTACCTCGCTATACGGTCACGGCTGTCTAGATACATGAGGGTTTAACTACAAGCCAACAGTCTCTTATGGTCATGAACAAGCCTAGTGTCTCAATCACAAGCAAGTAAATAAGTGCTACAAGATGTAAGATCCCCAAATATACAATAGTAAGGCATCAGAAACATTATATATTCAGCTGATCATGAAGCTAGTCGTTACAAAATGTCAGGATTAGCAAGAGTTTAGTCATACATGATCAACCCTAGGATCTGTCAATCATGTTACAGCCCGTAGGCAGACAGTAAATAAAGGTACAACTGAGTTAACAAGTGCTCGTCGGCTAAACGCCTCAAAAGAATAATTTTACAATAAGGTGGGAGAACAAAAGAAACCCACTCGTTGCCAGGGTTACGCCTGGTGGTCACCATCTGGCTGGAAGACAGGTAGAACCTCTAGAGCTGCTCCGATATTTGGCCATACAAAACCAGCTGGGTTAGACCCCAGAAAGAGCAAGTGCCACAAAGGAGGCTTCACTTAGGAACTAAAATCAGCAATTCACAATAGAGTATTAAAGATAAATAATAATAAAGAATTGATAATAATAGAGATAACAACAGTAAACTGAGTACGAAGAAACCATTCAAGTAGCCAGGTCACAACCCCTAAACCAAACAAGGACCGGGGTTGTAGCCCTTCACCTGAATAGAAACCCGTCTCAAATACTATTGGTAAGTAAAACATGATTAGTCTTGGCATAGGGTAAAATAAGACAATAAATGAAAAGAGGATAAGGAACTGCTCCGGAAGCTAGGTTACAACTCTTAAACCAAACAAGGACCGGAGTTGTAACCCTTCGCCTGAACAGAACTGGCCCCTGATCATTATTGTAAAGGTAAGCATAAATAGTCATGGTATTAAGGTAAGGTAAAATATGACGAACGTGGCATGGGGTTGCGATAAGACAATAAACGAAAAGAGGACACAGAACTGCTCCGGGAGCCAGGTTACAACTCTTAAACCAAACAAGGACCGGAGTTGTAATCCTTCGCCTGAACAGAACTGGACCCCCGATCGTTATTATTAAGACAAGCATAAATGATCCCGTCATGTAACAATCTTGTACAGGATCGGGGCAAGACTAAGCCGGGCTAAATTACATCCAATCAATCACGGCCAAGCAATGAGTACGGCTTGATACTTTTAACTAGCTAGGGTTATCACAGGCCTAATTATTAGCAAGATGCAATGAGATTATTCCAACAGCCACAAGCCCAGCAGACCATCCAGTTATCCAGGTCGAATGTCCATTTATGAAGAATGCAACACGTGACTGTGTGCTGGAGATGTGCCCTACTCGTCGGTAGGCTACAAGTCCACTGAATGTGCCCAGATAACGGGATTGCCTGTAGCTGGGGATCTTTTCATGTCTACTGAATTATTCTAGTTAATTAGCCTTAGTCAATTTTAGTAGGTGCCCCTGACCATGGTATTCAGGGGTCCCCGTCCTAGACATGATGCAAGACAGTACTTGTTCATTTGTACAAACACAGTCGTCCACGGTGTCCAGGTCAATCATTCTGGTCAGGTCAGGTCATGTCATGTTAGCCGTCGCAACAACAATTTGAGATAATCATGTCAGGTATACTTGCCATACCATGCCATGTTCAATTATTATTTCCAAACATATTAAAATAAATTCGTGATTATCAAGTTCATGACAAAAGGCGTAAGGATATAAAATGGGCATAAAGTATATATATAAAAGGTAAAGGTGTACGCCATAGGAACTCAAGTCTCTATGCGCGTACTACTACGCTAGAATGAGGGGCCTTCAAGTGTAAAGTGGCTTACGCTAGCAAGAGCAAGGTAAGATAGCTTTACGCGAGCAAGGGTACATGTGGGTGGGGTTTTACGCTAGCCGGGTTTTACGCTCGTAAGATTACGCACGCCAACTCTCGATCAAAGCTTTACGCGAGGGAAACTTTACGCGAGGAACACTCAGCAAACTTTACGCTCGTGAGAGCCGGCTCGAGCAAGGGAATTTACGCTTGCTCGATTTTACGCGAACGGGAGAGTCCCGAGCGTAAAATCGATTAGCTCAGCGTAAAACGAGTACGCTTGGCACGCGATGCATGAGCGTAAAGGGGGACTACGCGAACACGTTAAAACGTGAGCGTAAAAGTCTGAACAATACGCTGGCACGTAATACGTGTGCGTAAAACTATATCTTCTCCATATGGCAAGGTCAACATGCGTAAAGCTCAGAACTCAAGGAAACTCCATCTCGGCCAGGACTTGGTGAAATCCGGCCATCTCAAAACCAAACTTGTGCCAAATCATGAGGCCTACTACATGAAACTCTTAATTTTTGAAAACAAGCTATTTTAGTAGATCAAAACTAAGAAGGTCGAAAATACTAGAAACTTAGATCTATATGAAATGAGCCATGGAATTTGAAAACACTAAATACTAGAATCTTGTGGAGAAGAAAATGGAACAATAAAAATGGGAGTTCCTTCATGAAGCAAGTTACACTTGCCTATGGTAGGGGTTCGGTGAGGAAGAAGAAGAGGAAGAGTAGTAATGAGAAATTGAATGAAGAGAGAGAAAGGTGGTTGGGGTTAATAATGGAGATGGTGGTGGTAGGTAGGGGTTCTCCACTTGGTTCATGATGAACCAAATAAGCAAACCCAAGCCTAGCCGAACCAATCCCAAGGTGAACCAAGAAATGAAAATGCCAAATAAACCAAGCAGGGAGACATGCAATACGAGTCAAAATACATACACGTATACCAAGATGCGTAATACGAACCACAGGCATTACAGGTGCTGCTCTTCCCGAGGGGATGGGGGCACGCTGCTTGAGGGAGCCTCGACCCCCCAGCACGACGCCCGGAACCAGGAGGGCTCCGGCGGTGGAGGCCGGCCCGGAGGCGACGCCCGAAGCCTGGAGAGCTCCGGCGGTGGAGGCCGGCCCAGAGTTGCGCGAACGGAGACTGGACGTCGGGTGGGCTCGGCCACGGGAGGGGGTAGCTCGATCCTGGAGGAACGGGAAGGGAGCCGCAGCGGTGGTGGAGCTTGACCACGGGGAGTGGAAGCCACAGCGGTGGCTCGACCCCGGGAGGGGGAGACACGACGAAGAGAGGGAGAGGGAGGGGCTTGACCGCCGGGGAGCCGGAGGGTGTGGCTCAACCCTGGGGGAGCGGGAAGGGAGCCGCAGCGGTGGGGGAGCTCGACCACGGGAGTAGGAGCCGCAGCGGTGGCTCGACCCCGGGAAGGGGTGTAGCCTCCCTTCCCGAAGATTTTGAAAATATTTTTTTATTATTATTTATTTTATTTAAATGGTGATTTTTAGATTTTTATAAATAATTAATTAGTTAATTATTACGGTAGATAATTTTAATCATGATTAAATTTGGAGTACAAGGTGACTAGAAACCATGGCACGGATAGTACAGTAGCGTACTTTGACCAGTGTATTAGCCCTGGTAGGGAAGACCCAGCCATAGGTGTGCTCTAACTAGAAAAACTAAGCTAAGTTGCGACTTAACTCCTAGAAATAGTTAAATTGTTAATTATTTATGTTATTAAATATTAGGAGACCCGATTGTACCAAATCAGTTTGGACTGGACTCGAACCAAGTCCAAACCCATGTAGACATGTAGTACGTCCAAATGATGTCCATGTAGATAATTGTTGAGTGTAGTTTAATTAGTGTAATTATTTTAGTGGATAAATAAGTATTTCTTATGTAAGAGAGTTTTTATATAATAAATAAGATGCTAAAAATAAACTACTAGATTCTGGGTTTTAGGATATATTATAGGTACATATTATATAAGTATCAACAGGGGTACGCATATATACATGTGTATACATTTATTTAGATATATAAATAGGTTTAGAGAATGTGAGAATTAGGCTTTATATATATATATATATAGATTTGTGATTTTAAATAGTGAAATTATTGATTTTATAGGCTGTATAGAATTTATGGTATATATATATATATATATATATATATATATATATATATATATATATATATATATATATATATATATATTGAATATATACCCATATAAATATACATTTATAGTTATTAAAGTATATACATATATACATATCATATATATGTAAATGTGTGTATATATATATACATATATACACTTAGTTATAGAATTAACAAAAAAAGAAAAGAAAAGAAATAATAAAAACCATAACTGCTTTCCCTCTCAGCCCACAGGCCTGCGCCCCCTATCGGGCTACACCCAAACCCCCACAGCCCGAACCATTCAGCCCAGGGCTAAGCACCAACCCACGCATAAGCTTCCAGGCCGAGCTGAGCCCCGATCCTGTGCAACTCAAGCAGAGTATATATGCATGACGATTACGAGAGATAGGGAGAGGGATCGAGAGCCGAGACACAAACCCTAACCCAACTCCAACCCACGCGCGCCCTCCCCTGCGCGCGCGTCGCCGCACGTCGCCGACGGCAGGCCGAGCACGGCCGCGGAAGCAGCGCATGCACGCACGGACGGAGAACTGACATCAGCCACGCTGCCCGACCCTGACTTCGTGCCCGACTCCCGCGCTGCACGCTCCACCGTTTCGCGTTCCGTCTTCTCAGGTACGATCCCAAACTATACGACTATTCATGCCATCATTTAGTTTTAATTAAAACCGATCAAAACCCTGTGATAAATTGGTGCAAACATTAATAAAACCCTGTTTTAAAAACAACACACAGGACAACCCCGACCCTATATTGGAAGGCCGATTCGGTCGAACCAGTGAGCGATTCAAAAAACTAATTGAACTGATATTAAGACAACCTATAGGACACTAGAACACAACTTGTAGATCCAGATTTCATTAAAGTGCACAAAGAAATCCGTGTTTTAAAATCAAGAAAAACCTGTGAAAACAGTTTTCAAAAACTAAAAAAAACTTTCGATATGACGTGCGTTCCGCCAATCCGGACGATATGGTCGCAAACCGAAAGCATCGAAAGGTGCGTAACGGCTTCGTGGTCGTATGGGCTTTGACGGAATTCAAATTGGTCGCGTGTGTGCGACAAATTTGATGCGTATCCGTCAAAATTTACCGTATCGACCTCTGTGCAAGTTTCTCAATTATTTCGTACACGCTCGTCAGATCGAGACAAAACTTGTGCCAACAGAACCTTATCGTTTTTCTGGCCTGTATGCCAAGTTTGGTCCAATTATGAGACAGTTGATTGGACCACCGTTTTGCGGGCCCCACGGTCCGACTCAACGGGTGATTTTGTGCACGGCCCGTCGGAATCTAACTTTGGACATACGGTTGGATTCTTATCGGAAAACTAGATCCGTAGACATATAGTTTGACGACTTTAGAGACCTTTGACTCTAGCACGCTTTTTGGTGCAAAGCGGGTCCATCGGCGGACATCATTTTTGTCCGAAATTATCGTTTTGCCCCTGTGTCCATAATTGGACTTAAGGACAGGCAATTCTAACTAATTTGTCTATTCTAAGAATGTTGGCAATGTCTGTTTCAGCTTTCGGAGACATTTGTGGATTTTGAACTTTATGGCGTACCAGTTGACGGTATTTTATTGGTTCTTCGTGCAACCCCCAGGCAAGTATACCTTGCCAACTTGTACAGTATAATTTATATGCATGTTCATCATCTCGCTGTGGTTCTTTTCCTTACATTCGTGATTACTTTATTCCATGTCTAGTACACTCGTCTTGTTATAGTTTTACTTTACATGTTTCTAGTTGTCTGTACATTCTTGTTCCTTCCTGTTATAATATTCTATCTGTTACACTGTGTTAGTTTCATATGTATTCCTTGATAGAGTCTTCTAGTCCTACACCACGATTTCCTCGACTTGATTATAACTTGACTTGACTCGACATGACTTGAGTAGGACTTGACTTTGACATTCTATAGATTGTGAGTACTTACCTTGACTACGGTCTATAGGATTTTTATACTAGGATTGGCTACCGTCTTGGTCGTGAGTACTTGCCTTGACTGCGATTGAGACACTATAGATTGTGAGTACTTGCCTTGACTGCAGTCTATAGTTTTGACCTATTAGCCATTTCTAGTATGGCATGCCAGTGTCTTAGGATCCTTGTGTTTAGATCTTGAGTCTTGGTTCATTTAGTCTCGTTGGATATCCTTGATTGTTTCTTATTTCTTTGTATATTTGTACTGTTACATGTTGGCTTGTATATTATGTATCTTGCTAGTCCTCTGAGGACCTGATGATCTCTTCAGGTAGCGGATTGTACGGAGTTAGTTAGCTGAGCATGTGGTAGTTGACTTCGTCTGCATGATTCAGGTATTTTGTTAGTATTATCGATTTATTATCCTCTCGTACCTTATATTCAGTACCATGATATTTTCTGCTTATTTATAGACTCATATCATTCTTGGAGTCTAATCGGACAATATGCTAATGGGCTGCAGACCATGACCCATACTTGTTCATTCTTGTTATATTATTTCTTGTGGATTGAAATACAATTTAGATTGGACATGATACCCATGACCTTGACAGCTTATACGTACTCGAATCGGGCTGGAGTTTGCTCGATACGTAGCTGGCTTGCTCACGCTCTCGCGTCCGAAAAACGGGTGCGGGTCATGACAGGGGGACGCACGACGAAGAGAGGGAGAGGGAGGGGCTTGACCGTCGGGGAGCCGGAGGGGGTAGCTCGACCCTGGGGGAGCAAGAGGGGAGCCGCAGCGGTGGAGGAGCTCGACCACGGGGAGTGGGAGCCGCAGCGGTGGCTCGACCCCGGGAGGGGAAGGCACGGCGAAGAGAAGGAGATGGAGGGGCTTGACCGCCGGGGAGCCGGAGGGGGTGGCTCGACCCTAGGGGAGCGGAAAGGGAGCCGCAGCGGTGGGGGAGCTCGACCACGGGGAGTGGGAGCCACGGCGAAAAGAGGGAGCGGGGGAGCCGTCGCAGCCGGGACTCGACCTCGGAGGAGGAAGCGGAGGGGGGGCTGCGCTCCACCCTTATATATATATATATATATATATATATATATATATATATTTCTTATATATATATATATATATATATATATATATATATATATATATATATATATATTCTATCTTTTTAGAGATAATAACAATGCAGGAAGATGCCTCTATGCTCACAAAGATGAAAGACTACTATGGCATATGTGTCTTGGACATATGCAAATATGGGTACCATATCAAGACTGTCAACCAAGAAGCTAGTGAGAGGACTACCTGACATTACCTTCAAAAAGGATACGGTATGTGCCGAACGTGAAAAAAATAAATCTACCAAATCTTTTTTTAAATCAATCAACTCTGTAAGTACTACAAGGCCATTGCAACTGCTTCATATGTATATATTTGGTCCTAGTAGAGTAGCTAGTCTTGGTAAAAAAAAACTCTATGCTTTTGTAATTGTTGATAATTTTTCTAGACTTACTTGGGTTTTTTTTCCTTACAAACAAAATTGATACCATTTCTGTTTTCAAAGTTTTTGCTAAAAAGGTTCAAAACGAAAAAGGCTTTATGATTACTCGAATCCGAAGTGATCATGGCGGTGAATTCGAAAACTCCGATTTCAAAAAGTTTTGTGATTCAAATGGTTGTACTCATGAATTTTTGTGTCCTTGAACTCTCCAACAAAATGGTGTTGTGGAACGGAAGAATAGGACTCTTGGCGATATGGCTAGAGTCTTGTTGAATCAATTTTCTCTTCCAAAATATTTTTGGGCTGAAGCTGTAAGTACATCATGCCATGTCTTGAATAGGGTTTTGATTCGACCTATTTCGAAGAAAACTTCCTATGAACTTCGGTTTGGTAGAACACCAACTATTTCCTATTTTCGAGTGTTCGGTTGTCCCTGTTTTATCCTGAATCCCAAAGACAACTTAGGCATATTTGATGTCAAAGCTGACGAAGGTATTTTTCTTGGTTATGCTGCCAATAGTAAATGATACAGAGTATTTAACAAATGCTCTATGATTGTTGAAGAATCTGCTAATGTAGCCTTTGATGAGAATAATAGTACAACTATTCTTTCCGATGACGCCGATGACATACACATCAAACCATCAACTTCTACACGCATGGATACAACACCTGGAACCAATTCTCTTGAAGGCTTGCCAAATAAGTTTTACTTCACCCCATCATATCCGAAAAACTTGGTAATAGATGAGGTATCAAAAGCAGTAAGTACTCGATCATCAATTAGAGACACTATAGCTAACATTGCATTTATTTCTCAAATAGAACCCAAAAATATTTTAGAAGCCTTCTTTGATGAATTTTGGATATCGGCAATGCAATAAGAACCAACCATTTCGAAAGAAATCAAGTTTGGAAACTCGTTCCTAAACCTGCTAATCAGTCGATCATTGTACTAAATGGGTCTTTCTTAACAAAGTCAATGAGGACCGTTCAGTCACACGTAACAAAGCCCGTCTCGTAGCTCAAGGATACAACCAAAAGGAAGGTATCGACTATGAAGAGAGGTATGCTCCTGTAGCACGACTTGAATCAATCTGCATGCTTTGTGCATTTGCAAATTTCTAAAAATTCCAAACTTTTTCTAATGGATGTAAAAAGTGCTTTCTTAACGGTTTTATCAAAGAAGAAGTGTTTTGAAAGCAACCACCTGGTTTTGAAAATCACAATTTTTTTATCATGTTTTCAAACGTAAGAAAGCTCTCTATGGCCTCAAACAAGCCCCTCGATCTTGGTACGAATGCCTTAGCACTTTCTTACTTGACAAAGGTTTTTCAAAAGAAAAAATTGACACGACACTGTTTATAAAATATTTTGATGACACCATTCTCTTGGGGCAAATTTATGTGGATGACATCTTATTTGGGTCTACTAATGAGGTTTTGTGCCAAGAATTTGCCAAGTGTATACATAATGAGTTTGAGATGAGCATGATGGGGGAGCTCAACTACTTCCTTAGACTGTAAGTCAAACAATACTCACAAGGAGTCTTCATCAACCAATCAAAGTATACAAAGGATATGCTGAAGAAGTTTTATCTTGACAACATCAAACTAATCAGTACTCCGATGGCTACTACAACAAAACTACAACCTGATGAAAGCGACAAACCAGTTGTTCAACGTAAGTATCGAGGTATGATTGGTAGTCTACTTTCTTTAACTGCTAGTCATCCCAATATCATGTTTAGTGTTTGCATGTGTGCTCGTTATCAAGCCAACCCTAAGGAATCACACATGACCATAGTCAATCGTATCTTTCGATACCTTAAAGGGACTATTACGGTGGGATTGTGGTATCCCAAAACCACATCCTTTGACTTGATCGGATATTCCGATGACGATTATGCCGGATGCAAAGTCGACCGTAAGAGTACCAGCAGCATTTGTCATTTGTTAGGAAAAGCTTTAGTCTCTTGGTTTAGCAAGAAGCAAAACTCTGTAGCACTATCCACAACATAAGCTGAATACATCGTAGTAGGACATTGTTATGCTTAGATTTTATGGATGAAGCAAATGCTTGAAGAATATAATTTATCTTTTAAGCACATACTTATATTCTATGATAACACTAGTACAATTAACCTGACCAAGAACCCAGTATGTCACTTACGCACTAAGCACATAGAAATTCGATACCATTTTCTACGTGATCATCAATTGCAGGGCACTATTAATCTAGTGTTTATTGACACTGATCATCAGCTAGCAGACTTTTTCACAAAACTAGTCGAAGAGCGTTTCAACTTTCTTCGTCGAGAATTAGAAATGTTGGATGAAAATGTCATACTATAAACTAAACCTGTGCAAATAATTGTTAAAACATAATTGTACATAGTATAATTATTTTGGATACAAGCCGAAAGGGTCCTTCTGACAACAAGGCGTAAAAGCCTAAGCGACACGGTCTACTATTCTTCGGACAACCGCTAGCTAGGATCCGGCCCTACAGCTAACCTGAGGCGATTCACCTGTACTAATCATTGATTAACAAATTTGTCGCAAGATTTAATTTATTTTATGGCTTATATAATTCATTATTGTTAATTCAAGACCATCTTTTATCTCTTCTATCAATATTTGTTTACTTGTTGGAGTTCTGGAACCACACTCACAGAGCTCGGGCCAAACTCTGCCTATGGCAGAACTCGGACCGAACTCTGTGTAGTGCATACCAGAACTCTTAGCCACTCTTGGCCATTTATCTTATTTGATCTACGGGCTACATTTTAACATGTGTAGCCGACCCTACTCCTTAAACCCACGAATTTGCTTTCTCTCTCCTCATTGCCATCATCTTCAACCTCTCTCCAAAGTTTTTCCTCCAAAACCCTAACCCTAGAAATCTTTTTGTTGGTGCTCTCCACTCTTCAAACTCAAGATTTTAAAGTTTTGGGTGATTCTCTTCCATCCTCCATTATTTTTTAGGTATAACTCTTAGTTCTCCATCTCCACTTCCATTGTTGTTCTTCATTTTTTTTACTATTATCAATGGCTCCTATACTTGGTAATAGAGGGAAGAGGATTAGGACCGAAGGAGTTTCATCATCAAACCCTCATTCTCCTCCTCCAATTATCAATCCCATTCACCCATTGTTCAACCCTCCTCCTCCTTCTAATGCCAACATGTACAATGAGCATATTTTTGTTTCATTAGAAGCCTCTAACGTGTGGTATTCCGATTTTTGCTCACATAGTGTTGTAGCGGAACATCCCATCAATTTTACTATATTTTCTGAATTTGATCCTAACTTTAAAGATCTTTGTCTTGATGAACTTATGTCTACATAGTCACTTATTTATCTCAATTCAATTCTAATGTTTTATTGCAACATGACCCATGACGACCTTAAAATCTACTCTCGGGTCGCCGGCATTATCATTGTGTTCGATGACTTTGACTTAGCTGAATATCTTGAACTCCCTGACCCCAATTCTTGGGAGCATATCGTTGATACTCGTGAATTGCAATTTGTTGGTGATATCACACTCGAAGGCTTTGTGCACCCAATACTCGCCCTTGCAAGCTTCGTGCCAAGTATCTCAACAACCACTTCTTTGAACTTCATCGTATCATTTTCTCTTTCATCCTGCCCAAAGTGGGATCTACCGATGAAGTTACTCATCATGAGATTACGGCTCTTTACTATCTTCACTTCACCATCCCCTTCAATTTTTCTCGCACGATGATGGACTGGATGATTCGTGCAAGGAAGAAGCCAAAATCGTTTGTTTATGCGATGTATCTTCCTTTGATCTTTCGTGACTTCTATATTCCTTTGGAAGAGTGTCAGTTTTTAGTAGCTCCTGCCTATCTATCTAAGGCTCGTAGGACTGCTCTTGCTCCTGTTCCTCCTACTCCCGTTGAGAAGGAATCTTCTGACTCAGATGCCCCACAGCCCGAGCCTCCTGCCACTC
This sequence comes from Iris pallida, assembly GCA_029216955.1. NCBI lineage: Eukaryota > Viridiplantae > Streptophyta > Magnoliopsida > Asparagales > Iridaceae > Iris > Iris pallida. The sequence goes on along the minus strand of JANAVB010020398.1, from coordinate 7,394,907 downwards.
TTAACTCCATTGAGACATGTTTGCGACCACTTCCGTTTGGAAGACAATATCTATACCCAGCTAGGACTATCGCACCACTCTGCAGATGAGAGCCATCAGCAACATCCTGCATGATATCCAGTACAACATGGCCCGGAATCCCACTATGTCGTTATCTAGGATCGGGACCCTTCTCGCGAAGGCTACCGGATTGACGACCCATCAGCCATGCGGTATTTGGATCCTGATACGACGTTTGTTGATCCTCGTCGCTCTGCCAGCAAGCCATTTGATTCGGCCGGTCCATCCCGTTCTCATGCTACGTGATGGCTGTGGTCTTCTACATGCTGCTGCTGCTGATGTTCACTTTTAGTTATGCCTTTTCATTTCGTTTTTTAATACTATTTCCACTATGTTTTAGTTTATGACTTCAGTTTGTCATGTATGACTTCTAGTTTATTTACTTTGTATTATCAAAACTGCTAGTTGTCTCTATCAATGGTTGGTTATGGTTATAGTTGTGTGATTACTATCTTAACTTTGTCTATTTTTCTCTCTTAACGGGGGAGCTATGATTTATTTTGCTAAGTGACAAAGGGGAAGAATAATAGATATTTGATTAATGTGATCTTGTATATGATGTTGGATATTATTAATTATTTTGTGCTCGGATAAGAACTTTGTATCAGGACAAAAACCAAAATATTAATTTATGGGGGAGCCGACATATCTACTTACGGGAGGAGCCACTTCATATGTACAAGCTACTTTACTCCCTTCAACATGTGTCCAGGCATGAATGTTGTGACATACAAATATCGTTTTATCAATTATCAAAATGGGATAGATTGTTGACCCAAACTGGATCACAGTCAACCTAATTTAGAGAATTAACAAAATGATATCTGATCTGATCCAATACGTCACATTGAGCTCAAGACAGAACATCATCTACAACATATCAAGTTCAAAACAGACGTCATCGACAAGCTGTTACTCTGCAAATGTGTTAGGATTATATACTAAAAGCATCACTTTTGTAGTAACCTTATTTCCTTAAATTTTGAATGAGAATCATATGGGCAAATGTTTGCATATTGTATTTGTTGCAAGTGTTAATGCAAATGTCTGATATTTTATATTGTAGATAATATGGTGTGTGGTGTCACACAGAAGATCATATTATCAGTTTTCTATGGAGTATATAAATAGTTCACAACCTAGATGGACTTAGACAATATATTGGAAAGGTTGTAGTGTAATCTGGTATTAGTCTATCTTGACTATAGGTTTACACTAGTACACTTTGTGTGTATTGAACATGACCACTTGAGGTTGTTCTCTTTGTACTGACTACATAAGAGAACAAACACCTCTGTTATTATGGATGCTTGTGCTCTTAATCCGGATATAATAACGGACATGTATATGCAGTGTGCATTACTTTGACTCATAAAAGAGTGAAATTTATTATGGATCAACAACCTCTATGAATTGGGTAATAACATTGTATGTATGATGGGCTGCTAATTATAAATGGAATTCATGTCCCGATACATCGGGTTGATGATGTCCTCTTAAGGAGCTCATAAGGATTGTCATGTAAACCCTGCAGGTGGAATATATCCGACATGACATATAAAGTTGAGCGGTACTACTTAAGGATAAAAGATGTCGAATCAATATAGTTGTCAGTAACTTGATTTGATCGACGGACATACGATATCTTAACATGGGGAGCCAAACGAGCATATAATAAAAGGAGCCCACAAACATAATTTGGGATTAGGGAGATAGTGCAACAATAGCTCATTAGTGGACCGAGCTATTGTTAATGGGCCTGGATTATGTGTTCGGGCTGAACACGGGATATCCAGATCCGTTAGGAGGCCTAACCCTAATTTCTCCTCATGGTCCCTGCCGTAGCCTATATATATCCTATATTCTCTGGCCGCCAGATTACTGATCAGAAATCTGAAATTTTCTCTAAATTCGTGATTCACGTAAGGAGAGAAAGAGAGGGCTACCAAGGAGAAGAAAAGGTTGGGAGATCGTCGCCCACACGACGTCCAACTCGAGGAAAGAATACGTGCAGAAGATCTTGGGGTCGTCCGCTCGAGACTGCCAGGAATTACTTGTCTCCTTTCCGTCGCAAGTATAATTCGTGAACCCTAGTTTCCGCCTATGAAGGGTTAGAACACGTATTAGATCTGTTTAACTTTCTATCGATCAATACGCACACCAAAGGAAGGGTCCTGGGAATCCCCAGTTCCATCAATTGGTATCAGAGCCACTTTCACTACAAGAAAATGTAGTATTTACGGCACGCAATTTACGGCGCGCGGTAGCTGCGCGTTGTAAATGATACCCTTTTACAGCGTGCAAATATGTGTGCCGTAAAAGAGTTGTTTTTTGCCTTTTTTACGGCGTGTTTGACATGCACGCCGTAATTGAAGACTCATTTACGGCATGCATTTTTGTGCGTTGTAATTGAAAACTCATTTACGGCATGTATTTATGTGCGTTGTAATTGAGGACTCATTTACGGCATGCATTTTTGTGCGTTGTAATTGAAGACTCATTTACGGCATGTATTTTTGTGCGTTGTAATTGAAGACTCATTTACGGCATGCATTTGTGCACGTTGTAATTGAAGACTCATTTACGACAAACATTTTTGAGTGTTGTAAATAATTGTAATTGTTTATTAAAAATTTAGTTTCCCTCTCAAATATTTCAGGTAAAAAATAAAAATAAAAAGAACAAAATATGATAAAGCAACAACAAAAATCTTTTTAAAAAAAACAAAAAAAAACAATAAAACAATAAAAAAATAAAAAACAATAAAAACTAAAAAAAAATAACAAAATAACAAAAAAAAAGCAAAATAACAAAATACAAAAAAAAAACAAAAAAAACAAAAAAAACAAAAAAACAAAAAACAAAAAACAAAAAAACAAAAAACAAAAAACAAAAAAACAAAAAAACAAAAAACAAAAAAACAAAGCAAAAACAAAACAAAAAACAAAAAACAAAAAAAACAAAAAACAAAAAAAACAAAAAAAAACAAAAAACAAAAAGAAAACAAAAAAAGACAAAAAAAGCAACAATAAAACAAAAAACGAAAAAACAAAAACAAAAACAAAAATCATTCTTAAAAAAATAAAAAAAAAAGGAAAACTATTTAATTTTTTCTAAACAAATGAAAACAAGAATAAAAAACTAAAAAACCAAAACAATAAACAATAAATAAATAAGAATTTTAAAATATATATAGTATAAAAAATTATATTCTTAAGGGATATAATGATAATATTTTGAGGATAAAATATTTATTGGAATATGTCATTGGAATATGTCCCTCTATGGAATATAAAAAATCATTCTTAAAAAATCAAAAAGAAAAAACTATTGATTTTTTTCAAAAAAAAAAATGAAAACAAGAAAAAAAAACTTTAATTTCCCTCTATGCACTTTTCATACAAACTTTATGTTTTTAAGGGATATAATGATAATATTTTGTGGATAAATTATTTATTGGAACATACCCAATTTTTGAAAACAAATCTTTATGTTTTCATTCAAACCTTCATTTCCCTCTTCGCACTTTTCATTCAAATTTTCCTTTCCCTCTTTTTTCATTCAAGTTTTCACTTCCCTCTTTTCATTTAAATTTTCATTTCCCTCTTTTTCATTCAAAATTATTTCCCACATAAAACAGAACTGGTACAAGAGAGAGAGAGGACTCTCATCATTTCTAACTCTCCTCCCTCTCTAAATCCAACTCCTAACAAGAATTGCAATTTCTTTCCCTCCAGCATATTTTCTTCTTCTTCTTCCCAGGTATCACCCTCTGGAGCCGAGCTCGGTGTCTCCCATCCGAGCAAATAGTACTCGGAGTCGCATTCCCTTCATCCGTCGCTGATGTCCCGGTGTCACTGCCGACTCCAAACTGACGATTCCCCGCCTCTGGCCGGCCGACGACTCCAGATCGGAGATCAGGCAGAGCACGACGATGGAGCCGACGTAGGGCGGTGGCGAGGCATGGGTGTTTGTGGGACAACGAGAGCATAGCACGAGACGACGACAACGATGGTTCTAGCCGACGCTGACATCGACGGAGGCTTCACTATGTGGGACTGCGGTGCAGTCTCGCCTGAACTACACAAAGCCGGTTGGAGGGGTGATACCTCGGCGGACCAAGGGGCGGGTCGGTGGATCCTCCAACAAACGATGGCGATGCCCATGAAGCCCTACTCTGTAAGCGCTAGCGTCGCCCTCCTCCGCAGCCGCCAAGCGCCAACGCCGCATTAACCCTCCTGGACTACGGGGAGTTTCGACCGAAGAGTTAGCTCGACTCGGATGGGGTGTTCCAGCCGAAGAATCCGTATGAGTATCCAGTCTTCCATGGCGGGCCGAAAATGTGCCTGGGGAAGGACATGGTGTATGTATATCCCGATGAAAGTCGTGGCATAATTTTTTTTCCCCTCCTATGATTTTTATTTCCCACCCAAATTTCACAGGTGTAGGTCGTTGACCTTGTAGTTGTATCCAAACAGTTTGTACCATACTAGAACTATATATTGTTGTATATGATGAAGGAATTAGATATTGTTGTTAATGAATCCTCAATCAGTCCGATTTCAAGAGTGTTGTTCTATAAGAATTTCAAACATTGGATATAAAAGTTGTTTGACACGGTGTAGTTGTATTGTTCTTGCTTGCCTTTGTTTTGCTATATTTTAGTTTATAATATCTATTGGAAAATGTGAGGAATCTTTTTTATAATTAATTATTTTATTGGTCATTTACAGCGTTCGAATGTACGTTGTAAAAAAAATAGACATGGTCATTTACAGCGTTCATATGCGCGTTGTAAAAAGATGAAGAAGGTCATTTGCAGCACGAATACACATTGTAAAAAAGATAGAGATGGTTATTTACAGCATGCAAATGCGTGTTGTAAATGGTCATTTGCAGCGTTCGAATGAGCGCTGTAAATAATAGAAAGAGGGTTATTTACAACGTTCAAATGCGTGCCGTAAATAATAGGATCATTTACGGCATGGCCTTTTACGGCACAAAAATGTACGCCGTGAAAGATCATTTACGGCGCATTTTGTGTGCCGTAAATGATCAATTTTCTCGTAGTGTTTGGATCTACGTATTGATTGATACGTCCATGTTGTCCAATAAAACCTGTGCTATGTAATAGTCGGTAGATGTAGATCTGTTCTAACTCGATTTTGCAGGCATCTTAGATCCAACTATTATGGTCTAATGCATGTTTTTTTTATTGTGTTGTTTAAACCACGGACATATCGTGGATGTTGTTGTTGCTGTGAATGTAATTAAAATCACGAGGGTTGATCGTGCTTATTATTTTAATTTTTCAATCTAGATTATGTGTGAACTCCTTCGGGAGGTATAGGATTGATGTAATTTTAATTATTTTTGATCAATCGTGATGGCGGTGGTGGCTGTTTCTGACGTCGGACGAGATGCTGGTTTTAAGCAGTCCAAAGGCAGACAGATGATTTTCGATGAAGGAATCGACAGCCAAAACCTAAAAAAAAAAACGGGGGCGCTGCCCCGAACCCCGCGACCTGACCGGGCACGTCGAACCCCGTATAGATCTGCGCAGCGCCAGAATTTGGATTCGGATAGTTGAGGACGGATCAGCAAAGATGACCATAATAGTTGGATATTTTCTCTTATTTTTTCCATTTTACTTTTTCTGATTATGCATGTTTATTATTGTGTGGTTGTTTTTTTTTGAAAAACCAAGCCTACATTAATAATGGACAACATGGACATAATATCAACTAGTAGAAAAACCCTCATTGTTAAATAACTAAGTGGAAGAGAATTTTTATTTAGTATAAATCCTATGGTCTCCTTTACTGGTTTGTAGGTGATGTAATTATACTTGCGTGTTGGCTTTAGTGCTTTCCTCCATATCGGATGAGTATAAATATGGATCACCAGCACAAACTTCCTTAGGGATAATTGTAGAAAGTTACCTAGTATGTGTTCACTTCTCCATCTGAAGGAACTAATTACAAGGTAATGGACTTAGTATTAAGTAATGGTATACACTTAGATACAAATAATGGTATCCTCCCCATCGGAGTCACTGCTATTATTTGTATGACCAGAGCAAGACCAGCATATTAATTTTATTTGTCATAAAGTTATATTGACATGATAGTAAAATTAATAAGAAAAATCTACTTGAACAAAGTTGAATTTGTATACGTCCACACTATCGTGGCATGCTAAATTCATGGTGTTCAAGGTGTTGGTAAATTTCTTATTATTGTTTTGAGGGAATCAATATTTAGTTAATTCAAAAAGTTTTTTTTTGCCCTACATAATTTTATTTATGTGATTCTCAGGATTTCAAAAATGGGTTCTTTCAGTCCACTTATGGTGATTCTTAAAGAAAACAAACTTACTGGACCTAATTATATTGACTGAAAACGTAATTTGGACATGGTTCTGACTGTTGAGGAGTACAAATATGTACTTGTTGAGGAATGCCCACCTAAGCCTGATGCTAACTCTGATGAAGAGGTCAAAGAGGCTTATAAGAAGTGAAAAAAGGCAGATGAGATGGCGCGGTGTTACATTCTGGCATCTATGTCAAATGTACTGCAACATCAGCATCAGGCCATAGCCACAGCTTATGACATGATGTATAACCTCAAGGAACTCTTCGGACATCAGAGTAGAGCAGCTAGGCAGTTTGCTATGAAATGTTTGATGAATACAAAAATGGCTGAGGGTACACCAGTAAGGGATCATGTTCTCAAGATGATGGGTCATCTGAATGAGATGGAGATCCTTGGAGCTGAAATCGATGGGGAAACCCAGGTCGATATCATTCTCGGGACTCTGCCTAAAAGTTTTGACAATTTCTGCCTTAATTACAACATGAACAAAAGGTTGTATAGTTTGGCAGAACTTGAAAAAGAGCTACATGATGCTGAATCTCTCTTTAGGCAGAGTGGTCATGTTTTTGTTTCTGAAAAGGCTTCTACTTCTAAGCCAAAAGGCGGTAAGAAGAAGAAGAAGAACATTCAGAAACAGGCAAACTCAGCAAAGAAGGGCATGGGACCTCAAGGCACGATAAAAAAGCCGAAAGGCAAATGTTTCAAGTGCAAAGGGTCAGGACATTGGAAGACTGATTGTCCACTTCTCAAACAAGAAAACAAAGAAGCTACTACACCAAATATGGGCTTTTACGGCCCGCAAAATGCGTTGTAAAATAAATTTTACGGCTCAAAGGGTCGTGCCGTAAAAGCTCCTGCCGTAAAAGGGTAGTAGTTTTTACAGCGTGCAATAATAGGCCGTAATATAGGTAAATGTACGCCGTAAATGAAAGTGCTGGAAAACATCGGATCTTATTTACGGCCCAAAATGTAGGCTATAAATACTAAACTTTTATGACTTGCAGTGAGGGCCATTAAAACTATTTCATTGCTTTAGTTTATGGCACACATAGCAAGCCGTGAATGCTTAAAACGAAAACATTTTTAAGGCATGCATTTGTGGGTCGTTAAAGAGTTGATGAATCCATTTTGTGGCTTGTAAGGCGTGTCGTTATTATATATATTTTTAATTAAATTCACATTTGAATAACTACAAATACAAATTAATCAACCAAAATCAAATATGACTATAATCTGGTTCTCACACAGTATTTCCAAGAAAAATCAAACTAATTGCACGTTGAGAGTATTTTCTTCCAACAAATAGAGCTGCAAGTTGGTCTAAATCCATAAACATTAATACGATGATACAACATGATAGAATATTAACACAATGCAAAAGTCATTAAACAAGATTTCCAAGAACGAAATTCATTAAACAAGATTTACAAGAGCAAGTCATGTTCTCACTACAAGACTCAAAGCAAAAGTCTTTAATCTCAAAGAAAAATTCACTTTCTCACTACAAAAGCAAAAGTCACTTTCTTACTACAAAAACAAAAGCTGGACACTTCAGGAGTATCAAATGAGTCTGTTGATTGCCAAAAAATGTTAGAGAGGTGGGAACTACTGGACCATGTCAGTGTCTATCAGAAACTATACTTGAGCTTCATCTAAAGCTCTTGGAGCAAAGAACATAGTCTGCACATTCTGCTTCAGCAAGTAGGCTCCCCAGCTCGCAACCTACAAAGAGAAACAAATACTATAACAAAGAGAAACAATCCAGAAGGCATGAAGAAAACTAATCCAACTAAACCAGTTAGTCAATTTAATAACAGTTTAGGAATATCCATGTACATAGACAGTTCTAAACATTTGGGGTTTTTTTTGGGTAAAAGGTTTGACCAAGATATAAAAATTTATCTACGCTATCAACATCAGACAGCATGTAGAGTTTCTTTCCATGATTTCTTAGTTGTATGCTTATTGCGGTCTAAGCTTTTATTGTTCAATAAGTAACATTTAGAAGTATATAGTATAGATGGTATAATTGAATATCAAATGCACTTACAAGATATTTGATTCCTTCTTTTCTTCCTGGTTAAATCATCTTCTGGCCTAGCCTTGAGCATCAATGGCCCACATGAGTGCAACAACATATGTATATTAGTGCATTTGGCAACTAGCAAGCTGCATGACAGCCTAACATATAGGCTACCTCTCAAATGTAAACTAAACAAGGTAGTAACATTGTTGCTGCAAACCCATGAAAATATATTAACACATCCCTTCATCTCTCAACTGCATGACAGCCTGACATATAGGCTACCTCTCAATCATAAACTAAACAAGGTTGTAACATTGTTGCTGCAAACCCATGAAAATATATTAACACATCCCTTCATCTCTCTTATATGTTGATGCAAACCCGCAATTCCTCTGTTATGCACACTCAAACACTCACCCATATACACTAACCTGTCCTTTAATACCTATACTCACAGGCATACAAACCTATAACTGATACAACTGATACAACAAACATATAACTAATAATGACTATAAACATATAATTGATACACTAAACATATAATTGATAGTAAACATATAACTGATACTAACTAATGCAATATGTAGGAGAGCTTACATTTCGAAAAGTATAATATAAAGATGAAATATATTACACCATATAGAACTGAGTTAAATTTCTACAGCAGACACTTTTTCACTGATATAGTAGGAACTCATGAAATTGATAAAGCATTATGACCCAATACTCCGGATATGCACATGTACACAACATTTGCAAATTACAGAAAATAATTTTCTAAACTTCTACTAATGATAGTCTTCCTGACTGTACTTTAGGCACATATTTCCCAATATTATTTTGATTGCATTTACTTTCACTCTTAGCATTGATTGCAAGAAGTCTTCCTGACTTTTTGCCAAATCAACCCCTTGACCCAACCCTTCCAGCCATCTCAATCAAAGATGGATACTTTTCATGGGATTCAAAGGTATTCTGTCGTATATTATTCCTATTTTTATGATGGCATTATTTGTCTTCTGTGTTACAATAATATGTTCTTCATGTCAACAACATATCCCTTTATTTTCTTTATTAAAATTATGCATCATGTGTTTTTAGTTTTATGGACTATTTCTAGTTACATATCAAACATTCTTTGTCACTCTACGCCTTTGGTTGTGTCCATGCTTGGATGTTCCTGTTGGTAGCTTGGTTGCCATTGTTGGAAGCACTGGAGAAGGAAAAGCGTCGCTCGTGTCGGCAATGCTTGGTGAACCACCTCCAAAACAAGAAAGGAAATCCAATGTTACAATCTGAGAAAGAGTTGCCTACGTCCCCCAAGTTCCATGGATATTCAATGCTACTATTAAGTTGGAGAGTTTTAATGATACATTTACCAATAATTGTTACCTATGCTGGCCATTTCTACTCAGGTATGGGACAACATATTGTTTGGATCCCCTTTCCAACCATTGCACTATGAGGATGTGATCAAAGTGACTGCTTTGCAACATGATCTAGGTTTGCTTCCGATGAGTGTACAAGTAATATAATATAGAAATAATACATTGTGCGATCTCTTGACTCATGATACCATTGAATTCTTCTTATTTTGCATATATTAAACAAGTTGATTCTAATAGACCTTCCAATGTTTCTGTATAAAACTCCAAGGTCCCTTCCCTGTATACAAATTTAGTTGGCTATTGAATATCTCATACAATATAATAAATTGATGCCATTGAAAGGTAAAACTCTAACCCGATCGATTGTCCTGTGTTTAACTGAAGAATATGTGGTTTTTGTTATAACGTGATAAAGACTTTTATTATTGTTGTTATTGAGTCTAACTTGTTAACAATTATCATCCAGAAGGGAACTAGACCTATATAAGGGTCCCAATATATATTATTTGAGATTTTCTTGATCATAAAAAAAAAGTTGTTAGCTTTTACTTTCTCTAATAAGATGACTGAGAAAAGTCTAATAATAAAATGATAATATCGATGAATCAATTTAGTTTTAGATTAGGTTAAATTTATGTCTACTTTATACACTTGTGACATGTATCATATAAATAGTGTGTACTCTAAAGAAAATCATATAAATAGTGCAGCTTATTCTAATTTTGTCCACTAAGCTGGCAATAGCACTTACTGTTGATGATTATTGTATCTAGTTCTTGATTTTCAAGTTATGAGATAGATAAGCTGATTCCAGACATCATGCTACTACTATTACAAATCTTTTCTCCGGCCTCTTGCATTATATTTATTGTTTTCTATGCATCTTACATTTACTAACTCTGCCTTTTGCATTATATTTATTATTTGCTTCTTCTAACTCTTCCTTTTGTATTATATTTATTGTTAAGTTTCCCTTTTGAAAAGAAAGTTGAGTTTTGAAGAACTAGTCTTGGTTTTGGATTTTTTTTTGTGAAATTAGATTTGGAAAATGCAAAATGTTTTTATTTTGGACTAAAGCTGGACGTTTTGAAGAATCGATAGTGGATCTCTCTACTCCCTTGAGCTGACTGCTTGGTTTGTTTTCTTTCGTCTATATACACAATAGTCAATACACACATATGTTGTCTCTAGTGCTGTAACTTTCATGTTGTTGTCTTGACATGATAATTTAGGATGGAATATATTTGATATCTTTTAATACCATCATATTTTTTCCCTGGTACAGTGTTGATTTGTGTGGGCATAAGTTTTTTTATCGAAATGTTATGAGTGTGATTGGTTTCATAAGATAGTAATAGAGAATAATGCTTACAAAGTATCAAGGTCTATTTGAGATCATTGTGATTGATTTCTAGAAAAGATTATGGATCATGAGAGATATTGGATACCATAAGGAACTTCCATATATATATTTGTCTTCATACTGATAAGACTAAGAAAAACACTAGTGAACCTGACAATACACTAAGAATAGGGAGGCACTGTCCAATAATAAAAAATAAAGTTACTAGGCAAACATTCCACATGACCAAAATTAGAACTGTAATTGAAACTAGCATCATGAGAGATCTAGATTTAAGAAGCCTATCACAACTATCAGATAGCTGTCAATTCACCTCTGTAAATCAGAAATACTACACTCAATTTTTTCTTGTCACTTAGATTATTCAAATGGAGCATCTTCTTGAGTGTCTTATTACCTTTATCAATTAAAATGGTTGGCAGTATATTACCTTTATCAAATAAAACATTCTGCTTCCAAAATAAAACATCGTACAGGTCAATTATCGTGGTATATTTAGAAGGGTGTATAAAAGTTAACAATACAGTTTTTTCACACTTTCTGTATGTAACTTGAGATGAGGACCTGTTTCAGATTTTTTTTAACCTTGTAAATGCTGGCCTATGAAGCAAGGACACTCTAAAATAAGTGGACTGTGTCGTGTCTGAACGTGCTAGACAATACCCAGTGTGAAATATTGATGCTCTTTATTAGCATCTCTTCAAAAGAGATTTGATTTTAATCCTAGGAAATTCTCTTTATTAATTCTTACTACATAGTATATTCTTCATATTCGAGTAACAAGGAGACTCAGTTAATTTTGATATATATATGATGTGTCCAGCTAACAGTTTCCAACTTCCAAGCCAAATGAAAACTTTCCAGGAAGATTATTAAGTTTTGGGATGGATATTTAGCCTAGTTATACACTTTAAATATCTACCCTCTTGTCTCAAATTTTTTCCAGGAAGTTGGGGCTTGTCTCGAACAACACGAAGCAATTAAAAGGTAAAATTTCCTTGGAAGTCATGCAACTTGATGGCAGTTTATTATTCTTTATGACAGCTTGATGTAATATGTTCCATATGAGCTGGTAACTTTGGAACATTCTTTTTCGAGAATGTGAATGGACCAGGTAAGTTATGTTAGGTTAATATGCTTTTATTTCTTCAGTTTCTATTTTTTATGCATAGTAATCTTTTGTTTGTTTAAGACTTGATGCATTTTTGCATAATGGCTTTGTATTTGTTGTTCATCTATATAATTCATATTGTTAACTTGTTTACTGAATGACCAGCAACAACCTTGTTTGGGAAGTTTGAGCCAATTTGGCCAATCCCAAAAAGTTGAGCTTTCTTCGAACTTCAAAATTCATTTGGAGAGTTTTGGAAAGTTTTGGCAGTCACCAAATACTGTCAAAAAAGGATTCACATATATTTGCCACTAATTGAACAATTATGTTTGAATTAAAGTTCCAAGTATGTACTTTAACATATTGTGGTTAGCCAAGTGTAGGTAAATATACTAATCACATATACAGCTGCATTATGAAATGTTGCCGAAGTGACCTATCAAAAAAACTTTTGTTTGACTGATCTAAACTTCCATAAGGATCCATTCCATCTTATCATCCATGTTTATGTACTTTGTACACCTACTGCTATATGTTTGGCCCTAGCACAAGATTGGCACCTTTCAAGGGATTCTTACAGGTCTGTTGCACATTGCTGCAATTATGATGTCACTTTATTTGGTTACTAATGGTTTTGATAATATTTTCTCATATTTTGGCATTTCAGCAAAGGTTGGCATTAAAGGAAGATGGACCAGAGTTTGGTCCAGCTACACTCTTTGGATACAGGAATAGTCAAATGGTACATGAGAGTATCTTGTGTATTTATATATAGAATAATGATGCTAATATCAGGTACACTCTTCTAGGAATTCACATAGCTAAATGCCTCATGGAACTAGCCCCTATCGATAGCGGTTGCTACATGTTTCTGTTGAACCTTCATGCATCTCGGGGTTGACTAGGAGGCAGTCGTGAGGGTGAGGCTTAAAATGAAGAAATTGGACATCATGAAAGATCATGGGTGTAGCTAGCCTTTCTATGAAGGTTGTCCGTCAATTACTGAATTTGGGTTACAACATGGAAACAGTTTGATACGCGTGGCTGTTGATAAGAAGGTTGTTCGTCAATTACTGAATTAGCTCCTATTATTTGCAATATATCAATATCCTTTCACAACGTGGTTGGAATTTAGAAACATGTATTTGCAATATATCAATATCCCTTAAACAATGTTGTCCGTCAATTACTGAAATGGCTCCTATTATTTGCTCTAGTTGGCTACTTGACAAAGGATCCAAGAGTAGTTGAAAGGAAAATTAAAGCCAGGGAAAGCGAAAGCCAGAAAGAGCTTCCAGTACTGCATGGGTTAAGCGATGAGTTGCAGGGACTGGCTAACCTTTCTATAGATGCTTGAATTTATTCGACTACAAGACGCCTTTGGACTCTTTTAGTATTAAACTTTTATGATAAAATGAATTGATTCACTATGGGTGTCAATTACAGGTTTCTGTTTACATCTCAACCACCCTGAATTCAGTCAGCCTTAAACTTTTACTATGGAATAAATTGATTCATATTTCAAAAATACTCACCGATCAACGAATCCCTCAAGTCAAGGAGCTGCTTGTGGTGTCGCGATTCTCCTGACCAAAGCCAGTAGCTCCTGTAAGGAATTGGATCGAACACCTACCAATCAGGTTTGAATCAAGAAAATCAATGAAGGTTTTGGATTGAACCAGAACTCGCCAATGAAGACCCGTCGACAAAGACGATCTTCTCGGAGAAGGAATCCAGACTCGTCGACGAAGAGACTCGTCGACGAAGAGACTCATCGAGAAGGACGATCTTCGCCGATGAAGACTCGTCGAGAAAGACGATCTTCGCCGATGAAGACTCATCGAGAAAGACGAAGACTAGTCGATGAAGACATCTTACCGGAGAAGGAAGCGGTCGCTTGCGATCGTCCACCGCCGAGAATTTGAAGCCGTCAAGTTTTTTCGAGAATAGGGTTTTGGCTTTGGATGTGAGTCTGGAGCCCTTTTATGTTTTCTTTTGACAGAAACTCTTTTTGTATGTTTTTGGGTTTGGTGTATAGAAATTGGGGAGGGAAAATTTCCCCTTTTGCGGTTTTGGGTTCTCAAAACATGTGGTAAAATTTTTTTTGGACCAAAACTAGGCGGGATGTGATTTATGGCACGAATTTGGCAGGCCGTAAAAGTCCATCTATTTTTAGGCCTGCAGCGCAAGCCATGAAATGATGTGAGAACCTTAAATATTACGGCTCGCATAAATACATGTCGTAAATGATAACATTTAACAGCCCTAAAAATGCATGCCGTATTAAAAACCAAAAAAGGGGAATTTACGGCTTGCATTTATTGTGTGCCGTAATATTATATCATTTACGGCCTGCATCCAATGCACGCCGTAAATAAGAGGCCGTAAAAGCCCTAATTTGGTGTAGTAATTAAGGTATATCTCATTTACTAGTAGTTGAAACATGTTTAGCGGTGTTATCTACCGGCACCTTGTGTGTAGATACAGGAGCCACTAATCATGTATGTAATACATTGCAGGGGTTCCAGAAAACCAGACGGCTCAGTGATGGAGAGATATGCTTGTTCATGGGTGATGCTACAAAAGTATCGGTCGTTGCACTAGGAGATGTTACTTTATCTTTTGGTAGAAATAAGTCTTTGACATTGAGAGATTGTCTTTATGCACCTTAATTTAGAAAAAATTTAGTTTCTGTTTCTATGTTAGTTAAGGATGGATATTCAGTTTATTTTAATGACAATATTGTTATTAGAAAGAATAAATATTTTATCTGTTCTGGTGCATTGGTTGATAATTTGTATGTCATTAATCCTATTTCGCCCATAACGCAACTTATGGAAATGAATAATATGTCATCTAATTTAAATAAGAGAAAAGAACCTTCTTGTATGAACCAAACATATCTTTGGCACTTACGATTGGGGCATATTAACCTAAGAAGGATTCAAAGACTGGTTGAAGATGGACCTTTGAGTTCATTGGAAGTGGAGGCACTACCAGTCTGTGAATCCTGCTTGGAAGGTAAAATGACCAAAAGGCCTTTTACGGCAAAGGGTATAGGGCCAAAGATGTGTTGGAATTGGTTCATTCTGATTTGTGTGGACCCATTACTATCCAAGCTAGAGGTGGCTTTGAATATTTTGTCACATTTATTGACGATTATTCAAGGTATGGATACATTTATTTGATGCGCCGTAAGTCTGAGTGCTTTGAGAAATTCAAAGAGTACAAGGCTGAAACGGAGAAACGTCATGGAAAATGTATCAAGTCATTACGATCATATCGTGGTGGCGAGTACCTCTTAGGAGAGTTTAGGGATTATTTATCAGAGGCTGGAATTGCATCCCAATTGACTGCACCTGGAACGCCCCAACAGAATGGTGTAGCCGAAAGAAGGAATATAACTCTTATGGAGATGGTTAGATCAATGATGAGTTATTCGAATTTGCCAGATTCGTTTTGGGGATATGCCTTAGAGACTGCAGCTTATATTTTGAACTTGGTTTCTTCTAAGTCAGTACCTCTTACTCCCACAGAGCTGTGGATTGGGCGTAAGCCTAGTCTGAAACATGTTCGCATTTGGGGTAGTCCAGCACATGTGCTGAATGGGAAAGCAGATAAGTTGGAATCTCGTACAGAAGTACGCTTGTTTGTAGGCTATCCAAGAGGAACGAAAGGAGGTTTATTTTATAGTCCTAAGGATCAGAAGGTCATTGTTAGCACCAATGTACGATTCTTAGAGGAAGACTATGTGATGAACCATAAACCCACAAGTAGAGTTGTTCTAGAAGAACTGAGATGTGAGACACCAAGTACTTCAGTACCAACAGTACAAGAGGATGAACCACAAATAACTGCACAACGTGTCACAAATGTTACACCACAACCGATAGTGCCTCGTCGTAGTGGAAGGTTGTGATACAACCTGATAGATATATGTTCTTGGGAGAGTCGTCAGACTTCGTCCCTGAGGAACAAGATTATGATCCCTGTACCTACAATGAAGCACTCCAAGATAAAGATGCAGAGTCTTGGCAAAAAGCAATGATATCTGAAATAGAATCTATGGATTATAATCAGGTCTGGGAGCTTGTAGAACCACCCGTTGGTGTAAAAGCCATTGGATGTAAGTGGGTCTATAAGAGAAAAAGAAGATCAGACGGTAAGGTTGAAACCTTTAAAGCTCGGCTTGTAGCAAAAGGTTTTACTCAAAGAGAGGGTATCGATTATGAGGAAACCTTTTCTCCTGTAGCCATGCTTAAGTCTATTCGGATTCTTTTATCTATTGCAGCTCATCTCGATTATGAGATTTGGCAAATGGATGTCAAGACAGCTTTCCTTAATGGAAGTCTTGAGGAAGACATCTATATGAAGCAACCAGACGGGTTCATTGAAAAGGGCCAGGAGCATCTTGTTTATAAGCTCAAGAAGTCCATTTATGGACTTAAGCAAGCTTCCAGATCTTGGAACATATGTTTTGATCAGGTGATAAAATCCTATGGATTTGATCAATGTCAGGATGAATCATGTGTATACAGAAAGTGTGACGGAAACGTGGTGGTGTTCCTAGTACTTTATGTGGATGACATCTTGCTCATTGGAAACAATGTGAAGGTATTATCTGATGTAAGGGTATGGTTATCCAAACAGTTTGATATGAAGGACTTGGGAGAAGTAGGTCACATCCTTGGGATAAAAGTTCTACGAGATCGCAAGAAAAGGATGTTAGGCTTATCCCAAGCTTCCTATATCGATACTGTACTAACTCGGTTTAGTATGTAAAATTCTAAGAAAGGTTTCTTACCTTTTAGACATGGAATTGCTCTATCAAAGGAGCAGTGTCCGAGGACACCTAAAGAGATAGAGAACATGAAGGCAGTTCCTTATGCTTCAGCAGTAGGAAGCTTAATGTATGCAATGCTATGTACGAGATCAGACATCTGCTTTGCCGTAGGCATGGTCAGCAGATATCAGTCTAACCCAGGACAAGAGCACTGGACTGCCGTAAAGCATATTTTGAAGTACCTAAAAAGGACTAAAGAGTATATGCTAGTTTACCAGGCAGATAGTTTAGTTCCCTTGGGGTATACAGACTCAGATTTTCAGTCAGATAGGGATTCCAGGAAATCTACCTCAGGTTATGTGTTTACTTTGGGAGGTGGAGCCATTGTGTGGAAGAGTATCAAGCAAAAATGTATTGCTGATTCCACCATGGAAGTCGAGTATGTGGCAGCCTCTGAGGCAGCCAAAGAAGCGGTTTGGCTCAGAAACTTTCTGTTGGACTTGGATGTGTTACCTAGTTTGCCTAAGTCTATTACACTTTATTGTGATAATAGTAGTGTAGTTGCAAACTCGAAGGAACCACGAGCCCATAAGACAGGAAAATACATTGAGCGCAAGTACCACCTGATACGAGATTTCATAAAGAAAGGAAAAGTTGCTGTAATCAAGATAGCATCAGCCGACAACCTAGCTGATCCATTTACAAAGAGCTTACCAGCTAAGGCTTTTGACAGTCATGTTGAGGGAATGGGAGTCAGATGTGTAGCAGCATGGCTTTAAGTATAAGTGGAAGATTTGTAACAGTGTACTGAAAAGCAATGCTTTGAGTATAATGGGAGATTGTTAGGGTTATATACTAAAAGTATCACTTTTGTAGTAACCTTATTTCCTTAAATTTTGAATGAGAATCATATGGGCAAATGTTTGCATATTGTATTTGTTGCAAGTGTTAATGCAAATGTCTGATATTCTATATTGTAGATAATATGGTGTGTGGTGTCACACAGAAGATCATATTATCAGTTTCCTATGGAGTATATAAATAGTTCACAACCTAGATGGACTTGAACAATCTATTGGAAAGGTTGTAGTGTAATCTAGTATTAGTCTATCTTGACTATAGGTTTACACTAGTACACTTTGTGTGTATTGAACAGGACCACTTGAGGTTGTCTCTTTGTACTGACTACATATGAGAACAAACACCTCTGTTATTATGGATGCTTGTGCTCTTAATCCGGATATAATAACGGACATGTATATACAGTATGCATTACTTTGACTCATAAAAGAGTGAGATTCATTATGGATCAACAACCTCTATGAATTGGGTAATAACATTGTATGTATGATGGGCTATTGATTATAAATGGAATCCATGTTCCGATACATCGGGTTGATGATGTCCTCTTAAGGAGCTCATAAGGATTGTCATGTAAACCCTGCAGGTGGAATATATCCGATATGACAAATAAAGTTGAGCGGTACTACTTAAGGATAAAAGATGTCGAATCAATATAGTTGTCAGTAACTTGATTTGATCGACGGACATACGATATCTTAACATGGGGAGCCAAACGAGCATATAATAAAAGGAGCCCACAAACATAATTTGGGATTAGGGAGGTAGTGCAACAATAGCTCATTAGTGGACCGAGCTATTGTTAATGGGCATGTATTATGTGTTCGGGCTGAACACGGGATATCCAGATCCGTTAGGAGGCCTAACCCTAATTTCTCCTCATGGTCCCTGCCGTAGCCTATATATATCCTCTATTCTCTGGCCGCCAGATTACTGATCAGAAATCTGAAATTTTCTCTAAATTCGTGATTCACGTAAGGAGAGAAAGAGAGGGCTGCCAAGGAGAAAAAAAGGTTGGGAGATCGTCGCCCACACGACGTCCAACTCGAGGAAGGAATACGTGCAGAAGATCTTGGGGTCGTCCGCTCGAGACTGCCAGGAATTACTTGTCTCCTTTCCGCCGCAGGTATAATTCGTGAACCCTAGTTTCCTCCTATGAAGGGTTAGAACACGTATTAGATCTGTTTAACTCTCTATCGATCAATACGCACACCAAAGGAAGGGTCCTAGGAATCCCCAGTTCCATCAAAATGTACTTGTACTGAGTCTGTAATTTTTGAAGTTATTGAGTTTAGGAACATGTACGTTGAGTCGCACCGAGTCATCTCAACCCTAGACTTACTTCTCCAAAGCTGCAACATACAAAACAAGACAATCCCTGAACCAAACCAAACCATTCTAGCCCTCTTGACCATTCTGGCCCAAGGGATGAGAATTCGGGCCAAACTCTGCGCTAGGCAGAATTCGGGCCGAACACTGCCCCTTAAATTTCAGGATGCTAATTTTTAAGAACACCTTGTTCTAGGCTGTCCAACGTTCAAATTTTTGAACATTTGAGACAAAATTCTGGCCGAATTCTGCCTCCTCAGATTAGTATAAATAGGGCTTGAATTCTCTCATTTCAAATCATCTCTCACTCGCACTCTTCTAAGCCTTATACATTCTAATCCATCCTCTTCCAATCTACTACCTACAAAACTTCCTAAGCCCCAAGGTGCTTAAGTGCGATTCAGCTAGAAGTTCCGTGCAAGAGTTGTAAAGAAGTCACTTGGACAATTCCAAGTTTTGCCTCTGCGAAGTTGTAAGAAGTTGGCGTGCTCTTCTGAGTAAAGGCACGTGTGTGTACCTCAGCGAGGGTTCTTAGGCCTGGACTAGTCATCCACGAAGGAAACCAGGTTAAATCGATGTGTTTGTGTATGCTCTTCTGATCTCTATTAATTTTCGCATTACTACTCTGATTACTTACTCTTTTGGTAGTTGCTTTCTAGACTTGTTATAGAATTAAATTTTTAATTGGTTATTATTGACACAAACTCTATTCATCCCCTTCTAGAGTTGCCTACACGTAACTTCATTCTCAACCAGATTTTCTTTGGTCGGGACAGTATGTATGATAGTTGTGACATTGATACAGGTGTCCATTAGCTCAAGTACAATACAAATTTGTTCCTATTAACACTATCTGGTTGGGACACGATGACACGATGATTTGGTTTGGACAGTCTAGCACATGCGTGTCTGGACACGTAGATACCTGAGTGCAGGGGACAAAGACCTCGTGTCCATATTTGACACAAACTAGCGCTATGGACACTGTGATGTATGTTGTAGCAGGGTAATTTGTGTTTGAGGTGAATTCGCATTGGGGTTAGATACTGCTGTAGTAGCAGTATTCGATAATTCCCTGGTGTAATAGAGCAGTTGTTTAAATGAATTTGACGTTGGTGATGAGGGTTATAAATAATCCAATTGGGCTCAGTTCCATTTGGAGGAAGGGTTTAATGCAACTATTAGCATTGGATTCGATTGAAGAATTTGAATATAGCTACTCTAGGTTAGCTGTTGATTTTAGGGTTGAATTCATTGTCTCTATTATTGTATAAGTTAGTGAGTTAAGTTGGACTCTGATTTTGGACCAGTGTATTAATTCCTGGTGGAGGTGGGCCTATTATACTGTTGGGTTAAATTGTTGGTAGAATAAGGCATAGGCTATATAGTTAATTTGATTCATGTAATGAGCCAGCTTATAGGAATTAGGTTGAATTAGTGATTTTAATAGTTAGTATATTTTAGTGAACTAGTGTTTTATTACAAGGAGCGAATTACATGATTAGTTCAAGCCTAGAAAATTCTTCTAGAATATTTCTAAACCCTATTTTCCTATTTTAGGTGATTAGATGATATTGATATTGACAATTTCCGAGAAGAGGCAAGTACTTGTAACTCAATTAAACATACCTTGCACGCATATCATATTGCACATGTTTTCTGTTTATTATTTCACTTGCTTGTATGTCATTGTGTTGTGTCCTGTCGGGAAGGGAAGAACATTATAAAGCATGTAGTCACCTAAGCCTGGGTGTATACCCGATTATTATAATAGAGTATCAAATATACCTTATACCTATACATGACCTATACAATACGCCTGTTTACTTGACTGCTAGTATATAGTATACGATATACCCTACACTAGACATGACTGATAGCATGTCGTTGCTATATACCTTATCCTTGTTAGTATAGCGTACATGGTATGCCTTACACCTATACATGACTACTAGCATACTATTACTCTTTACTCTTGACTTGATAGCCCTACATGGTTAACGATATTCTTATGCTTGATTCATGTAGCTAGTGCATATGTCAGTTATTTCCTTTACTTATCATTAGTTCATGTTTCTTTCTTCGATACTCTGTTGTGATTTGGTTGAGCTACTATTTACTTTGCTCTATTTTCTGGCAGGATCGTTGATTACAGATAAAATCGATCCTTTATAGTGTTATGGCCAGCAGAGGGACCTAGCAGCAGATCTCACTCCGGATGTTCCTGAGATGTAGATTCTTATATAGGATTGATTAGATGTATTGGAACTGAGGATATTGCAGGATTAGATAGCCTTTATATTTACTGGCTTTGTAACCGGATATTCGTGTAAAAGGCTGTAATAACTATATAGTGATCTGTGATGGATATTAGTAGCTATATCGTGATAGACGCTGTGATGAGTATATAAAATTATTGATGATGATTAGACAGGACGGTTGACTACCACTGTCAATGACAGTGTAGGCCGGACTTGTCTCGATTCATACCCGATTATCCGGGAGCGAGTCGTGACAATTGAGGCATATCAAAGACGAGATATAATAACTCGAGGATACTCTGATTGAATGAACAAAGATTGTATTAAGCATTGTTGTTGGATGAATAAGATACAAGTCAAGTGAATATTGAGATTGGATGATTTTGCTCACAATATTGAAATTAGATATAGCGTGTCAAGACATGGAACGGGAAAACATAAGTGCGAACAATGATACAAAAGCGGAGCAAGTTTACGATATCGAGATTTTGGTAGGTACTAATACGAGAAGTCGTACGAAGTGGTTAGAAGTTGCTTGATAGATGCGATGCAAAATAATTTGATTATTTGAGGATTGTTGCGATCAGCATAGAGTATGTTTGATATTGACCATGGGTAGATAGACTTGTCCTCGAGGTGAACAAATGTCGCTTTGTTAGTGATATTGTTAACGGTAGTGCATGAGTGTTTGGATGGTAGCGGCGCATCAGTTGTGCGTGTAGGTTGAGGTATTGTAGATTGGAAGGATTATGTCATATTAGATAAAGTCCCAGGAATTGACATGAATCCGAAATAAGATGTAGTATGGTTCGTAGTAATTGTCCCTCGTTGATGATTTTCAATTATCGAGCGTAGCTTCGGGACAGCTGGCCCTAGAATACTTGACCGCCAAATCCAGTGAATGTTGAAGCCCCATAGGATGACCCAATGATGTCGCAGAAGGAAGTACGTCGAGAATAAATATAATGTGATGCATGTTGAGGATAAGTCTAGGTGATCAGATATGTGTTCCGAGATTTGATGGAACAGCCTTGGGCTAGATTGATAGGGTTAGAGTTTGACGATTGATCGAATAAGTACTTGAATGGTTTGCTAGTCGAGGATCGGATAGATTTTGATAAACTTACTTAGCATATAAATATAAATAGGCGATTGTTAGGATTGTGTTACGTGTGGGAGCAATTAATAGGGAATGACCGTAGGATTGTGTCATAGATCGAAATCGATAACGATTGGGCTATGTGCGAAGTTAGCAAGACGAACAAGTCAGGATTGGATTGAGAAGTTTGATTGGTGATTCCGTAACATAAGGCATATCGTAAGAGACCTTATATCGAAGAAATTGATGCCTTTGAACATCGTTGACTCAAGTTGACCTCTTATGTCGGAAGAGATTAGGCACGGCGTCTAGGTGAGTCGCCTAGCGGAGGTGTCCCAGATGCAATGCGTAGGTAATTCGAGAGAACGTAAATCGTATTAGAATAGTTACGTGCAAGGTAGAGTGTGAATTATAGGCAAGGAAAATTGGGACATATTGGACTTAGTCCATGTCATGGAGGCAAAATTTCATATATGATTAGACGAAAGACTTGAGTTGTGTGAGAAAGAGAAAACGGTCGGATGAGTATGCGATGCGGAGACTGTTGCGATCCGATGCAACACATATGCTAGACGTTAGCAAAATATATGGAATCGAGAATATGGTTTGAATCATGTTTTGTGCGGGGATGCTTGGTGGATAATCATGCGTTATGGAATTTTGTGGATGATCATAAGATATTGAATGATGCATACGCGAAGGATTTTATGAATAGACGCTAAGATCTGACCAAGTTGAGTATAGGGTGGATCAATTTTGAAGATTTAAGTTGAACCTGTTAGCTTTGCTCGAATTCTCTACCATTGTGCTTGGCTGAAATGCATATATTTAAGGGTCACCTTAAATATGTGTACGATCGAAATTTAATGCTATACCGAATTCAATTAAAACTGCAGGGAGGATTGAGACGTGTTAAACAAATTGTACGAATGCTAGAAATGGAACCACGACAGTGAACCCAATCGGTGATGAGTAAATCACATTGATCAAAAATTCAAGCGGCCAAGATAAAAGCGTGGATTGAGTATTGGCTTTGGTTCGAGGACAAACCTTGTTCTAAGTGGTATATTATGTAATACCCCGCACCATATGGTACACTAATTTGAGTCAATTTGGTCGATAAGGTATAAGTTTGATTAAGCACGGTGTGCATGAATGGCTAAGTCAAATGAGTTTTTCGTGCAACAAATTAAGGAATCGAGCTGCATCGTGTCGGCGAAACGATAAGGCGTATCAACTTAAGGTAGGATGGATTAGACCATTCTCCCTTACTCCTTCATTTCTAATAAACTGTACGTTGTATGCGTGATGTTCTCGAGGAGTCCATGGGCATGGCTCAAATGTGTAAAAGTCTTAGTGCATGTCGAACATTAAAATAGAACATTGAATATTGAACAATATATATACAGATGATTGCCAACAGTTATAACCATGACAATTAAATATTGTCACAGTATTTATCGTGACTAATCAGGCGTGACAAATGTTTGTAACAGTTTTTTATCACAGTAATAACCGTAAAAAAATTAAATTTTATAACGGTTCTTGTCACGGTAATAAACGTGATGATATTAAATTTTGTAATAATAATAACAATAACCGTTACAATTCTTAATTTTGTAACGTTTTAAATCATGACAACCAAAAACCTTGTGACAGTAATAGTTACAATACCATTTTTTGTCACGGTTTAAACCATAATGGCTAAAAACTTTGTCACATATGTAACCATTACAAATTATCGATTTTACCAATTTGTAACATTTATTTTTCAAGTTTCCTCACAAAAATAACCATTACAAATCATATTTAAAATAAAATAAAATAAAATGTCGATACTTGCAAACCATAAACTCTCTATATATAAACATCAATAATAAAATAATACACTATACTCGTTTTATTACTCAAGCAAACGCAGTAAAAAATCTAATGTTACATAAATTATATTTACAAGGTGGGATAAAATCTTCCAATATTATTTGTACAAACAATGATTCTATATTGAAAGAAATCAGAAGAATCACCAACGCAATATTTAGTACATTAAACTATAAAAGAGTGTATTGCCATTCCTAGGTAGCACATCATAACAAAAGAGTATTGATTAATTCGAAAAGCTTTTCGAAAATGGTGCTGCATAAATTCAGACTTCTCGTCTCAAATAAACCTTCCCAAGGCCATACCAAGAATTATAGTGCCTCTCATCCACCTCAAGTGCACTTTGGTAACTCTACTATAATTTCAATCCCTCCAAAACAACAAACCTGTAAATAGAAAGACAGAGAATTTATGTACACTGTCTACTTGCAGTAACCTGAGAAAAACTAGGAGGAGCGTCCCATAAATAGATTAGGCAATGACAATAACCCAAATGAAGACTAGACATGATCTATTGTACATACCGAAACATATATTCGTCAAAATCTAGATAATTTACTCACCCAGTTAGCATGATTGCTAGGGTAGTTACAAGAATTAATCCACTAACTACAACATGGATAATGAAGTACAATTCATAACAGCAGTTATGTTGACATTTGTTCTCTATTACAATATAAAGTTCTTACTAATATCACTTGTTCTATTTCAATATCAATCAAATTTGAGAAAGCTACTAAGAGAAGATTAGGAACAAACTGGTTAAAGAACATTGCAGCAAATAATAAACGCTTAGTAATAACTAATAAGCAAGAACACGTCCAAATACTTCATGTTTTCGAAAGTCACCATGTGGAAAAAAATCTCAGTTAAAGACAAAGCTTACAAGCATTAAGGTGGATACAATCACAAAATAGATGTAGATAAATGGTGGGTCAGACAGTACCTCAGTACCTCTACTTATCTTGCAGATAAACCGATATGAGATGTTGCAACTTTCACCAGGAAGAACAACGTGGCCACTCGTTACCAAAGTACATGAATCAGCTGTGTTGTTGCTCTTGCATGAAGCTTCAGTACAGTTGATGTTAAATGGATATTCCGGGAAAACAAAGTCGTTCCACTGTGACACAATGTCAGACAATTTCCAAGTGAAACCATGAATAGTATTGTAGCCTCGTCCACCAACTAGCACCCACTGGGACTACTCGTACATAGAGTTGGGCAAAACTTAACTTTTGGACAGATGTGAGGGCAGCCAAATGACCACAAAAATCTTGACAAGCTGCTTCTAACTTATTCCAAGAAAGGTAACTTCATATGTATCTAAGACATTTATCCTTCATTGGGCTGATCTTCGAATCGTTAGGGCCTGATGCTGTTTAGAAAGAAACATATATATAAAAGTGAGTATGAAGACAAAATTAAAAGATGTTTCAACATTTACATTTTTTAGCATAACAAAAAAAAAAGATTCAACAAATACATGGATTTTAAGTTGCATATCGAAGTGCCTATTAATATAGTAATTTGGTTGAAAGAAGAATCAAGGTATCAGCCACATGAAACTATATATATATATATATATATATATATATATATATATATATATATATATATATATATATATTTCTTTAATAAGTTTTACTTACCCGACAAATATCACATAACCTTACGGTTAGTTCCCTTCTACCCTGCCGAACTACTAATATATAGTTGTATGTAACATCATCTTTGTTCCATTACCTTACTAACACCACACAGTTGTGTATGTCAATAGCAATCTGTATTGTATAAATGTTATTCTTATAATTTCCTTCTCGTTTTCATGAGTTGTTGACAATTAACCGTACATGTTGGGTCCAGTAGTTGACCTAAACAAATCAAGCATAGATGGACCTTGGTCGATCACCTAATTCGAACCAGACTCGAATGTAACCGGAATGCCACCCGGCCCAACTTACCTATTTATTAGAACATCCTAACTGTGACCAAGCCAGTTTTTCCTGATCCATACTGTCAATGACTCGTCATTAATTCCTCTACTCCAACTCCCTCTAATCTTCTCATATCGAGTGATGAAATTAGTTTACTTATATATGCATGTTAGTTAATATATTACGAAAGTGACAAAGAAGAAACATTAGCATAAGTTACTTAGTGAATAACTATATAAAAATAAAGGGACATTGCAAGTTACCGTAAGTTCCTAGATATAGGTACTTGTTGCCAAATACATCACCTATCCTTGTTTCCCATCTTCTATTGTGATGATGCCTTCACAATAATAAGAACACAATTTTATTAGATCAAGATATTGATAAAGCACCAAGATAATAAAATTTTATTATATTAAATTATTATAATCATTTGTTAAATGAGTGATCCGTATTGAAAATCTGCTGCTTTTCCTAGAAATTTAGGATGGAATCTGCGGTGAGTGACTAATTTTTTAGGTTTTTTATTTTTATTTTTATTTTGTTATTTGAGATCTCTTTTGAATGTATTTGTTAATGGGATATTAGTATAAATAGAGATCTCTTTTGAATGTATTTGAGCTCTCTTTTGAATTTATTTGTTAATGGAATTTTTAATTTTTTTGTTATTTACTCTTCAGTTCTCTTCACTGATATAAATAGAGAAAGAAAGGAGTTCACAAAAAAGAAATTGGTAGGCATTGCAATGATTTTCTTTCCCCTACCTTTTCAATATAATTTCTACTCCCAGAAAATGAATAAATCAAGACCAGGTAGACTGATCAAGATTATTGGTGATAGAAGTGAAGACATACCTCAAATACCAGGAGATGGATACCTTGATCAGAGAAGGGGACAAGAGGATCTGTACCAAAATTCTGTGTTAAAAATTGAAGAAGTTAAAATAATAGTATATATATGAAGGTATCGAAATTAAATGATTTCAGCATAAAGAAGGTACATAAATTAAATAATTTCAGCATAGTCTGGTTCAAAAATTAAAAGATTTTAGCCATTGCTCTTCAATGAGAGCTTCTCTTCCATGACAATGGCAGGATAATGCACGGTTGTCATTTGCTATCTAGAAACAAGTGATGCAATAGGAGAAGGGGTGAATACTACTAAATCAAAAGGAACTAATTACTCCTTCCACGTATTGTACTATGTTACTCTCTTCTGGTAAAGAAACGAAACAACAATGCTCTTGTTCCTATAATCAAAAACTAGAACCATACATGAAAATGACCTAAAATTAAAACAACAGTTCCTATATTCAAAACAGTTCTTCTATATATATGTCAAAATGTGAAGTAATAATAGGAAGCTATAATATGACTACAAGCTAGTTTCATTATTTTAGACAAATATGAAATAATAATAGAAATACAAGTTAGTTTGAATACCAATGAGTAAATCATATCCAATTTCTATTTGAAATTTAGCATTACAGGTTAGTAGAATAGTCGCAAAATATTGGTTTGCTACTTGAGAGGTCCAATTTTTCAGTAAAGTTTGATAAGCTGTTGATTTACTACTTGATAGACCTGATTCCAGGAATATAGCATCGAAGGTCATGATGTAACAAGTGAATGCCATAGAATACGAATGTTAGTCAGATTGGGACATTGTTGCTTTCATGCTCCAAACAACAATAATGATGTTTCCTATTTGGTTATGTGAGTTAGGCCTAATGTCAATTCTTTGAGCCTATTTGCTAAGAAGAAATCAGCCCTCACAACTAGTGAATAATCTCGATAACTCATCTACAACTAGGCTACTTGGAAAAATCCTACAAGAAATAATTTTCTCTAGTCTAAAAGAGGGTCGTGTATATCTCACCTTCATGCAGGCATTGAATGATTTTCAGTTGGGTCATAAGTAATGGAACACGAAGAAGCAAAGCAAGGATGTAAAAGGAAGAATGCACCTAGGAAATGGAATCAACTGAGAAGAGCAAAGATGGATTTTAATACTCAAATTATAGGAAGAACAAAACATAAGAACAAATGGAAGAGAACAAATCAGAGGGCTAACAAAAAATTCTTTATTTTACATAAATCATTTTATCATGTGATGTACCAATAAACGGATGAAAAACAAGACCGTTTCTATGTAAATGCTTATGTATCCCAACAGTTGCTTTTCAACTTTTATTCCTCTAATTTTGTCAGAAAATTAAACATTTTTCGTCCTCTCTACCATCTTAATCACACAAGGCCCAACTCAAACACTCAATTATCCTATTATTAATGCTCATACTACATTAATTCAGGTGGACAACCAAGTATTAAGCCATACTTCCCTGCCAACAACATCAATGGTTACAAGGAACATCTCTTCACAATGTGGCAGAGGTTTCCAAAACCAAAAGGCAACTTTTTATCGAAGTTTCTGCCACAAGTTTTTGCAATCAAGCTCAAGCAAGAATTTTGTATAGATTTCATAATCTTATTTTTGTGCTTTTAAACTACTCCAAGTTATTGAACCAAACAAGTCTAATAATTAACGTAATCACATTATCTATTGCATATAATCATAATAAGCAACTCCCTATTAAAATTTGATTATTTTAGACAAATATGAAGTAACAACAGGGATACAAGTTAGTTTGATATATACTAATTAGTAAATCATATCCAATTTATGTTGGAAATTTACTATTACAGGTTAGCAGACCAGCCGCAAAATGTTGATTTGCTACTTTAGAGGTCCTGATATCCATTGAAGTTTGATATAAGATGTTGATTTACTACTTGAGAGACCTGATTTCCAGGAATATAGCATTGAGGTTCATGATGTATCAAATGAATACCATGGACTGTGAAATGTTCGTCAGATTGAGACATTCTTGCTTTCATGCTCCAAACAACAACAATGATGATGTTTCCTATTTGGTTATGTGAATTAGGCCTAGTATCAATTCTTTGAACCTATTTGCTAAGAAGGAACAGTACTAATAACAAATATTTTCCAACTAAATAAATCTTAATACGATTGTAAGATATATATGATTTTCTTCCACTTAAACAAATACTTCATAATTCCAAACAAGAGAACAGCTTAGAACAGTTACTGCAAGATCTATATAAATTCTTGTCGAGTCCATATGATACGTCAAATTAAAACATAAAACTACAACCACAGATAGAACCATGGCCACAGAACAATATACAATCAAAGAAATAGCAACCATAAATATGTCATATACATAATAGGAAGATCAGCGCTTCCTGTATTATTTTTAGTTTGGATAGTTTTTTTTTTCCCCAAATGGATTGTTTTTTCTTCTAAATATTTTACAAATTAAAGGAAAAACATGCAAAGAACAACAAAAACTACTGCAATCTTTTCTAATTTTCTTTTTGTGTAGATCCAATTTTTTCATTTGGAACAAGAAAAGATAGAGCAAAGGATGGGTTTGATTCAATAAGAGAAAAGAGGGATTAGAAAAGGCAAATGGGTCATGGATGTACATAAATGAGTCCTCACTACTCCGCCATTGCACCTTTGTAGCTCGACCCTTAGCTGGTGATGGAGGTGCAGAGTATTTTATGGGCGGCCTGTGCAACATCCATGGGTGAATTTTAAACCCTAAATCCCTAATTCCCATAAGAGAAAGAGAGAGAGAGAGAGATAGAGAGAGAGAGAAAGAGATGAAGATAGATTACCATTTCACAAGTGCCCGTGTCGGAGGTGCCCGTGCTGGTCGTGACTCGTGTCGAAGTCTGTTGTAGATATTGGGAGAGAGAGAGACAGACAAAGAGAGAGAGAGAGCAAGAGAGAGCAAGAGAGAGAATATATTTTTTTGCATGAGAGGGAGATGACACTTTTTTTAGTTAAATAAGACAGACAGGAAGAGAGGGATTATGCTTTTTCGTTTGAGAAAGAGTGGAAGAATACTTTTTCGTGAGTTAAAAGGCGGGATAATTTTTTTGGGCTGTGAAAACTAAAATTAATTGAGAGACTCGTGGAATAGGAGAAGAACATTTTTTCGTGAGTTAGAAGGGATAAAAAAATTAGGCTGTGAATATCAAAATTAATGGAGAGAGACTATAGTAGAGGGATAACACTTTTTTATGAAATTAGAGAAGTGATAAAATTTTGTTTCATGTCATATGAGATACACATGATAGAATTTGTAACGGTTATTACTGTTACGATAAATTAAATATATAAAAGTATTATTCTAGTAATGGTAGTTCAATTATTTTAACGGTAATCAACATTAATTGAGACGACGTTCATCAAGTGCACGGATTGCGGTAGGACATTGATGGTAGAACATTGAAAGGCAATATCGAGATGTGTATCAAGTGCATGACTCAAAGAATATTGAACAGTAGGCCTAGAACATTGAATATGGCATTGAGCGTGCATCTGTGCACGAAAACTATACAAATGGCTTAGAAAAAGAAATAGACAAGTTATGGTGCAATCCCACGAAACCAGTTGTAATATTGAAAGATATACTTCATGCATCGAAGTATGCAGTTGTGGCACATATGCCACGGAACTACCATTGTACAAATGACTTAGAAATGGAATATGTTTTGTGGTATAAAGGTATTAAGACCAACGCCGTTGGGGCATCGTACATCAATATGGATGTGTTGGGGCATAGCGCCGACGGAAGTTGAGATAGATGGATGATAACTCGAGTTGGTATGGTTTATGTGTTGGACTTGAGAAGGTTCTTATGATTTTGATGGGTTCTTAACTTTTGTGCATATTGAATGTTCAATGGATAACTTGTGCACGGGTTTTGGTATCCGTCAAACGAGTTACGACGGGAGCACCGGAACCGTTCGGCCTAGAAGGAAATTGAGATAGGGTATTGTGGGACCACCTGAGAGGCTTGCTAACTGGGCAGGTTTGGCACATCGCAATATAAAAGGTACGAACCTTCGGAAGGGGGGGCTTGCTATTCGCCCGCGGGAATGGCTGTACATCTGGGTGATATGTATAGTCCATTATGGCTTGGAATACCAATGACCTTCTTATAGATAGGGTGTCACGACCCGCACCCGCTTTTTGGGATACGAGTGCGTGTCCAAGCCAACCTACGTCGCAGAGTCGGTGGTAGAACGCTGTCAAGGCCATGATGCTCAAAATCACATAAAATTAATTTTATTGCTCATTCACATTTCTAAATTAATTACAACATTTACAAGATTTATATCTGAAAGGAAATACAAAGTCTCATAAAATCTATTACAATAATTTAAGCCACCTAACTATTTTCTAGGTTTTGACCTGCGAGTACGCAAGTATCTTTCCAATGCTAAGAGAAGCCACAGCTAACCTAAAAAATATTAGTTTCCAGTCAGGAATAAACAAGCACACAAACCGATAAGCTTTCGCAACGTAATAGGATTTGCAATACATAAAATAGCTTATGTGGAGGAAAACTAGAAAGTAAACTGATGTCATGGTATGACTAGAATGAAAGCAGGAATATAGAACATGGTATATCGACTAGAAAAGAACATGTAAACATGGTGACATGGCAAGTGGTGAGAAAATAAATGAGACAACTATCTACATGTGTTGAAATATCAGTTTCGACGTGTGAATGGCTAGGGGTAAATCAGGCATCCCACACGTGAAATGTGCGACTGCTATTCTCCACAAAAGATACGGGGGATAGAAAGGATAGTTTACACGTCTACTAAGATATTTTCCCTCCCGACTAGTACACATGGACCCGAACAAGTCACAAAACACGAAAAAAATGATAAAATAAGTAAAGATCCACGATACCATCTCGTGCGTCCAGCGTGTCAACAAGCAGGAGAGCATATGTATGATATGTACTAGAAAACTATCAGAATTGAAAGCAATCAGAAAGTGCACTTGTCTGGAGTCCTTTCAACAATCTTGTTGAGTCCAATTAGCTACTATCGATATGAAGTGGTCCGTTTGGCTAGAATCGATATAAGGAAGAATCTAATAATCTAAGGGAGGTTACTAATTTAGAAAAGTAATTTATTTAATTAGAAAGATATATTTATTTATTTTAGAAAAATACGCATAACCTTTTAGAAAACATTATTGAGAAAACTAATAGATAGAATAAAATTATATTATACTTAAGCAAGTAACAATTTAATTATTAATCAAAATAATATATAATGTTTAGGAAGTATTTATAGGTTGTTTAGATATTATTAGAAATTATAGAAGATCCTAAATGGCTATTTAGGCTTAAAAATCCATAGTTATAGCGATTTATTCATTTAGAAAATATCTATTAGAAAGTTATTTATAATATTTCAAAACGATAATTTATAGGTCAAAATGTCTATATATGTATATAACCTCTTTAAAATATTTAGAAGTTAATTATAGGCTGAAGGTATCAAATAAGCAACCTATTAGGCCTGGACTTCTTGGCCCAGCCCAGAATATATATATATATATATATATATATATATATATATATATATATATATATATATATATATATATATATATATATATATATATTTGTTACACATACAACCTTTAGAAAAATGTTAGTTAACTAAAATAACAATAATAGCATTAATGGTATAATTAACGCTGATGGTATTACACAACATATATTGTCACGACCCGCACTCAGGGTAGGGGCACGAGAAGTGGGTATGTCCAGCCTACGTCGCAGTGTCGGCGGTAGAACGTTGTTCTAGGTCATGATCTCAACTAACCACAATATGATATACTCTCCAAACGGAGGCCAATCGTAGAAGGTACAACTCATTCACAAGTCTAAAGATAAAAATAGCACGATATGATAGATAATGAAATCCTCAAAACTGAGGTACAAATAGAAGTGAAACAAAACCAAGTTAACAACCACAAGTCTCAACATCTCAAATATAATACAACATTGAAACCATAAACAACAAATGACATGAAGAAAGGAAATAACAGTCTAACTATCTACTCTAGGCAATGGTAGGATCCTCAGCAGCTGCCAGAACCTCCTAGGGGTCCAGGTTGCAAGTGCCATCTAAGCCTGCTCCGCAGTATGTAGGGTAGAACTCCTCCACATCCTCTATAATATTTTCAACAGGTTCAGTTAGGACAGGAACGAGCACAATACATCTTGCGCAGTTCATACCATGACAGGAAATATAAAACAAGCAATCGAGTAAGATACATGAAATGCTGTAAGAAGATGTACATAAAAATAGAAAAGATATTTGATAACTGGAAATATATATATGATAAGTAAGAACTGTAAGTGACTAGTGATTTAGAGTACGAGATGTCATATAATTGGCTTGGGTTGAACATGATATAACATGGGTGTACATGAGGGATACTAGCCAAGAAGGCTGCATCGTACATGATAAACACGTGAAAAGTAACAAAGTGAACATGATGGCTAAATCATATGACCATTTATACTCACCCTAGCCACAATCAATACACAAGGATCCAGTCAAGTTACGTTACAAACATGATGGTTTGGTTACACATGAAGCACATGAGGAAACATAAACATATATGATAGCACATGAAAGTACATGAGCGTACATGAAAGCACATGAGAGAACATGAGAATACATGAATAATGCAAGAGCAAGGAATACATGATATACATGAAACATATGACATGACATATCCGATGCGCCCGCTAAGGAGGATAACATCTCATGAAAAGATCCATATAGTACTAATCCATGATGATAACGTGACAGCATCAAATAAAGTAATCTAGAGCAAGAATATAAATTTTGACAAGTATAAAACGATCAGAGAATGTACTTACCTGCAATCTGAACGTCTGTGAGAATATACTGTCCGAATCGAGGTATCTGACTCCTATTTAGAGCAATACAAGTCAAGATGTATACAAAGGGGTTATAAATGAAGTGTACAATGCACGTACATGATTCTAGGTCAATTTGGGCCAAAGTCAACTCTTGGTCAACTCTGGTCAACTCTAAAGTCAAACTAGGTCAACTCTAGTCAAACTAGGTCAAACTAGTTAGGGTTTGGTCAACCATGGTCAACTAGTCTAGGTTAGTCATTTCTAGGTCATTCTGGATCAAAGTCCTCTACAGTCAAACTAGTCAATCTGGTTAACTATGGTCAACTAGTCCAAGGTCTAGTCTAGGTTAAGCAAGCCAACTCTACTCTAAGTCTAGTCAAACTAGTCAAACCCTATACCAATACCAATATCAATATAGATATCATATATATACAATCAATATATATAAAGTATATTTACAAATCAAATATATATATATATATATATATATATATATATATATATATATATATATATATATATATATATATATATATATATAGAGAGAGAGAGAGAGAGAGAGAGAGAGAGGGAAAAATGTGAGGGGTGAACATGTGTGTGTACATAGAGTGTCAAGGACAGCAGGAAAAAGGGGTTTTGTTCTCAGGTTTGGGGGGTAATGGGTGTGTGTGTGTTAGCATATGAGAGGGGGAGAATAGTGTGTGTGTGAGGGGTTAACATGGCAAGGGTTTACATGTATGGGGTTTCAAGTGTACATAGCAATAGGTTCAATCCATTCTCAGTTTTCAATATATTCAAATCCTATATAAACCCAAAACCAATATTCAAATCCTAATATGAGGTTTCCTGTTAATATGACAAAACCAAATCAGTTCTTAGTTTTACATACAACATCCTCATGTTCATCACATCTCAGGTTAAGTTCTCAGGTTCACTTATATTAGTTAAACATGTGAACAAACTACATTTTGAATCCAGCCTAAACTTTAGAATCTCTGAAACATTTCAATTTTTTTACAGTCACATTTAACATTAAAACCCCAACTTCATTTTGAAATCTCAGGTTTAGAGTTAGAATAACTCAGGAATTTATTTAACTAAACTTAGTTTAAACATCAACCTATCTCAGGTTACAGTATCTCAGCTTACCTCTCAAACTAACTCAGATTTCATATCCCAAAACCCAATAACTCATTTGGAAACTCAGCTTACATTAAACTCCAATCAATACACAATAAATCTCAGGTTAGAAATGAACTCAGCATCACACAAACCTGACCACAGTGTCAGTATCAGAAAAAGAAGAGTTTCAAACCCCAAATCGATCACAAACATATCAAACCCAAACTTAGTTTACAACAGATATAGGAACAAGTGTACGAGTGTCTCAGAGATGATCTCGTGTCCCCAAGATGGACACGATGTGTCCAAAAGCAATCGAACACAAGTTCCAAAAATAGGCTGTGAAGTGCAGTGTCGTGCTGAGGTGTCACATCCTCGTGGACACGCCACAGGATACGAACGGCCATGTGCTCGTGCACAATGGTCGAGGGGGACTAGGGTTAGAGGGTCGACACCCTGAAATATGACCACGACGTGTCCACGTGTCGCACGAGACGCGTGTCAGAGTGAAAAATTTGTGTGTGTGCAGTTTTTCGAAAACCCAGTACGATCGTGATTTCTTACAAACCCCTCGATGGTTTTGCCTCAAACTTTGTGTGCGTGCTGTCAGTGTTTGCCCGCGCCCACACACCAAATTTCAGGTGTCGGGGTACCATGTCGTGTCCGCTAGGACACTCGAACAACAGGGGAGCACTGTACTCCCCTGTATAGTGTCCTACGGGTGAGTTCATGTCCAAAATGGACACGAACAGCCCACCAAAATCAACTCAGTTACATGCAAAACTAATCCCCATATATCGGGCTATAAATTCATGAAAATAGTTTCAAAAATGGTTATCAAAACATTGGTTTAGGCTGTAACACCCACTTTTCTGGAATAAGGGTAATTTTGAACTTTTGTATATTTTTATTTAATAATGTGATTCATGATTTATGGTGATTTTTAAATATTTTAAAACTATTTATTATATGGTATTGTGATTTGGCCTTTAGCTAGTTTAGCCTTGGTGCAACCTAGCCTAGTGTCTCATCATGACTTAGTGACTTGGTTAGTATGGTTAGTTAGGGTTAGTGAATCACTACTAGTTAGTTTCAAGTTAGAAACTAATTAGAATCATTAGTTAATGACTAAGTTAGAAAGCACTTTGATTAATTAATTTAATTTAGCATATAGAGTGAACCATAGCCATTGGATCAACCCTAGCCCTAATTTCCAATAGGTGGCTGGCCATGGATGGTCCTAGGAGCTTATATAGCCTCTCATGTTAGAGACTTGCCTCTTTTTACACCTCTTTCTTCATTTGGCAAAACCAAGGTTTGTTCCTCCTTCAAAATTCCTATTTTATTCATTTCTCCTTCTTTTTCATCCTAGTCTTTTACATTGGGTTCTAATTGGTGTTTGTGGACTGATGGTGGAGAGCAATTTCAGTTTTGGGAAACTTGGAGCTTGGGAGTTGCAAGAAGGAACCTTTCTTTTGGGGCTTTTCTTTGAGTTTTTACTCAATAGATAAAACCCTTCAAATTGCTTCAAAATTCTAATTTCTTTCCATAGTTGCATTCATTTAGGGTTTAATTAGGTGTCCCTCAAGTTTGGTTCGATTTGGAGTAGGATAGGTATATGTATCGACGACGTATCAATGTGTATGTGTACATGTTCGACGAAATGTCGCAATAGAGCTTTTATTCGTATTTTTGAAAACTAATTTCACAAAATTATAGCCCTATATATGGGGAATGGATTTCAAATTTATCGGGTCAATTTTTGTACTATTTTGTGTCGATATTTGGACACACACGCATGCACGAGGTACTGCACTGTGCCCGTGCTATCCCCTGCTGCTCAGGGTCGACACAGGACACGACATGATACGAGAATGAATGAAACTTGGTAGACACGTGGGCCTAGTGTCTGACACGACACCCAGAAAGTTTTATCTTATTTGGTTTTCTATCGAGAGAGAAATCTCGAGTGCATGGTTTTTCGAGAAACTATGTACACTGGGTTTTTCATCTCTGATACATGTGTTTAGACACGACACTGCGACACTTGGACACGGGGCAGGGTGTTCAGTCCCTAGCCCTATGTCCCTTCGACACGAGTGCAAGAGCAGGTGGTGCCTCGAGCACTGTGTCGAGCCCACGAAGGCTCGACATGGCTGCACGATGACTGATTTTCCTATTTTCTGAGAATTTTGAATTAGGTTTTTGGACACTTTGTGTCCCAATTTCTGGACACGAAGGACTCTCCCTGGAAACGAGGGACATGTCCCCATGCTTTACACTCTTGACACACCTTGAATTGGGTTTTTTGATTCGAATTTGGCCTTGTTTGGATATCGGGCTCGAAACTCTGATACACTGCCACAGGCTTTAAGTTTGGTTTTTACCTAAGTTCAGGTTTAAGTTTTGATGTCATTGGTTTGGGTTTATGGAGATTTCAAATTGGTTTTGGTGAATTCGAATTGGTTTGAGATTTGATTTGTTTTACATTGGTTGGTAATATATGTATATATAAACCGATACATTGATGTTGAGGTGGTGTTTGATTTGGGTTTTAGACATTAGTTTTAATGTCGATACCAACTGCTGTTAGTTTACTTGGGTTTAATTGTGTATTAATTGGGGTATTTGGATTTGGTTTCATTGAATATATTTTGATATGGGTTCAATGTTTTGATTTCAAGTTCTTTCCTTCGGTTTTATCCATTACCTTGATTGATTTTTCCTTTTTATATCAGTTGTATCCTGTTTGATTTGGGTTGAGTAACAGTTGGTGATGTTTCCTTTTCCCTGTTCTTTACCTAGTATGTATTGGTTAGTTTGTGATGATGTTTTGGGCTGTGTATAGGTATAGGCAGGAAGTTGTTTGGTCTGGTAGGCTTACTGTAGGTTGGTTATAGTATGAACTGCTATGTTATAATAGGCCTAGAGTAGACTAGTTAATAGTGTTAGATATGTTAGGAGTGTGGGTTGATTTGTTGGCTTAGTGTGTTGTAGTGGTTGTTAGTATTAGGACTGTTAGATAGGTTATTAAGTTTAGGCCTTGGTAATAGTATATTGGTTTTCTTGATTAGTGTAGGATGTTAGTATTAGTTAGCATTGTTAGCAAGACTTAGTTTAGAGACAATTGAGTATAACTTTGGATAAGGTAGTTGGCAGTATTGTTTGCTAGATTAGTTTAGGACTGTAGAGTAGACAGTTCAGGTATAGGTCTGTGAGTTAGGATTTTGTAATAGGACTGTTTTAGACAGTATTGGTATTAGCTTGAGGTTAGATAATAAGTTAGATAGTGAGTTAAAGGTTCTTGTTTTAGGTTGTGGTTGCATATTAAGGTTCATTTACCTATTGTAGGTCCTAAAAATCAAGTTGCACCAATCAAAGAAGTCATGAAAATCAAATTGGACATCCTTCAAGTGAACTGCGCAGGAGACAGATTGTGCAACAATTCGATTGCGCAGGCTGAACTGCGCACTCATCCAAGTGCGCAAGCTGACGTGGCATCGTCATCATTACCTGACAGAGAATCAGATCTTCTGACAACTGACAGCACGGAGAACGAGAAAACTGTTCGTTTATCGTGCATCACAGTGCTCGAGGACAGCTGTACATGCAGCACAATCTGCCAGACTCTCTGCAGCGCAGTCCATCCCAGCGCGGTCCATCCCAGCGCAATCTGAAGCCAGCACAATTCAGGTGGCGCACTCCATCAAGACAACTGACAATGTACACGTGGCCTTCATGC
The DNA here is from genome assembly GCA_029216955.1 of Iris pallida. NCBI lineage: Eukaryota > Viridiplantae > Streptophyta > Magnoliopsida > Asparagales > Iridaceae > Iris > Iris pallida. Next base: position 7,355,766 of record JANAVB010020398.1, on the reverse strand, counting down.
CATCAATTACTCACCATGTGGCAACCGTCTGTACACGATTAAGCACATTTTCATCAAACAATGCCACGCGTCACATACAGATGGTCCACGATCGAGTAACTGCCTGCGCAGTTCATTGCTTGCGCAATCCAAAGTGTGTGCAATCGAACCTGCACAAGTCAGAATAACTAAAAGTTAGTTATTTCTAGAACTCTATAAATAGAGTTTCAAGTCTTCATTGGGATCACACACATATATCAGAAATCATCACCAAATATCAGGAGTTCTTGCCAAAGTGTTGCTGCAATCTTCAGAGGCTACCGTCTTCAAAGTTCACATCATCCAAGGGATAAAGCGATCGTCATTCAGATCGGATTCCTATAGTTGTAGTTTCCCAGAATTCTTGTAATCTTCTTACAAAGTTTGTTGAAATAAAGATCAACTTTTATTTTTGCAAACAAAATGGCGACTCTGCTGGGGACGACTTTCTCCTCCGACGAGGAAGTGACAACTCAATGTGATGTTGCGTCTATCGGAAAGACGCAGAAGACGCTGGTTGTAAAGGTCAACCAGACGGCCTACGAGGCGATGATCAACTCCAGGACCACCCCTCGTACTGCAACAACTTCTGCCACGAGCAAAGTTCACCCAGTGTGGGTCCCCAAGACTGTTGTGCAGTCTACTGCTTCTGCTGCTTAGCCTGCTGCGCAGTCTACTGCCTCTGTTCCCAAGACTGCTGTCTCTGTTGTGCAGTCTGCTGCTACTTCCCATGCGCAGTGTGCTGCTTCTCTTTCCAGTGCACAACCTACTTCCTATGCTGCTTTGTCAAAGTGCAAGACTCCTATTCCTCTTGCACAGTTGGCTGCAACTCTGCCTGCGCAATCCACTACTCCAGCAACCAGAGTGTAACCTAAACACTCTGGCAACAAGACTCCTGCTGTATAAGCTACTGTGACTGAGGCCAGAAGACTTTCTGTCAGAGTTACTCATGCGCAACCTGCCAGTGCGCCATCAACCTATGCGCAAACTGCGCCAGCACAGTCTAAAAGAGATGGCCCTTTGGCTAATCTCTCCTCTTCCCACAGCAAAGGGAAAAGCTCTGCTCCTCCTCTCAAGCACCATGTTGCTCCTGCGCAATCCACTTGGGGTAGTATTTTGGCTATTCCTCCTCCTTCCCAGAACAAAGGAAAAGGCCCGTTGGTCTTTTCTCAAACTTCCTCGTCCCACGACTTGGAAGACAACAGAGGGAAACGCTCTTTAGCTAACCCTTCTTCACAAAACAAATAAAAAGGCCCTTTGGTCTTTTCTTAGTCTTCATCGGTTTTTACCGTAGAAGATCAATTTGAACGTGCTCCGGCACTAGTCAGTACAAGAACTCTCTCCAATAAGGGTTCTTCTTCCCTCCTTGCCAAAGGGAAGTGTACTGATCAGAGGGGTATTCTGCCTACTCCGGTAGCAGAATTCCAAGATCTCCCAACTCTCAAAATCTCCTGTTCAAGACAGGGAAAATTACTGGTGTCTCAGACTAAAACTCCTGGGGGTGAGTTTGCTGATCTAAGAACTTATCTCAATCGACCAACTTCGGTGAAACGCAAACAGCCAATGCCGAAGACCAACCAGCATCAGAAGCAAACTTCCAGGATCAAAAATTCGGACACCTATGCCAATGAAATGAGTACTTCCCTGTACACTCAAGGGACAAAACATTTGAAGAATCGGAACCATGTTCCAAATGTTGTCAAAGAACATATCCCTCAAACTTCTTCTCGTCCCGTCATTGTTCCCGATCTCCGAGAACACCTTAAGCAAAAATGGGACAACATCTCAACACCTCCAGTGCAACCACTTGGACACCATTGTAATCACAAAGTTGTCATCAAGTGTAGTTGTCAGACAACAAGACGATCTGTCTTTGATCGTCTGAACTTTACAACCTCTGAACCTATGTCAGAAGATGAAGACGAAGTTTTGTACGCTTCCGTCAACATGACTTCCAGAGACACTGGGGGTAGGAAGTGCTCCAAGCACGGCAAGCCTCACAAGCCAAGCCAAGCCAACGGTATTTGGATCTACTCCAAGAATCTTCTGATGGAGTATTCCAACATACCCGATCCCGAAGCCGAGACACAATCGGTCAAAGGAATCTTCAAGATCCTTCCGGTCATCTTCCTCTTTCTCACTCAGGAGATGATTCTTTCTCCGACTACAATACATACAACAAAAGTTCGGAACAGACAGTATCCTCTACTGTACCTAGAGAAGTGACAGCTTATGTTGTCACTGAAGACCCAGATGCTTCCAGTTCAGCTAGTTAAGAACAACGGATAGCCGCACTAGAAGACAAGTTGAAGACTATGGCCGAAATGGTTGCCAGTATGCATTCTATCATTGTGGCCCAACATACGGTACCACCGATCGTACCTCCTGCAAATTCTGAAATCATAGCATCGTCGGTGCCTGTCAATGTAGGGCTGGGGGTAGCATCTCCTCAATTACCCCATGTACAGATCCAACCTACACCCAGTCAATCAGGTGCTGGGGGTAGTGCTTATCATTCTGTTCCTCCCCCTACCATTGTGATTCAACCTGCTCCTTCTACATCAGTGGAAGATGCCAATGAAGCTGTCAAACTACTGCGTACTCAGTTCGAGGCCTTCAAAGAGAAGGACAACTTGCAGAGGTTGGGGATCAAGCAACCCTACCCAGTTGAATGGAAGGAAGTCCCATTTCCTCCTAAGTACAAGATCCCAACAATCTCGCTGTTTGATGGCAGCACTTCTCCCAGTCAGTTCATTAACCACTTTGAGGTAATGACTGTCCAACTTCAGCTAAATGACGCTCTTCTTACCAGAGTATTCGTTGGCTGTTTAGCTGGCGTGGCATACGATTGGTACAGAAGCTTGCCCGATGGTTGTATCACCTCCTTCTCTGGCCTAAAACAAATCTTCTTGGAACGATTCTATGAGGGGATCAACTACATGACCATGTCAGCCCTCAATAAAATCAAACAAAGACATAATGAAACTGCTGAGAGTTTCATTGAAAGGTTCCGCCGGAAAGCTTTGAAAATGCCTCCTGTAACTCGGCCGCTGTCACCATAGACACCTGCAAGGCAAATCTTTTGCCTATCATCAACATGTGGACAGGATCTACTCAGTTCCATGACTGGCCATCCTTCATTGTCAACGCTAAAGCAGCTGAAGTTAGCGCTGATAAATTCAAGCAGCTAGGGGTACAAATGTCTAACCCCGACCGGGATGAACACCAGACATCGGGTGGTGGCAATCGCCAGAACGACCGCAAGGAAAAAGAAACTTTGAATATCAACTTGACGAATAAGAATAAAGAATCTCTGGCGGTCAACGTAGCTCCCCTACGTCCACTTCTACTCCTTCTGCCCCTCCACCAAGAGAACCTCGTCCAAAAGTAGAGTACTCTTTTGATGAGAATGACATAGTGAGCATCTTTGATTGCTTGATCAAAAGCAATAAGCTCCAGCTCTCAGATCCCAAGAAGCCTGATGAAGTCGGTAAGACTGATCATCCTAAGTACTGTGTTTATCACAGGTTTATTGGGCATCCCACTCGAGCATGTTATGTGCTCAAAGGCAAAATTCAAGAGCTGGTCAACGCTGGTGTTGCCACTCTACAGCAAGACGAGAAGACTGTTACCGCAAACATGGTCTCGGTTCAATTTGGCAACTTTCCACCGCAGATGGTACAGCACGGTGTCATTCCTATCCCCAAAGCTACTCTTGAGATCGAGAATCTCCCTCCTCCACGAGGTGAAGGTCTCGTCCCCTTGTCTCTTGACAATGGCAAAATTATGTAGATTCATCCAGATCTTGCTTCAGAATTCGAACTTCCCTCTTCCTCCAAGAAGAAAGACCGCTCCAAGGGCAAGACAAAGATTTGCAATATGGTGTCTTTTGACCCCATAGTTGACGAGGAAATCTTGCTGGGCACCAGATCAGGGAAAGCCTATCTAAAAGATTACCCCGAAGCTCAAAAGAATCCTGCTTCTTCTTCTGAGCCTGCTCCAGTACAGCCTGCTTTCACTGAGGATATTCCTACTGCATCCTCACCGGTTGTAGAGTCTACTCCTTCCAAGCCGACGATCGCTGACAAAGGCAAACAACAAGTCCGCTTCGACAAACCTTTGAAGAAGTCATCTCCTTCCAGATTTGAAAAGCCTTACAACTTTGATATCTTGGCTCAGTTGGCCAATACACCGGCCCGGCTGTCCATCTTCGAGCTCTTGCGCCTCTCCAAAGAGACTCGGGAAATTCTGAGTGAGGCTCTCATGCAGGCAGAAACCTGTCTAGCCTTTCTAAAAAAACCAAAAGCAGAGCCAGTCTCTTGCCTCCATTGTCATAGTGTGCTGGAGTTAATTCCAAACATAACTTTCACACAGGATGACATGCTGATGGAAGACAATAGGCATGATCTTCCTCTCTACTATACAGGATATGTCAACTCGATGAAAGTCGATCGTATTCTGATAGATCCAGGGTCTGCTCTCAGTATCATGCCAAAGACAATGTTGGATGCATTGAAGATCCCAGTGCATAGTCTTTCCAGTACAATCACCACCATCCTCGGGTTCAATCAAGGAAGGAGTGAGCCTCTGGGCAAGATTCGCCTAAAACTCCAAATAGGCAATCTTCGCACAAAGGTGACCTTCTACATCATTGACAACCATGGTTGTTCTTACAATGCTTTGTTGGGAAGACCATTTCTGCATGAACATAATATTGTTCCTTCGACTCTCCATCAATATTTCAAATATGTCGATAACAATGGAGAGGTGCAAAAGGAGGTTGCTGATCTCTATCCTTTCAAAGGCGTCGAAGCATACTGCAATGATGCTCGTATGTACAAGGATGAGTTCATGAAGGTAGTGCTGTCTTTGGACACTGAAGAAGAGCAAGAAGCAGTGCCCAATGACACCCTCATCATACCTGTCAAAGGGCGTATTTCTCGTCCTCAGTCCTCCAAGCCACTGGCTATTCACTTGCCAGTCCAGAAGCAACCAACCGATGATGGTCAGGATCAAAGGGAGCTCACCTCTTCTGAGCCACTTGTTATTGACTTATGTCGTAACAAGAAAAAAAGGCAGCTCACCTCTTCTGAGCCACTTGTTATTGATTTATCTCATAACAAGGATAAAAGGGAGCTCACCTCCTCTGAGCCGCTTGTTATCGACCTCCGTCGTAACAAGGCCAATCCTCCTCCACGTTCTTCTTCTCCTCTTCTTGTAATCAATCTGACCAAGCCTGCTAAGGCTAAAGGTCCTGCTGTAAATACAAATGTACAAATCAATGAAAAAGCATCTACTTTCCAGTATACTGATGTCATTTATCATGCTAAGTGCTATTTGGATATGTTAAATAGCTTTCAATCATTTACAATGGGAGTTGTGCAATCTCTTCAAACAGAAGTCTTACTTGAACATCCCAATGATTCATATCGTATTGTTCCCGCTCGAAAGAAAGGCGAGAGTCCAATACTTTTTAGTAAAGAACCGGAACAACAATTCAGCTATACGGATGATAGCAAAAGTAATGATACGGGGCATCTTCAATTCCGTCGTTACAGTCAACAATCAAAAGACATCATCCAAAAGATGGATTATGACTTCAAGAGTGGCCTCAACTACGGTAAGGGTAGAAGAACTCCTATCCGTACGACTGTGCCGAAAGAAAAGTCAGAAATGTACTACAGCAGGACCAAAAGAGGTCTCGGATATGCTTCACCTCCGGTATTATCCCCAGCAGCTTCTGAATCCGATAGTGAAGAGCGCTCTAACTCTTCTGATTCCAGATCATGGGATTCTGACACCAGCATCGGTTAAGTTCATCGATTGACTGTATCTTCTAATATGGTCTCCGTCGAACTTCCAGAAGGCTATGATGAGGATATTGAAGAAAATCCTGAAACAGATCCTTGGGCTCAACGAATGGATACCCAATGGGAACTCTGATTCGAACAAAGAGAACCTCCTACTGAAGATCAATTAGTTCAAATTGATGTAGGGGAGAGCGGGTCACCTCGTCCAATATTCATCAGCAAGAACCTCCCAGAGGCAGATAAGTAAGAATTAATTCTTCTTATTCAGGAATACATTGATGTCTTTGCCTGGAGCTATGAAGACATGCCAGGTCTAGATCCCAAAGTTGCTACTCACAAATTGAACATCTTGCCGAATACAAAACCGGTCAAACAGCAACAACGGCGCTTCAAGCCAGAAATAATGGATGCAATCGACGATGAAGTCAAGAAGCTCATCGCTTGTGGCTTTATTCGAGAAGAACAACATCCTGATTGGGTAGCCAATGTCGTCCCAGTTCTAAAAAAAACCGACAAAGTTCGAGTCTGCATCGACTTTCGGGATCTTAATGAAGCCTGTCCAAAAGATGAATTTCCTCTCCCTATCACGGACGTTATGATCGACAACACCTGTGGGTTCGAGCGAATATCTTTCATGGATGGATTCTCTGGATACAATCAGATTCGGATGAATCATGAAGATAAAAAACATACTTCTTTCCGCACTCCTCGCTGAATCTACTGTTATACTGTAATGCCATTTGGTCTCAAAAACGCTGGTGTAACATATCAACGAGCCATGATTACCATATTTCGAGATCATCTGTACAAGACTGTCGAATGCTACGTCGACGATATTGCTGTCAAAAGTCATTTAAAGGAAGATCACATCCAAGACTTGAGAACTATCTTCAATCTCATGCGCCAACATCAACTCAAAATGAATCCCACCAAGTCATTTTTGGGTGTCGCTAGTGGCAAATTTCTCGGCTTCGTTATTACCTCTAAGGGTATACACGTGGATCCCGAGAAGATCAAAGCCATTCAAGAGATGCGTCCTCCACATAACTTAAAAGAGCTATGAGGATTCCAAGGTCGACTTGCGTACATCAGGAGATTCATTTCGAATCTGTCTGGATGCTGCAGACCATTTACTCAACTAATGAAGAAGGGTGTATCTTTCGTTTGGACCGAAGAATGTCAACGAGCATTTGACGACATAAAGCGGTATCTCATGAATCCACCATTCTTGGTGCCACCAATCTCTGGCATTCCATTTTTAATGTATGTCCGTGCTATGGATCATTCATTGGGTACTTTACTTGCCCAAAAGAACAAATAAGGCCATGAACAAGCTATCTATTATCTCAGTCGTACTATGATTGGTGCTGAACACCGTTATAGTCCGATCGAAAAGGAATGCCTAGCTCTTATGTTCGATGTTCAAAAGACTCGGTATTACATCATTGGCCAAACTATCCATGTCATATCTCGAGTTAATCCTCTTCGGGTACTGATGAAGAAGCCTAGTATACTTAATTCTCGGCTAGCTATATGGGCCATTCTGCTAGCCCAATATGACATGGTATATGTTCCTCAAAAGTCTGTCAAAGGTCAAGTACTGGCGGATTTCTTAGCAGCTCATTCTGGTCCAGAGACATCCAAACTCTATGATGAAATTCCAGACGAGACTTTGGAATCTAATACAATCTCCAAAGAATTTCCTACTTGGCGTCTATTCTTTGACGGTGCATCCAGGATTGGACCCAATGGTGCCATTGTCGCAGGAGTTGGAGTTGTCCTTGTTTCTTCAGATGGGTCAGCTATCCAAAGAGCATACTCCTTAGATGAGCCTTGCTCCAACAACATGGCAGAATACAATGCTCTACTCATTGGTCTTCAGCTAGCTAAACAACTAGACGTCGAGTATCTTGAAGTCTATGGCGACTCCAAGCTGGTTGTTAACCAGGTTAGAGGAACTTATGAAGTTCGCCATCAAGATCTAGTGCCTTACTTTGAAGCGACAATCAACATGGCTACATCATTCAAAGCCTTCTTCATTGAATATGTACGACGAGCTTGCAATACTGAAGCCGACGCTTTGGCCAATCTTGCGGCAGTCTTAGCCATCCCTATCAAAAGACAGCAGGTGATGGTTATATCTAATCAAGAATTGTTCTGCGTCGAAAACAATCGTAATATTGAGTTCAGTAATCTTACTGAAGTCAATGTTATCAATGAAGATTGGAGAAATCCCTTCATTAACTTCGTAGTTCATGATATACTCCCTGAAGATCGCAAGGAGGCAACGAGTATTCGTCGACGGTCTCTGCGATTCTACTACAATCAGACCACCAAAACTCTCTACCGGCGAACTTATGACGTCTTTCTTTTACGCTGTCTTCCTGGTGATGAAGCAAAGCAAGTATTGCGTGAAGCTCACGATGGTGTCTGTGGAGCGCATCAACCCGGTCCTAAACTACAGGATCGCATCCGACGCATGGGTTACTACTGGCCCTCTATGGTATCTGATGCCATCGATTATGCAAGAAAGTGTCGAACTTGTCAAATCCACTCAGATTTCATTCATCAACCGTCGGAATTCCTTCATTCGACTGCTGCTTCTTGGCCTTTTGAAGCTTGGGGCATGGACATCATAGGTCCCATCAATCCTCCTTCTTCTAGAGGACATCGGTTCATACTGGCAATAATCGACTACTTCTCCAAATGGGCCAAAGCTATACCATTGGCTGAAGTCAAGACCAGCAGCGTCATCAACTTCGTCAAACACCATGTCATCTATAGATTTGGTGTACCTCGACGAATCATCCATGACAATGGACCTTAATTCATCAACCAAAAGTTCACAAGGTTCTGTGACGATCACCGGATTGATAATGTCGCTTCGACAGCCTACAATTCCTGCTGCTAACGGCTTAGCTGAAGCTTTCAACAAGACTATCATCAAGCTTCTCAAGAAGTTTGTGTCTACTAACAAACGAAACTGGAGTGAAAAGCTTAGAGAATGTCTTTAGGCCTACCGCACTACGGTCCGCAACCCTACAGGCTGTACACCCTTTTTTTTGGTATACGGCTGTGAAGCAGTTCTACCTCTGGAACTTCAAATTCCATCTTTGAGGGTTGCTATCGCCAACGAACTCACGACAGAGAACAACGATCTTCTTCGACTTCAAGAGTTAGAAGCGCTCGATGAGAAGCGGCTATTGGCTCAACATCATATTGAGTTATACCAAGCCCGCATCTCAAAGACTTTCAACCGCAAAGTTAAGATCAGAGCCTTTCAGAAAGGAGAGCTTGTTCTAACCGTCAGACGTCCTATGACTATGACTCACTCGAGCAAAGACAAGTTCGATGCAAAGTGGTAAGGGCCTTACATTGTAAGTAAAGTCTTTTCAAATGGAGCCTATCAACTCACAGAACTAGACGGTCGAGTTGCAATGATGCCTATCAATGGCAAGTTCCTCAAAAAGTATTATGTATAAATGTAACAGACATTGCTTATAATCATTAGACAAGTTCATAAATAAAATTTAGTTTTATTTCATCTTGAATGATAGTACATAATATCAAAGAAGGTCACTATCATCCTTCTCAAAATTGGGACGTGGGCCACTACCGTCCTTATCAAAAACATGATCAGCAAAAGAGTCGAGAACATTCTTGCTGGAACCCACCAGGAATTTGCAAGCAGCCATCCTCATGGCTTCTTCTTCTTCAGTCTTTCCTGGTTCAAGAAGGAAATCCAAGATGTCCTTTGGCGGTTTGGGGGCAGACGAACCTTCGTCCGCTGCTATCTACTTTGGTTGAGCCGGTTCGACTGGATGTTCCCCAGTACCTACTTCAACCTTCGAAGAGATTTCAGCCTTCTTGGATGCATCTCCAGACGACACCTTTATGTTGAAAAGTAAAAGTGACCATTCCATCTAATTTTTGTCTTATTTATAGGCAGAGATTCTTAAAACAATGAAGCGACACATCCATTCGACGGTTTACCAGTTCATCTCATCCATCTGACGGTTCGTCCGTTCATCATATCCTTTTGATGGTTCGTCCGTTCATTATATTCACACATCCCTTTGACGGTTCGTTCGTTCATCACATTCATCCGACGGTTCGCCCGTTCATCATCCAACGGTTTACCCGTTCATCACATTCATCTGACGGTTTATCCGTTCATTCCATCCATTCGACGGTTCACCCATTCATTCCATTCATTTGACGGCTCGCCCGTTCATTACATTCATTTGACAGTTCACCTGTTCATTTAATTCATTTGACGGTTCACCCGTTCATTCATTCATCTGACGGCTCGTGTCACGCCCCAGAACCAGAATACTGGAGAGCGGGGGCCGACACAGCCAGCTACGTATATTGAAATAGAATACATCTCAACTATACGGTCACGGCTGTCTAGATATGAGGGTTTACTACAAGCCAGCAGTCTCTTAAGGTCAAGCCTATTGTCTCAATCTCAAGCAATTAACAGAGTTACAAGATATTTGAGCATCAAATATATATATATAAGGCGTCCCAAATATTACATATTGGATGATCATGAAGCTAGTCGCACAAAATGATAGGACTAGCAAGAGTTCAGTCATACATGATCAACCCTAGGATTTGTTAATCATGTTTACAGCCCGTAGGCAGACAGTAAGTAAATGTGCATCGAGCTAACAGGTGCTCGTCGGCTAAACGCCTCAAAAGAATAAATTTACATATAAGTGGGTGAATCAAAAAGGGAAAACCCACTCGTAGCCCGGGTTCCGTCTAGTGTTCACCATTGGGCTGGAAGCTTGGTAGATCCTCGGGAGCTGCTCCGAAATCTGGCCACACAAAACCAGCTGGGTCAAACCCCAGAAAGAGCAAGTGCCACAAAGGAGGCCACAAATAAGAATAAAAACCAGCATATCAGAACATAAAGAATAAAAGAAAAGTACAAGTAGTAAAAGTACACAGGGCGATAAAAGACTAGGGACGTGGAACCATTCCGGGAGCCAGGTTACAATCCTTAAACCAAACAAGGACCGGGATTGTACCCCTTCGCCTGAATAGCTCACTGTCTCTACCCATTTATCGTTAGATATAAGTAAAACAATCATGATCAAGGGTTCCAGGTACAGGGGCTAGACAAGACTTATACAGGGCTGGACACCATTCATTCACAATCGGCCAAGCAAGTACTACGGCTTACTACTTTAACTAACTAGGGTTATCACAAGCCTAATTACTAACAAGATGCAAGTGAGAAACTCCCAGTCCCAAGCCCTGCAGACCATCCAGTTATCCTTCCGCGGGTTGAGAGTTATAGGTGGGTACATCGCCCGGGAGACAAATGTACCCTTAGGTGACTTAGAGGGTGCAACACATGACAGTGTGCTGGAAATGTGCTCTACTCGTCGGCAAGCTACAAGTCCATTAAAGCGCCCAGATAACGAGATTGCCTGTGACCGGGAATTCTCCATGTTCTAGTTTGATCTAATCATTAGCCTAGTCCAATTTAGCGCGAGTCCCTGGCCGTGGTACCCAGGAAGTCACGTCCTAGACATGATGCAAGACAAGACAAGTGGATTGTACAAGCAAGCAAGCAGAAACACCCACGGTGTCAAGACAAGTCAAGCTAAGTTATCATGTCATGTCAAGTCAGGAGTATGCCACGACGGGCCACTATCATGTCATATTGGTCATGTCAGGAGTGCACCACTACGGGTCACTGTCGTGTTATGCAAGTTCCTTACCATACCAGGCCATGTACCATAGACATTCCAAGTATATAAGTAAAAATCAAGTTCATGACAAAAGGCATAAGGATATAAAATGGGCGTAAAATATCTAATAAAATATCAATATACAATGCTATAGAAGAGCCAAGCTTAAGGAATTAAAATCAAATCTCCAAGAGCCAATAGATTGCACAAGGGGTCAGGGGGTTGGATTATGCAGGGTGTCAGTTGTACAAGGTGCCAAGTGCGCAGACATAAATTGCGCAGGAAATGGATTGCACAGGAATGGATTGTGCAGGAATGGATTGTGCAGGAATGGATTGTGCAGGAATGGATTGTGCAGGAAATGGATTGTGCAGGAATGGTTTGTGCAGGAATGGTTTGTGCAGGAATGGATTGTGCAGGAATGGTTTGTGCAGGAAATGGATTGCGCAGGAATGGTTTGTGCAGGAATGGTTTGTGCAGGAACGGATTACGCAGGAATGGTTTGTGCAGGAATGGATTGTGCAGGAACGGATTGCGCAGGAATGGTTTGTGCAGGAATGCTGCGCAATCCAGTGCTGCGCTAAAGAGCGCAGACTGTAGATCTTCTTCTCCAGGCCGAGAAGAACACCAAGAACACTAAAAATTCAATCTTTCATATCTTTTTCAAATCAAAGCCAAATCTAGATTTTCAAAGTTCTAACTTGAGTAAAATTGAATTCTCTTCCACATGGAAGCATCAAAACAAGCTAAAATCAAAGTTTAATAGATCAAAACCAAGGAATTCCGAAAATAACTAAAACTTAGATCTAGAACAATGGAGACTCCAATTCACAAAATTCCAAGTTCTAATGTTGTTCTCCATGTCCTAATCTAGCTAATGAACAAATAAAAGGTGGTGCTTATTTGATGGCAAGGTGCACTTGCCTAATGGGTTGGGGAGTTGTGTGGAAGAAGGAAGAAGAAAAAGTTGTAAGAAATAAATGAGAGAATAAAGAGGAGAGAGAAAGTAGGTGGAGTTATAATGAGGGTGGTTGTGTTGTCATGAGGGTAGAGTGTAGGTTAAGGTGTACCACTCATGATGAACCAAACCAAACTAAACCAAACCAATTAAAACCAAGCCGAACCAAAACCCGAAATACGAGAAAACCCAAAATTCTGCAAGTCGAGAAAATTAAAAATACAAGCCAAAATCCAACTACGAGTATAAATACGAAATACGGGAAATGAGGGTGACAACTCTACCCACCTTCAAAGAATTCCGTCCTCGGAATTAAATCAAGGAGCTAGAGATTGCCACGACAAGCTATACTAAGCACAAACAAGCTACACTAAGCAGTTCAATCATACAATCATACAATGCAAGCAAGGAAGGGAAAGCGTAAGGTATAAGAAAGATATTATACCTCACGAGTCAAACAGGTAGGGATATCGCGATCGGATGTCATCCTCACGCTCCCACGTTGACTCACCTAGAGAGTGATGACCCCAAGCAACACGGACTAAGTTAATAGTCTTGTTCTTGAGCGTCTTTTCTCTCCGGTCCAATATAGACACGGGCCTCTCCTCATACGAAAGGTTGGTACCAACAACCAATTCCGAATGATCTAGGATATGGCTCGGGTCCGGAATATACCGTCGTAATTGGGATACATGGAATACATCATGCACCTCACTTAGCGACGGCGGAAGAGCGAGACGATAGGACACATCGCCTACTCGCTCCAGAATATCGAACGGCCCTATATACCTAGGACTAAGCTTTCCCCGCACACCAAAACGAATGACGCCGCGGGTAGGCGAGATCCTAAGGAATACATGGTCGCCGACGGCAAACTCTAAGGGGCGCCGATGAGCATCGGCCCAATGGCGCTGGCGATCCTGAGCAACTCGGAGGTGATCTCTGACCTTCCTGACCACTTCAACCGTCTGAGAAATCAGTTCTGGACCGAGCATCTGCCTTTCTCCGACATCGTCCCATGCTAACGGGGATCTGCACTTCCTACCATACAGAGCCTCGAAGGGTGCCATCTGGATACTGGCCTGGAAACTATTGTTGTACGAGAATTCCACCAGGTGCAGGTGATCCTTCCACGAACCACCGAAGTCAAGGGTACACGACCGCAACATATCTTCGAGAGTTTGTATAGTACGCTCTGATTGCCCATCTGTCTGCGGATGATACGCTGAGCTGAACTTGAGACGAGTCCCCAAACTTTGATGAAGACTGCGCCAGAAGTGCGATGTGAATCTCGTATCCCTGTCTGATACTATGCTGACTGGCACTCCGTGAAGTCTGACAATCTGTCTGAGATACATCTCTGCTAGCTGTGCCGTTGACTGTCCAACTCTAAATGGAAGAAAGTGTGCCACCTTGGTAAGCCTGTCCACAATGACCCAAATAGCATCTCTGCCTGCCGGAGACCTGGGTAATCCAGTCACGAAATCCATGGTAATGTGTTCCCATTTCCATTCTGGGATCGGTAAAGGTTGAAGAAGTCCAGCTGGCCTCTGATGTTCAGCCTTGACTTGTTGGCAAACCAAACATCGAGAGACATACCGGGCTATCTCCCTCTTCATACCATTCCACCAAAAGTGCTGACGAATATCTCGGTACATCTTTGTGCCGCCTGGGTGAATGGAGTACTGCGAACTGTGAGCCTCTGCCATGACTTCCTGTCTGATATCTCCACTGGGTACACAAAGACGCGTGCCGTGTCGAAGTGTACCATCCTTATGAATACATAACTCTGGCCTTCTCCCTGCCTCGCACTCTGCTCTGAGCCGCTGAATCTTGGAATCTGTTAACTGTGCTGTCCGGATCCTCTCAACTATGGTGGACTGAATCTGTAGGCTGGCCATCAAGGCCACATTGGAAGGAAGAATCACTTCAATTCCCATCTTCTGAAGATCCGACAATAGCTCTGGTTGCGCCGTCAAGAAATAAACTCCGGCTCTCCTGCTCAACGCATCTGCTACAACATTGGCCTTCCCTGGATGATACTGCAAGTCCACATCATAGTCCACAAGTAGCTCGAGCCATCTTCTCTGCCGCATATTAAGATCTTTCTGGGTGAAAACATACTTCAGGCTCTTATGATCAGTGAATATCTCCACTCTGTCCCCGTACAAGTAGTGCCTCCACAACTTAAGTGCAAACACTACCGCTGCTAGCTCCAAGTCGTGGGTCGGGTAATTCTTCTCATGATCACGGAGTTGACGTGACGCATAAGCAATTACCTTCCCATGCTGCATCAAAACACATCCCAATCCTCTGCCTGAAGCGTCACAATAAACTGTGAATCCTCCGGTCCCATCTGGAAGTGTGAGAATGGGAGCCGTTATCAAACCTCGCTTCAACTTCTCAAATGATTCCTGACATTCTGCTGCCCAAACGAACGGCACATCCTTGCGGGTCAACTGGGTCATCGGTGCTGAAATCCTTGCAAAATCTGAGACGAACCGTCGGTAGTAGCCGGCCAATCCAAGAAAGCTGCGAACTTCTGCCACTGAGCTGGGTACTGGCCAAGACTCGATGGCCACAATCTTCTGGGGATCTACTTCCACTCCTCCTCTGGTAATGATATGACCCAAGTAAGAAATGCGATCGAGCCAGAACTCGCATTTACTGAACTTGGCGTACAACTGGTGCTCTCTGAGAATCTGGAGGACAACTCTGAGATGCTGCTCGTGCTCTGCTTCATTCTTGCTGTAGACCAGGATGTCATCAAGGAACACTATCACAAACTGGTCCAAGTAAGGCATGAAAATACGGTTCATGAGGTCCATGAACACTGCCGGCGCATTGGTCGCTCCAAAGGGCATAACTAGAAACTCCCAA
Source organism: Iris pallida (assembly GCA_029216955.1). Classification (NCBI taxonomy): domain Eukaryota; kingdom Viridiplantae; phylum Streptophyta; class Magnoliopsida; order Asparagales; family Iridaceae; genus Iris; species Iris pallida. Next base: position 7,340,392 of record JANAVB010020398.1, on the reverse strand, counting down.
TGCCCGTACCTAGATCTGAACGCCGTCTTCGGGATGTCCTGCTCTCTGACTCTGATCTGGTGGTATCCTGACCGTAAGTCTATCTTCGAGAAAACTGAAGCCCCCTTGAGTTGATCAAACAAGTCATCTATCCTTGGAAGAGGGTATCTGTTCTTGATTGTCACTGAGTTCAAGGTACGATAATCAACACATAGCCTGGACGTACCATCCTTCTTTTTCACAAGAAGCATCGGGGCTCCCCAAGGCGATCCACTTGCACGAATGAATCCCTTGGTCCTGAGTTCTTCAATCATCTTATACAAAATCTCCAACTCTGAAGGCGCCATTCTGTAGACTCGCTCTGATACTGGTGCTGTCCCGGGAATCAAGTCAATGGTGAACTCGATCTCCCGCTCTGGTGGCATCCCTGGAAGTTCCTCTGGAAAGACATCTGGAAACTCTTCAACTATCCGGGGCAACTGCACTGCTGCTACTGCCATCCGCAATACTGGGGGAGATGGCTCTACTGTGCCTCTGGAAAAAGAAAACTCTGGCTCTCCGGGAATACTAAAGACAACTCTGCCAACATGGCAGTCTATCCTAGCATAATGGTTCCTCAACCAATCCATGCCTAGGACTACATCATAGTCTGCCATAGGGAACTCTATGAGCCTAGCGGGGAACTCTCTACCGCTAACTACGATCCGACACGAGGAAAATACTCGATCTACTCCCACAAGACCATTACCAGTAAGTATATTGAGCCTCACTGATAATGACTCGGGCTCCAATCCTATCCGTGTCGCGAATCGTGCAGACATGAATGAATGCGATGCACCAGAATCAAATAATACAGATGCTGGAAAAGTGTTGACGAGAATAGTACCTGCCACTACCTCACCTGGTGCAACTTCCTCTTCCATGGTCATCATCATAGCCTGACCTCTAGCTGCGGGTCCCCTCTGCTGGAAACCCCTCTGTCGGCTCTGTGCTGGAGCCTGGGTGAACTGCTGCTGGTTCTGCTGCTGAAAGGCCTGGGCCTGGGGCGCCAATGGCCTCGGGTACTGCTGTTGCTGCTGCTGTTGGACTGGAACTGGGACTGGTCCTCTCACCGAAGAACTAGAAATGTTAGATGACGTCGAGCCACCCCTATTCGGGCAGGTCCCTATCTTGTGATCTGCTCCTCCACAAGCCAGGCACAACCCCTGTGCCCTACGATACTCTGCCACTACATGGCCCGGCTTCCCGCAATGAGAACATCCCACCGCGGAAGACTGCTTCTGCTTCTGCTGCTGCGGGTACGTCGGGGTCGAATGCTGAACCGACGTCACTGAGGCCGCCCGCCTCGGAGTTCCAATGGTTATACCCCTAGCTGCCGGGGCTGGAGCTGAAGATTGGTGCATCTGGTTGTGGGACCGCTTCCTGCCTCCGGTCCTATCCACAATTCTCCGGGAGGTATACTCATGCCTCCTTGCTGCCTTCAACACTGCATCGAACGTCTGGTGCTCGAACTGCTCCACAGCCAATAATATCTCTAAGTGCAGCCCTTGCTGGAACCGCTGAGCCCTATCGAACTCGGTTGCCACCAAGGTGGGGGCGAACCTACTCAGCCTGGAAAACTCGGTCGCATAGCCATCGACCGTCCTGCCTCCTTGCTTCAAGTTGGTAAATCTGGTCTGCAGGTCGTACCGTGCCACCGCATCGAAGTACTTCGTCTGGAATCCTTCTCTGAACGTCGCCCAAGTGACTGGTGCCGCTAATTCCATGGCCTGAGCTGCCCACCAATCGCGAGCCAAGTCTAACAACTGTAGGCGTACCACCGCCACCTTCTCATTCTCAGGCGTCCTAGCTGCTTCTAGAACCACCTCGGTATCCTGAAGCCAAGCGTCCGCGGCAACCGCATCTTCACTGCCATCAAAGAAGGGAGGGTTCAAGCGCTTGAAACTGTTGGCCGCTTGATTTCCTTGGGGACCTCCTCGGTTTAGTGCATCATGAACTTCCTGGTGCAAGGCGTCGCCTCGACGATCTTGGGATGCAAGCAGTTCTCTTATAAGCCCTACCAAAGGCCCCTCATCCTGTCTAGCTGGTTGAACGGGCGGAGCTGCCTGAACTGGAGGTTCCGGGCCTCCGGAAGGCATAACTCGAGAGGCTACTCCAGAGTGCTGAGCTTGATCTTCCTGGCGCTGGAGTGCTTGTCGAGCTTCCTCTGGCTGGTTGGCAGGTCCGGGAGTAATGCCGCTGAAGAAGACGACATAGGGAACAATAAGGAAAGGACCAGGACAGATCAATGATACAAGCATGTGATCAAGTCAAGAATATCAGGGATTTGAAGATACGAACAGAGATCAAGGGCGAATATTGATTGAGACATCTATTGGGTAAACCCTCACATTTCTTGATTGACAAGACCTGCATGGGCCACCACTTAAACCGTGTCACGCCCCAGAACCAGAATACTGGAGAGCGGGGGCCGACACAGCCAGCTACGTATATTGAAATAGAATACATCTCAACTATACGGTCACGGCTGTCTAGATATGAGGGTTTACTACAAGCCAGCAGTCTCTTAAGGTCAAGCCTATTGTCTCAATCTCAAGCAATTAACAGAGTTACAAGATATTTGAGCATCAAATATATATATATAAGGCGTCCCAAATATTACATATTGGATGATCATGAAGCTAGTCGCACAAAATGATAGGACTAGCAAGAGTTCAGTCATACATGATCAACCCTAGGATTTGTTAATCATGTTTACAGCCCGTAGGCAGACAGTAAGTAAATGTGCATCGAGCTAACAGGTGCTCGTCGGCTAAACGCCTCAAAAGAATAAATTTACATATAAGTGGGTGAATCAAAAAGGGAAAACCCACTCGTAGCCCGGGTTCCGTCTAGTGTTCACCATTGGGCTGGAAGCTTGGTAGATCCTCGGGAGCTGCTCCGAAATCTGGCCACACAAAACCAGCTGGGTCAAACCCCAGAAAGAGCAAGTGCCACAAAGGAGGCCACAAATAAGAATAAAAACCAGCATATCAGAACATAAAGAATAAAAGAAAAGTACAAGTAGTAAAAGTACACAGGGCGATAAAAGACTAGGGACGTGGAACCATTCCGGGAGCCAGGTTACAATCCTTAAACCAAACAAGGACCGGGATTGTACCCCTTCGCCTGAATAGCTCACTGTCTCTACCCATTTATCGTTAGATATAAGTAAAACAATCATGATCAAGGGTTCCAGGTACAGGGGCTAGACAAGACTTATACAGGGCTGGACACCATTCATTCACAATCGGCCAAGCAAGTACTACGGCTTACTACTTTAACTAACTAGGGTTATCACAAGCCTAATTACTAACAAGATGCAAGTGAGAAACTCCCAGTCCCAAGCCCTGCAGACCATCCAGTTATCCTTCCGCGGGTTGAGAGTTATAGGTGGGTACATCGCCCGGGAGACAAATGTACCCTTAGGTGACTTAGAGGGTGCAACACATGACAGTGTGCTGGAAATGTGCTCTACTCGTCGGCAAGCTACAAGTCCATTAAAGCGCCCAGATAACGAGATTGCCTGTGACCGGGAATTCTCCATGTTCTAGTTTGATCTAATCATTAGCCTAGTCCAATTTAGCGCGAGTCCCTGGCCGTGGTACCCAGGAAGTCACGTCCTAGACATGATGCAAGACAAGACAAGTGGATTGTACAAGCAAGCAAGCAGAAACACCCACGGTGTCAAGACAAGTCAAGCTAAGTTATCATGTCATGTCAAGTCAGGAGTATGCCACGACGGGCCACTATCATGTCATATTGGTCATGTCAGGAGTGCACCACTACGGGTCACTGTCGTGTTATGCAAGTTCCTTACCATACCAGGCCATGTACCATAGACATTCCAAGTATATAAGTAAAAATCAAGTTCATGACAAAAGGCATAAGGATATAAAATGGGCGTAAAATACCTAATAAAATATCAATATACAATGCTATAGAAGAGCCAAGCTTAAGGAATTAAAATCAAATCTCCAAGAGCCAATAGATTGCACAAGGGGTCAGGGGGTTGGATTATGCAGGGTGTCAGTTGTACAAGGTGCCAAGTGCGCAGACATAAATTGCGCAGGAAATGGATTGCACAGGAATGGATTGTGCAGGAATGGATTGTGCAGGAATGGATTGTGCAGGAATGGATTGTGCAGGAAATGGATTGCGCAGGAATGGATTGTGCAGGAATGGTTTGTGCAGGAATGGATTGTGCAGGAATGGTTTGTGCAGGAAATGGATTGCGCAGGAATGGTTTGTGCAGGAATGGTTTGTGCAGGAACGGATTGCGCAGGAATGGTTTGTGCAGGAATGGATTGTGCAGGAACGGATTGCGCAGGAATGGTTTGTGCAGGAATGCTGCACAATCCAGTGCTGCGCTAAAGAGCGCAGACTGTAGATCTTCTTCTCCAGGCCGAGAAGAACACCAAGAACACTAAAAATTCAATCTTTCATATCTTTTTCAAATCAAAGCCAAATCTAGATTTTCAAAGTTCTAACTTGAGTAAAATTGAATTCTCTTCCACATGGAAGCATCAAAACAAGCTAAAATCAAAGTTTAATAGATCAAAACCAAGGAATTCCGAAAATAACTAAAACTTAGATCTAGAACAATGGAGACTCCAATTCACAAAATTCCAAGTTCTAATGTTGTTCTCCATGTCCTAATCTAGCTAATGAACAAATAAAAGGTGGTGCTTATTTGATGGCAAGGTGCACTTGCCTAATGGGTTGGGGAGTTGTGTGGAAGAAGGAAGAAGAAAAAGTTGTAAGAAATAAATGAGAGAATAAAGAGGAGAGAGAAAGTAGGTGGAGTTATAATGAGGGTGGTTGTGTTGTCATGAGGGTAGAGTGTAGGTTAAGGTGTACCACTCATGATGAACCAAACCAAACTAAACCAAACCAATTAAAACCAAGCCGAACCAAAACCCGAAATACGAGAAAACCCAAAATTCTGCAAGTCGAGAAAATTAAAAATACAAGCCAAAATCCAACTACGAGTATAAATACGAAATACGGGAAATGAGGGTGACAGCTCGCCCGTTCATTACATTCATTTGACGGTTCGCCCGTTCATTTATCCGACGGTTCACCCGTTCGTCACATTCATCCTGACGATTTATTTCGTTCATTTATTTCGTTCACATCATCTATTTCGTTCATATCAGCAACTTGTCATCTTTGATTAAGTTGTCTATTAGAATAATGATATTCGATAAATTATATTTGCCACGTCCATATTACCTCTGAGCAGATATAATTGAATATGATTATTTTCCAGAATCAAGAAATATATCATGTCTTATACCTCTGAATATATTTTCTATCGCTATTATTTACATCTGAATAAGATATGCAACAAATAATAGAGCCACCAAGAAAATATCTTTTATTGATAAAAAATTGAAAGACATTACAACATGACGTATCACAAAAAAAAAAGAAGATACAGAAAAGCGTTCTATTCGGTCGGCGGTGTCATCAAGTTAACCATCTGCTGCTTTAAAGATTTCAGTCGCTCCTCACGGGATTCCATCACGCGCCTCCTAGCTTCTTCCATTCCAGACTTTTCATTAAAAGTCGGTAAGGTCACTAAGCGGCGGGAGATTTCAGCCTGATGAGTTGTGATATATTCATTTCGTTCCTGAGTCAGAATGTCCAGTTGCTGAGTGGCAGCTTGATGCTGTGTGACTTCATCTTCTAGAGTATGCTGAACCAGTTTTAACTCTTCTTGGAGACGGGCAATCTCCTCCTGAAGACGAACAGATTTCGCTTTCAACTCAGTAACTTTCTCCTCCTTCTCTCCAGCAGCAGAGGTGGCTATCTCCATTTGAGAATCATATTCTGAAGCTTTGGCAGTATAAGTGTCTATGAAAGTCTGAAAATTAGCCTTCTCATTGGCAACTTCTTGAGACATCCTTTCAAATTCAGCTTGTACTAAGGATTCCACTTCCCTTCGATTAAGATCTTTGTAGATCTTAACCGATGCTTCTAGCTCATCCAGTATGTGCTCAAGAAAAACAGCTTGAGCTTCATCTCCTTGACCTCGGATGGCATTTATCAAATGAGAGGTTGGGCTTCTAACAGTAGTGAAATCAACAACTTCTTTCTCTAGTACTCTATCTACTAGGGGTCCCAATGCATTAAAGAAAAGGTTGCTAAAAGAACTAATGATAAATTGGTTAGTTGCCAAAGCACCAGGGGTAGCAGCTACTTCCGTTGATGATGAAGCAGCATGTGCCTGTACAGATGGACGTTCTTGCACTTGAATAGAGGGTTCTTTAAACAAGGGAGCTAAAGTAGAACTGGTTGCTCCTCCCGGTTGTTCTTCTGCAAGGACAAATGAACCTATCATTGATTGTTGTTGTCATTAACAATTAATTAAAAAGGATTAAAAGATCAAAGGTAATCTTACCATGACTTACCCCAGCAACAAGCCTTTCGTCTGTTGGTACAGAGTCCAGTCTAGTAGAGGTAGCCTCAGACATTACTGCCTGGCTACTTCCGGCCTTAGAACCACCCGAAAAATGTCGGCTACCGCTAGCGATAACCGTTATCGGCACTATATCAATGCAAGAAGGAACCGAAGATGATTCGATTTCTACATGGATCAAAAATAGAGATGTCAGCCATTAATCTATGAAAAGAAGAATAATAATTTTATTTAATACCTTTGGGATTAGCGGTAGTAGCTTCCTCCAGCGCTACTTCCTTACCCATATTCTTTTCAGGAGACACATCCACCTTAACATCCTTTTCAGGAGCTAGTGTGTCTTCAACAGCTTCAGGAGATTTATGGACATCAATGTCCTTTTCTTGATTCAAAGTATCATCAATAGCCTCTATTGATGTATCTTCAGTGCTCATGCTATCCTCAGGTGCTTCCTCGCTGGCAGTTGCAGCGGTATGATCAACATCATCTTGTAGACCGAAGTCGCAATCATTTAATGCATCAATCATTAAACGATCCTCCTCTTCGCGGATTGTCCTGGTGTAACAGAAAGCTGAGTAGTTTCTACCGCCGGTGAAGGAGATCGCAGAGCTTCATGTTCCTCCTCTACAATATCCTCCCTAGGCTCTGCAGCCTCCTCTTTCTGATCAGTCTCGTCCCTCTGTTCTGGACTAGGAGTCTTCTGCCTAGGCTCAGAGACATGAGTAGGAGATGACATAGTAATTCCAGCAGCAGCACTAGCAACCACCGAAGACAAGATTTGTCTTGGAGGGGTGATCACCCTCTTTCTCCTTCTAGAGGTCAGTTTCTTTCGATGAAGAGGTCTTTCGGGACTCTCCACATCTACTACATCGACCTGCTTTGGAAGAGAGGTCGGTGTGGTCGCTTCTTCTCGGGTCGACTCAGCTAGTTGCCGAGACTGCGACCTGGTAGTGACTTTCTCTGATGGGTCTAAGAGGAGTTTCTTCTTTGCAACCGGAGAGGAAGGTTCACCAATCCTTCTCTTCCTCTCCCTGGCCGGAGACTTAACAACTTTTAAAGAAATCCGCAGTAGTTTATTAACCTCCTCAGGGAAGTTAGCTTCCCTTGAGGCTTCCATGGGATCATCCACTGGTTTATGTTGCTCATCATTTCCTGGAGCTAGCATAGCAGTTGCTCCTTTCTTCAAACGCGTCGCCGTCGCAAAGCTATCCACAAGATTGAAGTTCTCGACGAAAGTATTTGCAGCTGTGTAAAAAAGTGAATATGTATATAACATTCGAGGGCCATGATCATTCTTGGTTGGCATCGAGAACACTGTCCTTGTGTCTCGAGCGTTGTAATAGGCCCATGCTCTGGCACCATCAATTAGATACCCCTTTCCTTGTAGGCAAGTTATAGCGTTGCCTACATGGAACTGGTCGTAACCAAATTGACGAGCGAAGCGGCTTGGCAGATATGGTTCTAAGAAACACTCATCTTCAAATTTGTACACTAAATGTGATGGCTTGATCGTCCTCAGCCAGTCAAATGCTGCCCGACCCAACGACTGCCTCCCAAGGTCAACTAAATTTGTCGACATATGTTCGTAACCGGTTGGAGGGGCAACGTAGTAAAAATTCCATCCCTTCCCAAGGTTCAAGGCACGTCTGCAGTCCTTCAGACTAGTGTACACCCACTTGCTCCGGGAGAATCTCCGCAGGTAACTACCGCCGACTGCTCCCATGTCGGGGTTCATCAATGATGGATGGTGTAGGAGCAACCATCCGAATAAATAGGTGTAAGGCAACTCCAGTCGAGGGAAGTTCCCCTTCTCACCCTTCCATTTGATCATGGAGTCAACATAAAGACGAAGACCTGCATTCACTCTGCAGGTCATCGCTGACAGCAAATCCATCCGGTAGCCAAAGACTAACCGGACAGCAGCAAAAAGTACGCCACGGTGGAAGCGGTCCACGGTGCTCGCTCCGGGTACGACGAAGCGTCGGAGCCAATATGTCAGGAATCCCGGCAGCTGGGCTTCTCTTGACATGGGCCTGTAGCCCATTCTCATAAAACTCTCGACAAAGTCTCCGATCTTGAGTGGAGGGTATTGATGTTCATCATTAACTTTGATATCCATTTTCTTATTTTCTTCCATCAGTTTTATTACTTCACTGTGGCTGAGGGGTTGGAAGAAAGTCGGGTTGCATGTGTCATGATTCTTAGTCTTTTTCTCAATGATATGATTAAGGAAAAGATAAGGCAACCACTTTGATGAATAACAGGTGCCGGAAGAACCGCTCTTATAGTACAGGGAGCATATGTTGTAGTGGCACAGTAGTTCGTCGAAAACGGCCACCATCTCTGCATTTTCTTGACGTAGTCTGTTTAACTCGTCATTTGTTGGAATATAGTCCTCATAAGGGAAGTCTCCCGTTGGTAAGCACGAGATGTATTTCATCTTATGAAGGGCTAATCCAATTTCTCCGCAGGGTGTCATGAATGTCCCTGTCCTATAATTATACCTCTCTGCCAAGGCCAGAAACAGATGAGGGTTTGTGAGGAATCCATACACGGTAGCATATACCGCATGATATAGCTCAATCTCTTTAAGCTTGTCTTCGAACTGAACCAATATCCAGTTGGCTATGCAGTTCTACCTTTTGTTGTCTGGGTTCACCAGACCTGTCAGCCGGATGTCCTGATCCGGGTATCTGCCCTCAGTCTTTGCATATTCATTAGCAAAGATTGGTGTCCTCACCGGCAGTAGTAAAGAAGAGTTCTCTAGAGGGATGCAGCCAGGCTTCAACCCTCTGAGCAAAGTGCTATGACGCTCAGAGGAGCTATAGAACATATCTCTATTGTTTGGGCCTTTCTTGACACAAATCTTTCCTGTCCTTGCCTGCTAGAGGGGAGTAATATTCCAGTCTATCCTCCTGGGATGGCTTGCATGGGCATAGCGGGCTAGAGGGAGGCATCTGGCAATGTCCGGTAACAGGATTAGTTTCTCCTTTCTTTGGAAGAGTCTCTGCTCAATACGGGGTCTCGGCTGAGAACTCTTGTCAATAGCTTCGCCAAATAAGAACATGGGTTTCTTATGGGTAATGGCGTCAGCAGACTGCAGGGGCTGCCCATTCATCAGACTTAATAAAGTCTTATTGTCCTGAGCTACCAAGATGGCTTGGCGGGAGGATGGCAGAGCATATTGGGAAAAAAGCACATGGGACAAATCTTCTTTAAATTCTGGTTCAGCAAGGGACCCTGCAAATATTTCATACTCTGGGTCCTCTCTGATGTTAACTGCATCAAACAGAAAAAAATAGAATTTAGTATAAGTAAAATCAAAGATTCTGTCTTCAGATTGCACAAGCATCAGATTGTGCAAGCATCAGATTGCGCAACAATAGCTTCTATGCGCAAACTGTCCAGTTGCGCCAACTCATCCACTTGCACAAGCCATCAGATTGTGCTGAATAATTTGTGCAAAGTATCAGTTTGCGCTGGACAACCTTGTGCAAATCAGCAGACTGCGCTGACTTTTGCCAGCACGTTCTAACCGATTGTGCAAGAAAATAGTCTTCATAAAAATGAAAACTATTGGGTTTGTGCAACCGAAACCCTAAACAGGGCGGCGCAGTATAACCAAATCTCTAAAAAGAGACAGGTTCGAAGGATCAACAGTGTTAAAGAACCCTAAAAAGGGTATTTCGATCGGGTTTACTACCTTGCAGTGCAGGATGAGCAACTTCATGTCGAGAAGGGCGTAGCACAGCCTGAGCCAAAGACTCGACGGGGGGCCTTGCCTTTCTCGGCGGCAGAGCGCTTTGGAGCCATTAGGATCGACGGGGAAGAAGAAGAGTTGGAATGAGCTCGAATTTTCTCTCTCAGATGATTAGAAGCAAGTAAAGAATAATAGAGAAAGAGAGAGAGAATTGAGAACTATTTATAGTTTTCAAAAGTAAACAGACTCCTCAGATTATGCCGAAGAAATGGGAGCTAACTCCTCCAATTGCGCAGACAAGTCATTACTTGCGCAACTTGATTTTAAAATCAAAATTCAAAGTATTTCGAAGCTTTGACTATCTTCAAACTTCGAAAGCTTTGAAGGGGGTCTTGTAGGTCATAAAAATCAAGTTGCACCCATCAAAGAAGTCATGAAAATCAAATTGGACATCCTTCAAGTGAACAGGTGACAAATTGCACAACAATTCGATTGCGCAGGCTGAACTGCGCACTCATCCAAGTGCGCAAGCTGACGTGGCCTCGTCATCATTACCTGACAGAGAATCAGATCTTCTGACAACTGACAGCACGGAGAACGAGGAAACTGTTCGTTTATCGTGCAGCACAGCGCTCGAGGACAGCTGTACATGCAGCACAATCTGCCAGACTCTCTGTAGCACAGTCCATCCCAGCGCGGTCCATCCCAGTGCAATCCGAAGCCAGCACAATTCAGGTGGCACACTCCATCAAGACAACTGACAATGTATACGTGGCCTTCATGCCGTCAATTACTCACCATGTGGCAACCGTCTGTACACGATCAAGCACATTTTCATCAAATAATGCCACGCGTCACATACAGATGGTCCGCGATCGAGTAACTGCCTGCGCAGTTCATTGACTGCACAATCTAAAGTGTGCACAATCTAACCTGCACAAGTCAAAATAACTAAAAGTTAGTTATTTCTAGAACTCTATAAATAGAGTTTCAAGTCTTTATTGGGATCACACACATATATCAGAAATCATCACCAGAGATCAGGAGTTCTTGCCAAAGTGCTGCTACAATCTTTAGAGGCTACCGTCTTCAAAGTTCACATCGTCCAAGGGATAAAGCGATCGTCATTCAGATCGGATTCCTATAGTTGTACTTTTCTAGAATTCTTATAATATTCTTATAAAGTATGTTGAAATAAAGATCAACTTTTGATTTTGCAAATACCTATATGCTCCCTATAGTTGAGCTTGAGTAGTGTGGTTAGCCTATAGGGTATAGAGAGTGGGTTAGGCTTTAGCTTAAGGTTTGGTATAAGGGTTAGTATAGTGATTTGACTTTAGGATTTTGGTTTGTAGACCATAGGCTTTATCGATTGAGGATAGTTTAGCCTAGTATAGCCTCCTTCTAAGTTGTGCTTGTGGGTTAAGCTTAGTGTTGACCTAGAGGAATAGATTATTGACTAAGGTTGACCGAGAGTTGACTTTGACCTAGATTAGCCTAGAATTATGTAGATTGCATCGTAGATTCTTTTACCTTATTATTTTGATACATTGTGACCTATATTACTCTGTTTAGGGCTGTGACTCCGGTACCGACATATGATATTACCTTACTTCTTCAGAGTATTAGACGAGTACATTATCTGACAGTTCTCTCTTTTACTTGTCGATTACTGTACTTCAGTTATAGTTAGTTCTATTTGATTCTCTATTACAAACACGATTTCATCTGGATCCATTATATGCGACTCTTATCTATTACTGTCTGGCCTTATTTACTGGAACCACATCTGGCATCACTATCTGGTATCTTTCATATGTTGGCTGGACTCATACTGGTTAATGTCGGGATATGGATTCATCTGCTTGTGGGCAGAGAAATACTGGAGTAGACATGTAAACATTCCCAAATCTGGAACCACTCCCTTGGAATTATTCTGGAAGGATAGCCATCTCACACTTGGCCGGTGTGTGATGTGCCGTATTACCTACAGCCATTTACATGTCGACCTCGGTATTTTAAAACATACTATTTGTGTCATATTTAGGACTCATCGGGATAATATCTGGACTCACACAGGACTCATACTGTCTAGACTCACATGTGATTACACTTAGTTTATTTCATACAGTCTGGACTCATATTACTCTAGTTCAGCTAGTTTATATTACAGTCTTCATTGCCATGTTTCTTTGCTTCTTCGCTTTACTTTTATTGTGCTAACTGTCATTCCATTTACATTAACTGTTTAAACTGCAAGTTCATTAATATAACTGTTTTAGAGTCTTTGTCATTTATTTGGGTTTTCTAGATGATTTTGTGCTCGTTCTTGTCCTGGCTGGTACGACACGTGTATCAAATGCTTGCCCCAAGGATACACATACTGATACGTATCCATAGTTGAAAATATTATAGATGCTTGCCCCAAGGACACTTGCTCTACTTACTATGGACCAGGATATGGTTTAGCTACCTTTGGTCCCGACACTTAGGAGTGATCAGGAGACTAGGTAGTAGACTTGCTTTAGATTCATGTTTAGAACTTGAATTGTAATAACTTGAGATATTGAGTTGTATTTGAGTTTGTTTGAGATATTATTGTTAAGTAGTTTATATTTGTTGTTGTTGTTTAGTCTTAGTTATAAACTTCTGTGTTATCTTATCGTACTTAGACTGTGATTGAGATTTCATTATATCTATACTTGTCCTCCGTTCGGAGTTGAGATTTGATAAGTACACTATATAATTGCATGAGTTCTTGATTAGATAGTAACCTAGAACAGTGTTCTACCGTCGACACAGTGGCGTAGGCTGGACGTACCCACTTCTTGTGCCCCTATACTGGGTGCGGGTCGTAACATAGGTATTTTATCAAACACATTGATACACACACTGATACGTGTCCAACACGCGTATCAAATGGACATGAATTCCTAACAAACTTGAGGGACAGTTAGGGGAACCCTAAATGAATGCAACTATGGAAATAAATTAGAAATTTGAATGAGTTTGATAGATTTTACCTTTTGAGGGTGAAACCTCAAGAAATAGCCTTTTGAATGAGAGTCCCTCTCCAACTTGTAATGATACCAAGCCTCCAAATTCTTGCTAGCTACCCACTATCGGTATCCTCTACTGTAGGGGAGTCCAATGCAAAAGACTAGGCTCAATTTGGAGGAGAAATGGAGATTTGGGGGTGATTTGGGGAAGAACACTATTAGGACTTCTTGTAGGAATAAAAAGAGGCAAAGAATTTGTGAAGAGATGATTAAATAGAGGGGATGGGCTCTTGATGGCTGTTGTAAATGACTTGGGTTAGGGTTTTACAATTGTTAGATGAGTGGCTAAGGCTTTTCCACATACAATCAAGTCCAATCAAGGATTCAAATCAATTCAAAGGTTTTCCTTCTACAAATATCTAAGGAAATATCATACTAACATAATATCTAGATATTAATCTAACTTAGCCATTAAGTCTTTAACTTTTTAACTAAGCCTCCATGAACATCACTAACATCTAGGTTAGGTCAAAACTAGGTTAGTCTCTAATAAAAAGATTAGCACCAAAATAATCAATCAAAATTCATTTTCATTAATAAGTCAAAAATGACCAAAATACCCTTAGGCTAAAAAGTTGCAATTAGTCATCCTAATCATATGGTTAGGTCTCCGTGGTCAAGGTTAGTCTCTAGGTCATGCGGTCTCTAGGGTTATACTAGCAAAACATTAAAATCACAAGTCATAGATTTAAATAGTTTTAAATTGATTAAAACTCATCAAAAATCATAACATGATTTAAATATCAATATTAAATGATTATAATTACAAAAATTTAAAATTATCCTTATTTTAGAAAAGTAGGTGTTACATATATAGATACTCCTGTAAAAACTACTATGCAGTACTAGTACACTATTATACTATTATGTCACGCTCTCCCATGTTAAATATAGTATATTAAACTTTCTAATATTAAAATATCCTCATTACTCATCTATGGAAAGAGAGAGAGAGAGAGAGAGAGAGAGAGGAGAGAGAGAGAAAGAGAGAGAGAGAAAGAGAGATTGAGAGGGGCGAGTGGAAATGAGAGGTCGAGAGAGAGAGGGACTTACTGAGGGGAGCTCCGACGGTTCACCGAGGGTAACGCGGCCACGGTAAGCCAGCAGAGAGAGGGCGGAGCTCTCTATAGCTCGACGTTCGAGGAGAGTCTATCGGCGTTGGACTCTGACCGGCGTGCACAGAAGAGGTAGAGTAGGGGTTCACCATCGAGCATCTCAACGCGGTGCGGCGGCAGAAGAAGCTGCGGAGAAATGGCCTCGCCTTTGGCCACAACATGGTGCTCGACGTCAGTACCGTCCCGTCTCCGGAGGGTGAGGGTTCGATCGGCCAGCTGATGGCTAGGCGACGACACGTAGAGTGGAAGGTGGTGGTGGTTGTCTAGGTGGTGGCGGGGTGCGGTCAGGTGTATAGGGAAGTGGAGGTCGGCCGTGATGAAGTCCGAAAAGATGGTCGCAGGTGTCTCGGCACGGCCGAAAGAGGCCGAACGGCTAGATCGACGTGGCTCCGACGCTGTGGATCGGTCGCCAGATCAGGCAGAGGGAGGCGGTCCAGCGTTGGAGACTGTACCGGATTCTGAGCAGGTCTGCTCTTGGCACGGCAAGAGGAAACAAGTGGGGCACGACATTGCTCATCGGAAGTGGGATAGGTGCTGGTGGCATCCCTGATGACGATAGTGGTGTTGGAGAAGCATATGGGGTGGTTGTGATCTCTGTCGGCGAGGGTGAGGGGTCGTAGGGAGATGGTTGTAGGTTCTGCCTGATGTGTATTGGGTGTTCTCTTGTATACATATGCTTTTCTATAGGTTACTTAGATAAGATTGGCTAAGAAATGGTTACGATAGGATAGTATCAGTTTGGCTGGCCACAGCTTCCTTTGAAACTTGGATGGATTAACTATAAAATAGGAAGGGAAGGAATCTTGACTTAGTTTATATATATTTATATATTATATATATATATATATATATATATATATATATATATATATATATATATATATATATATATATATATATATATATATAAATATATGTATATTTTTAAACGAACCAAACTTTATTGAAGTGATAGGCACAAAATGCCGAAGCCTATACAAGTAAGCGCGCTCGTCGCGATAAGAGCAAAAGAAAACAAACTGTGTAGGTCGTGCACAAAATGGAACCGGGTCTCGACGACAGCGGACAGGAGAAGCGCGAGAACCCGAAAATAAGCTAAGAAAGGGCCTCCCAGAAAGTGTTAGGGGCATGAGAGCAGCGCCTCCCAGCTTTGAGAATTTGTCTGATAACCTCTTTGTACAATTAAGGATGGGGGAGTTGACGGACTTCATATCTGTATTTGTTCCTGTTCTTCCATAAGATCCAGGTACCAGCGGCTACGATGATGTCCATGGGAGCGGCCCCAGCTTGTCAGGAGATCATGGAAGCCCCCAGTCGGAGGGACAAGTCTCAGTCTATTGTGTAGATTGAACCAGATCTTAGTCGTCAGCTCACCAGAAAGGAGGTCGTACTCTACCGATTCCGAAGAGTGCTCCACGAAGCAGTAGCATCTGGACGCGAGGCTAAATCTGATGGATCTGATTGAGTCGTCCGTCGGTAGCTTCCGGCGTAATGCATGCTAGATAAGGATGGACCATTTGGTGGGAATGCAAGAATGCCAAAACTTAGTATACGTGGGATTCGACACGCCTCTACCTCTAGCAACTATTCTGGCGGAAGCCAGCGTAAAATTCTCGTACTGGTTAGGGGACCATCTCCACGTGTCAGGTGTGTCAGTGACCCAAAGGTTAGCAGCGAGGAGACCGTCAGCCGCCGGCTGCCCGAGCCAATTTCTGACCCTCTCCCAATTCCATCCGAAACTTTCCTCCCAAAGATCCCTAATGTCTCATCCCTGCGGTGTACAAACATTGGGCTAGATAGTGTCTGTACGAAGCCACCATTCCAGACAGGTCGATGATCGTCTGTCGTCCAACATAAGACAGATTAAAGGTTCTGCGAGATTGCATCTCCGAGTTATGCGATGCCACGACGCCGAAGATCTGTTATTGGTGACCGCCTCTGTCAGATGAGAGAATCTAGAGTATCTAGCTCTCATAAACCTCATCCACAACGAGGTCTCCGATCGCAACTTCTACCACAGCTTCATAGAGCATGCGTCCACGATGTGGGCTAGTCTGCTGAATCCCAGACCTCCTTCTTCAGTGGGTTTGGCCATGTTATCCTAACTGGCCTAGTGGTGTTTGTCCTTACCGTCGCTATGACCCCAGAAGAACTTGGCGAATAGGGATTCGAGAGAGTGGAGGACCTTCTTGGGAGGGTAACAAACGGCTAGGGTGTATAACGGGATGGAAGAAAGAACGTGTTTGATAAGGGTCATCTTGCCCCCATAAGAAAGAGTGGCGTTGTTCCATCCTGCGATCAGTGTGCGGATCTTGTCTACAAGGTGCTCGTATATGCCCGAGTTCGTCTTTCCGTACACCAGCGGGCACCCCAAGTATAGGAATGGCGGGTAGGCCGTGGCGAACGAGGTCATGTTAGAGAGCATAGTTGAGCGAGATTTGTCAGCTTTGTGATGGGTATAGATGACGCTCTTGTTGTTATTGACGTGCTGTCCGGAGCATCTGGTGTAACGTACGAGCGTACTAAGAACCACCTCGGTTGATCCGAAGTCTCCAAAGGAGAAGATAAGGATGTCATCTGCGTACGCCAGGTGAGTGATAAGTGGGCAACCTATGGTGGTATGGAAGTGGTAGAAATCGGGCATTCTGGGCATGCTATTGAGGCTTCTGCTGAGAGCTTCTGTCGCAATAATAAAAATGGTGGAAGAGAGGGGGTCCCCCTGTCTAACCCCGCGGGTGGATCGGAAGAACCCCGCGACCTGGCCATTGATGACGGTAGAAAACCAAGCATTGTTGATGGATCTGAAAATGATGTCAATCCAGGATTCAAAGAATCCGAAAGTCCTGAGGACCCAGATCATGAATTGCCAGTCCAGACGGTCGTAAGCCTTCTCCATTTGATGGCAACGTTCCCCCCGGGATGTGAACTTCATACATGTGATCATCTCTTGTGCGAGAAGAATGTTGTCAGTGATGTTCCGGCCTCTAACAAACCCGCTTTGCTCATCGAAGATGATCTTAGGAAGGAGATTGGACATCCGGTTGGCGACGATCTTCGATATGATCTTATTGGTGAAGGTGCATAAGCTGATAGAACGGAAGTCTTTGAAGGTTTCCGGGTTGTCTTTCTTGGGAATAAGGATGATGTTGGCGTAAGAGATGGACTTGGGATATCTCGCCCCTTGGAAAAAGGCTATGGTGGCCTCCAGTAAGTCTGATTTTAAGATGTCCCAACAGTTTCTGAAGAAGATGCCGTTGAATCCATCAGGCCACGTTGCACTGTGTTCATTAATGGACCAGACCGCCTCCTTGACCTCCTCCTCCGAAGGAGTAGCCAGCAGGGTCTTATTCTCGCTGTCGCTGATGAGGGATGGGATCTCGGACAGGAGCGCAGCATCTTTGATGATCGACTCTTTAGTGAAAAGGTTATAGTAGAAGTTTTCTGCTGCCGCATGAATGCCATCTTGGTCCTCCACTAGGGCGCCATTATCATCGTATATCCGGTGTAATTTTAATTTTTTTCTGCGGCCTTTGACACATGCTTGAAAGAAGCCGTTATTTCGGTTACCATCGGTGTCCCATGTCAATCTAGCTTTTTGCCTCCAGAATTCTGTTTCTACTTTAAGCCTGGATTTGAGAAGAGCTCTAGCAAGATTGAACGAGGCGCGGGCAGTCGGAGAACTGTGAATAGCGAACTCGTACTCGGCACGAATGACATCGTCCTCCGTCACCTTAATAGTATGGAAGATGTCTCCAAAAGCTAGCTTGCTCCAGGACGCAAATACCTTACGAGTTGCTTTCAGTTTGGCCGCCATCCGCACCATAGAATCGAGGATCGAGACAGAGTTCCAAGCGTCGTTAATGACGTTCTGGAATTGGGGATGATGATGCCAGAAGTCGAGGAAGCGAAAAGCTTTTTTAGTGCTGGTGTGGTTGTCACTGATCCTGATGAGCAGAGTGGAGTGGTCCGATTCCGTGGAGTTTAAATAAGAGAGGTAAGTGATCAGGCCCATATCAGACCAACTGTCGTTGACCATCGCTCGATCCAAACGAGTGTATTGTCGATGATGACCCTTATACATGTTGCATCAGGTGAATGCACTGCCGTGGAAGGGGATGGGGGTTAGGTTTCTGTAGAAGATAAAGTTGTTGAAATCATCCATCGCAGGCTAGGGAGGCGATCGACCCCCGACTTTCTACTCTCGTGCAGGACACCGTGTTGAAATCTTCGATGCAGAGCCACGGAAGACCCTGATAGGGGAAGGTGGCTTCCAATAGGTCATCCCAAAGCAGACTTCGTTCGGGGATGTCACGACTTCCATAGACGACGGAAAGGATGGAGCGGGACTTGAGGGTTGGATGCTCGACCCAACAAGATAAAGCCTGAGGCAAATCTTTTATGATGCCAAATCTGAATTTCGGCGTGAAGAGTATCCCGATGTCATTGCATCCAGAGATGGCGTAGGGGAATCCTACCTTGAGTTGAGTGGCTTTGATTCTTCTTTAGGGGATTTTTGGTTCAATAATGATTAAGAGGTCGATACGGTTGGTTTTCTTGAGGCTGAAGATTCTATTCAACGTCGGTTTGTTCCCAAGCCCTCTAACGTTCCAGGAGGTGATGTTAAGCATTTGATGAGGTGGTGGGAGGGGGGAGATTAATCTTCATGGTGGACCTAGTTCTCATGGCCATCTACTACTTTTGTTTGTTTTTGTTCTTGTTCCTTTTGGAGGAGGTTTTTTTGGTGGGTGAGGTGGTGTACCCGTTGCCCCCGATGTCACTGATATTCCCGTTACTGATTTCTGGCCAGGATGGCTCATTTAGATTATCCTTCAGTTCGCATAGGGGATTGCCACTATCTAAGAAACCCGCTTCCTTGGCTTGCCAGAATCTGTCGGTGAAAGCGGGATCGACAATACCTTCCTCGGTGCATAAGGGGTGGCCACTGTCCAGAAGATCCCCTTCCTTGGCTATCCAGAACCTGCCGGTTAAGGGGGGGTTAAGGCTGGATTGCACGTCCGTTATATGGGGGGAGGGGACTTGAGAGGTCCAGCACCCGTCGAAGGGATTATCGACTCGGAAGCGGGGCAGGTTAGGATAGTGAGTAGGAGTCGAGGTCAGAATCCTTCTCTAGGCGGCACTCCGTCTGGTCCTCTCCAGGCTGGTGCGGGCGGCATGTGGTAAGAGGGGGAGAGTGAGACTCCTCAGAAGGGGGGAGATAATGAACTCAGAAAGGTTGTGGGTAGAGATGTTGGGTGGCGCGGTGGGTGCGCTGTCGATGTCTGGGTGAGGGGTGTGAGGAGAGTTATGCCGCTCAGCAGAGCAGCTGGGCTCAGGGGAATCTGGCTGGGCGACTACACTGAGGGCGGGCGAGGTAGGTTCTCTGGAGTTATCGGGGGCGCTGTTAGAAGTGGTGCAAGTGAGAAGTTCAAAGGAGTTGTTGAGAGAGATGACGGGTGGTATGAATTGAACGATGGCGGAGTTAGTCCCGATTGTCGGACGGAAGGAAGGCATTAGAGCATAATCTTCCATTAGAGGGGGAGGATTGGGGGACTGAGTCAGATTCCCAGATTCAGGGTCTCGATGAGCAACCGGCACGCGCGAGTTGCACGGGCTGGGCTTTTTAAGCTTTGGGTGGGCCCTGTAACAGTGCTGCTCGAAATGGCTGCTCATCTGGCAGTGTTTGCAGAAGATGATGTTGTTATCATAAACCAGTGTTTGGCGGTGTGTTTGGTCTCCGAGATCAATTTCTATGAGTTTGGAAGGATCATTCGCGAGCTCTCGCTCCACACATATCTTAGCGTAGTTACATTTGGAGAGGTTGCGGGATTCTTCTGTGATGGCTACCAGTGTCCCAAAGGAGGTGGCTATCCGTTTGAGGGCAGCCGTAGGAAAGCAGACCAGGGGCAGGTTGGGGAGGGTGATCCATGTGGATATGATTGTCGAGTCGAATTTGGGGTTGAAGTTAGGAGACCATTGGATAATTTTAACGGTTTGTGTGCCAATTCTGGAAGTGCCCTTGGCCCGGACTAGTGAGTAGTCTGGATCGGATGACAGGTGAAGGAGCATGTGCTTAGGGTCTAGCGGAGCGACCCGGTAGACTGCAGAGAGACCCCATCTAGCGACTACTTCAGTGACAAAGGGGATTTTCAGGCATCCGGATCCAAATTTGAGGACAAACATTTTATTGAAGGGGGCGGATAGGGAGGAGATTTCCAACGCGGTGAAGGGGACATGGATGGGGTATCCGACGGGAGGTGGCGAGAATACAATGTCTGGAAGCTGAATCTCTGCCGCTGGAGGGGTTAGGTGCTTCCCTCGGTCTGGCCGGAGAACCTCGACGTAAGAGGGAGCTCTAGGGGGGTCCACCGCACTAGGGATGGACGAGTGAGAGGTAGCTCCGGGTGGGGCCACAGCACGAGGAATGCCCGAAGTGGAGGGGTGCCCAGGAACGAAAGAGGAGGAGAGATTCGTGGGGTACACATGGGGAAGGGAGGTAAGGCCTCCCTCGAGGATGCTGACATCGGGAATGTTGTGCACCATAGGGGGGCGAGAGAGGCCATCGGCCAAAGGGGGTGCGCCTGCCATCGAGAGCACTGGTGCATCGAAGGAAGACACTGAAGAGAGGGGGCACAGCTCACCGCGAGAGCTAAAGGGCTGGAGGGATCAGAGCCCGTCGCCGGTAGCGCCAACGTGGGGCACGAAGTCCCAGGCAAGAAGGGGGCTCACCGTTGGAGCGGCACAATTTGTAGGTTGCACCAGGATGAACCTGGCTTGCGCTCTGCTGGGAGGCCCACGAGGGTTGGGCGCAGGTGGTTGGGTTGCGCCAGGCCTGTACGGCACGGCTCCCGGGAAGGAAGTTGTTGGGGTGCGCACAATGGGGAAGGAAGTGCCAGATCGACTCGGTGGCACATCCGAGGGGGGAAGGTGGATCGGAGGCCACGTAGGCAGGAGGGAGCACATGCCAACTGGTCAACGAGACTTGTGCCGTCCTTAGCCACGCCGACCGAAGGGCAAGGGAATGGCCAGGTGTTGACCTTAGAGGAAGCCTGAAAGAGCACTACGTGGGGGGGGGGGGGGGGGGGGGGGTGGCGCAAAAAAAAGGATGACGCATCTCCCGAGGTGTGGGATATGACACATAGGAGCTGGAGCTCTGGACCTGTGCCAGGCACATGGGCCTGCACGCCATCCGAAGGGCTTTGGGGGAAGTCAGATGTGACCGCCCGCGAGCGGGGCTGCGACGCAGGGCACAAGGCAGGGGGCGGCGAGATAGATGGCCCATCGGCGCCGGCCGAACCGGTAGGAAAAGGGACGTCCTCTGCCTTACCAGACGGGGGGCAGGAGGCGCAACCCGTTTGGTGCGCTAGGGGTGAGCCAGGTGTCGCCCAGGGGGAGGCCCGAGAGGTGGGTGCGCCAACGCGACGCCCGAGGGGGGGAAGTCACGTGGGGTGCTGGGTCCACGGGGGTTGGGAAAGGGAAAGGGCACCTGGCGCTCGGGACTAACGCCAGGCACATGGGCTGGCACGACGCCCGAGGGACGCATATGGCGCATTCAAATGCCATCACTCGTGCACGAGGCTGTGGCGTGGAGCCCGGGGCGGGGACAGGCAAGCCTGCAGGGCCAACGGTGCTGGACGCTACGACTGTGGGAGAGGCGAGCGGGGTAACTGCTGGGCGGGCGAGCGGCGATGCCGGTCGGGGGACGACGGGTGGTTGGGACTGAACCCACCAGCGCTCTAGGAGGGCTAGCTACTGCTCCGACCAATCGAGAGAGGGGGAACGCCGAGGATGGAAGGGGAGGGCGCTAGGGGTGTGGATGTTGCGGAGGCCTCGGCCGGGGGAGATAAGGGTGGCGGAGGCGTCGACGCCTCCGACGACAGGAAGTTGGGGAGGGACGAGTGCCGGAGAGGGACGGGAGGACAGCGCCTCCGACGACCTGCGGCCGGCGCGTAGGCGATGACAAGGATGGGTGGGGGCATGACGGTGATGGTGGGGGGGGAGACAAGGATGGGTGGGGCATGGCGGTGACGGGGAGGGTGGGGGGGGGACGAGAAGAATGGGGAGGGGGGGGGAGAAAGCCATGCTTAGTTTATATATATATATTTATATATATATATATATATATATATATTATATATATATATATATATATAATATATATATCTATATTTTTTTTTAAAAAAAATATATATATATTTTTTTTTAAAAATATATATATATATATATATATATATATATATATATATATATATATATATATATATATTTATTAATTTTATATATATATATATATATATATAATATATATATATAATATATATATATATTATATATAATATATAGATATTATATATATATATATATATATAATATATTACTAGAAATTCTATTCTTATTATCTCAACCATAATATAAATATAAGATAAATAAAAAGTGTCTTATTTATATCCTTAGTCATAATAGGATAGCACCATTAAATCTAATATAAAAAGTATTCCCTCATCTTTACAAATGGAATAAAGGTTGAATTAGTTTAAAATTAAAACAGGCAAGGATAATATTAGTGTAACATTATTATAAATATAAATTAAATCTTAGAATTAAGTAATAGTTTATCTATCAAATTTAAATTACTTGTGTTTATTTAATACAAATGATCTGATGATCCAATCCTATAAGATACAAACTAAAATCACAAAACCCTTAAATTAGACGAGTCTAGATAATTCGAATATCATATATTAGGATTCAAACAAATAACTAATATCCTTATATAATTAGCTAAAAACGATAATTATATACTTTATATAATTTGATAATGAAATTCGAGGGTAATCATTTTTCAAACCATCACTTTAAGCTAATTTTGAATTAATCACAAAATATCTTTTACAAAATTTTTGACATAATTATAATAATTAAAAATAATAATAATTTGAAAATCTGGGAATAGGGTTATAAATTTACCCACCTTAGAAATAAATTCTTCCTCGAATTTAAGGACTACTTGGATAGACGAACTTGGTTGGTTGGTGAAAAGATAGTAAGAGATTATGATAGAGAATTTTGATCAAATAAATGAAAAGAAAAGAAAAGTCTTTACTAAGAACGTTGATTCAGTTAGGGATATTTTTTTTGAAGACATAAATATGGCTTGGGGTTGGGACCATAGTCTATAGCCTTGGATAACGCTAACTGTAACCTTAAGGACAATTCATCAATCGAAGACTCTATCCACCTTAGAAATTTCTTTTTCGAAAGGCACGATTAGCTACTTTTGGAATTATATAGGTATGGTAGACGATCAAAATTTAGATCAACTTTAAAAATGGTTAAACTTACTTAGTTACAACTAGGATGCAATCACGATCAAGGTTAATCCTGCAAGTCATCCATGCATGATCAAAATTTAAAATTTGGCAGGAGCATGAACATGGTTGGAATAATCATGATCACAGCGGAAAAATTTAAACGTTAGCAATAATAGAGCTTGAAATATAGGCACGACTCTGACTATAGTCAAATAGTTTAGTATGATCAAAGTCGTTTAGGAATGATCAACATTTTGGCACGGTCAAAAAGTCAAGGAAAATTGTTTAGGTATGGTTATAGAGTCAAGACCTAGATATGGCTGTGACTCTAGTGAGATGGAATCAAAATATACTAAATGGTTACTATGAGTGAACTAATAGGATGGTAAGAGAGGCTACAAGGCTCACCCAGAAAACATACAAAAAAATAAGATACAAAATCAATTTAAAATGATGGTGTATAGTCATATGATAATAAAAGATATAGCCTCTATGATGTTCGAAAATCGTAAGCATACCCGAAGTCACTTTACCGAGAATTCATAACTCGCCAGTGTACAGTTGGCTGCAATAAACGCTTGGTTCCATGACTCAAGCAAGGATACGATATCGGATACCCTATCAACTTTATCCAATATTGTCATAACAACTCAATGATGAAAATAGGACAACTAAGACATAGCTTTAATGATATTCAATAACTTACGCTTACCTAAAATTATTTCAAATTA
>JANAVB010020398.1:7108148-7272808 GCA_029216955.1 Iris pallida | reverse complement strand
AAAAAAAGGAATTAAAATGGATTTTTATGAATTTGGGAAGATGGAGATTACCTTCCTTTCTAAAAGTTGATTCAACACAAAAGAGGCAAGAACAAGGAATGAGAGGTTTTAAGGGGAAAACCATGTTGGCCAGCCACTATGGCTGAAATTAGGGTTAGGATTTCATGGCATAGGCCTTGGGCTAAGTTTTATTGTCATGAAATAAATTCCTAAGTCATTGAACCTAATCTCTATTTCTCCTATTGAAACTAGAGTTCTAATTGACTAAATTGGGTTGACTTAAGTTAGACTAGGGTCTCACCATGTAACCAAGTCACCATAGTTAGAGTCAACATCTAGGTGGTCTCCAAAGTCTCAACTAGCCAAAGTGAAATAACAATCACCACTTCAATAAATTAAAATAAATTCAAAAATTCTCAAATGACGAAAATACCTCAAGCTAAAATGTGGTAGTGACAATCTCCCTCCTTAAAAAAATTTTGTCCTCAAATTAAAAGATGAAACTAAACTGATAAGAAGGATAGACATCTACCTCAAGGTCCAAAAAGATATGGTATCGCTCGTGCAGCTCCATCCTTCCGCTCCCGGGTAGACTCTCTAGAGAATGATGCCTCCATACGACGCGATCCAAGGGTCCACTTGGTTTCTCTGTACCTTCTCTCAGCGATCCAGAATCTCTACTGGCTGTTCTAGATAACTGAGAGGTCCCAGCTCATCTCCGAATGATCAAGTACATGGCTGATCAGCCATATACCGTCTCAACTGTAATACGTGGAATACGTGTGGACACCCATAGTGCAGGTGGCAAGTCTAGCATGTATGCCACATCACCGACTCTTCCACTGATCATGAAAGGTTTCGATGAAGCGCGAGCTAAGCTTCCCACTCCACCAAAACGTATGGTACCATGAGTCAGAGATATCCTCAAAAAAAACTATTTCTCCGACCTAAACACAAACAAGGTATCAGTTACTAAATAATTAAACATGATAAAACAAACAAACAAAAACCTACTTCTAATCTGATCTCTAATTGTACCGCAAACTCCAAAGGCCTCAGGGGGCTATCGGTCAATACCGATGTCTGTCCTGCGCCACGCAAAGATTGTCCTGATGAGCTTCACCTTCTCGGCTGCATCAACAACCATCTCAGGTTCTTATAAGCTAACGCTCCACATCATCCCTAGATAAGGGTGTAAGACATCTACGTCCGTACAGAGCCACGAAAGGTGACATCTCAATGCTGGCCTGATAACTGTTGTTGTCAGCAAACTCCACCAAGTGTAGGTGATCCTCCCAGGATCCTCCAAAATCTAAGATGCACGTCCGCAGCATGTCCTCGAGCGTCTGAATAGTCCTCTATGACTGTCCGTCCGTCTGGGGCGGTATGCAGTACTAAACTTGAGCTGAGTGCCCAAACTAGTCTGCAGACTCTGCCAAAAATAGAAAGTAAAACAATTATCCCGATCCGAGACAATGCTGACCTGAACTCTATGAATCCTGACAATCTACCGCATGTACATATATGCAAGCCTCTCAGTAGACGTACCCACTTTAAATGGCAAAAAGTGGGCTGATTTGGTAAACCTGTCTACGATGACCCAAATTGTGTCTTTTCTTCCTGGTGTACGCCGCAATCCAGAAACAAAATCTATTGTGATGTGCTCCCACTACCACTCTGGAATAGGCAACGGCTGCAATAAACCCCCTGGCCTCTGCCTCTCTGCCTTGACCTGCTGACAGACCAAACATCTGGCTACGAAGCGAGCTACCTCCCGCTTCATCCCATACCACCAGACGTGCTCCCTATACATCTTGTTGGCACCAAGATTTATAGAGTACTGAGATCGGTGGTCCTCCTGTATGACCTGCTCCCTGAGCTCTCCTTTGGGCACACACAGCTTGTATTCGTGCCTCAAAGCGCCATTCTTTGCAAAAGTAAACTCACTATCCACCAGCCCTGTTCGAACCTGCTCTCGGATACACCGTAGAGCAACATCCTCGAACTACGTTGACTTGATCCTCTCTATCAAGTCCGACTAAATCTGAAGGCCCCACATCTGCATCTGAACTCCTGGCACAATCACCTCAATTCCCAAGCTCTCCAAATCTGCTAGCAAGTGACGATCCATGGTCAAACATATGGCTGTCGGATACCTACTAAAGGCATCGACAACCACGTTGGCCTTCCCTGGGTGATACTGTAGTAAAATGTTGAAGTCCTTCATCAACTCCAACCACCTGCGCTGCCTCATGTTGATCTCCTTATGTGTAAAAATATACTTCAAACTCTTATGATCTGTAAAGATTTTCACCCGCTCTCCGTATAAGTAGTGTTTCTATAACTTCAAAGCAATAATCACTGTTGCCAACTCCAAGTCGTAGGTAGGGTAGTTCTTCTCATGGGGACATAACTGCCGGGAAGCATAGGCAATCACCATCCCATGCTGCTGCAAGACACGACCCAAACCCTTCCCCGAGGCGTCACTGTAGATAGTGAACCCTTTCGATCCTGATGGCAATATCAGAATCAGAGCTGTCGTCAGCCGCTTCTTCAATTTATCAAAAGCAACCTGACACTCCTTTGACCAAACAAACTATGCATCCTTCCGGGTCAGCCTAGTCAACAGCTCTACAATCTGGGAGAAATCCTGCACGAACCTCTTGTAATAGCCTGCCAGTCCCAAGAAGCTCCTAATCTCTGCTACTGAACTCGGTGCCGACCAAGCCTCAACTGCTGTGATCTTCTTCGGGTCCACTGAGATCCCATCTCCAATCACCATATGACCCAAGAAGTTAACTCTGTCTAGAAAGAACTCGCACTTCGAGAGCTTGCCATAAATCCTCTCCCTCCTGAGTGTCTCCAGAACCACTCTTAAGTACTCCTTATGCTCCTCCTCAGTCTTCGAATACACCAGGATATCATCGATGAACACCACCACAAACTTGTCCAAGTACTGGTGGAACACGTTGTTCATCAAGTTCATAAATACCGTCGGGGAGTTGGTTAGCCCAAACGGCATCACCAAGAACTCAAACTGCCCATACCGCGTCCTAAATGCGGTCTTCAGAATATCCTCCCTCGTTACCTTCACCTGATGATAACCTGACCTCAGATAAATTTTCGAGAAAACCCGAGCTCCGCTCAACTGATCAAAGAGATCATCAATCCGCGGCAGTGGGTATCTGTTCTTGATCATCAGGTTGTTGAGTGCCCTGTAGTCGATACACATCCGTACCGACCCATCCTTCTTGGGTACAAAGAGTACCAGTGCACCCCAAGGTGAAGAACTCGATCGGATGAAGCCTTTGTCCTGCAGCTCATCCACCCGCTTCTTCAATTCTACCAACTCACTGTTGTTCACTCGATATATATGCTGAGAAATTAGTTCCGTGCCGGGAACCAAGTCTATCGAGAACTCAATATCCCTGTCTGGTGGAAGTCCTGGAAACTCCTCAGGAAAGACGTCCATCAACTCCGCAAACAAAGGATGTGGAGCCACCTGCTCCTCAACCGAAATTCTGCAGAAAAGTTCGCTGCTCTGATCCGTCTGACGTCGGATGAACTCGAACTCTGGCTCTTTTGGCGCTCCAAATAGAACTCTGCCTCCTTGGCAATCTATGCTGGCGTGATGCCTGCTCAACCAATCCATACCTAATACGATATCGTAGTTCGGTAGTGGCATTACGAGCAGACTCATCTCCAACTCTCGACCTCCCAAAATAATACTCCGCTCTCTGCAAAAATAACTCACGAGGATAACACCACCCCCGGTCATGATCTTTCAGGTCCTAGGCAATGGTTTAGATACAAGGCAGTATCTAATAGCAAATGATACCGACACAAAACTATGGGAAGCCCCGGAATCAAATAGAGCGAAAGCTGGAATGGAGTCGAGAAGAACCGAACCTGCAATCAACTCCCCAATGGCCTCAACATCCTCGGCTGCCATGGCGAAGGATCGCCCCTACTGACCTCCCCGAACCTACTGCTGATGCTGGATGAACCTCTGCTGCTGAGTCTGTAGTGGTCCCTTCTGCTGTCCTGTCGGAGCCTTGGCTTCCGCTTCCTGTACTGCTCTGCCTCTGAACTGAGAGCACTCCTTCAGTTGATGATCAGCTGCTCCATATAGTAGGCACCTGCCCAATCTCTTCCTGCACTCACTCCACCCGTACCCTGACTTCTTGCAGTAAGCACAACTGATGGTCTGCTGTCTCGGTGCCTGCTGCTGCACCCTCGGCTGCTGAGTTTGCTATCTCAGTGCCTGCTGCTGTACCCTCGGCTGCTGATGCCGCACCTGCTGAAAAGGTGCCTAGCCTTGCTGCTGAAACTGCTGCGGCTGGAACTGCTGCTGATGCACCTGTCTCTGCGGCTGCTGGTGCTGAAAATGAGGCCTCTTGGCCTGGCCCTCGCTGCTGGATCCCTGGAAGTCCCGACCTCTCTTCAGTTTCAATCCCAGGTCGTCCTCCGCTGTTATAGCTCCAGTAAAGATCTCCACGAAGGTAGCATTCTGGTCACTCTTAGTCAGTGATCGAACCTCCCTGATCAACCCTCGACGAAACTTTTTAGCCTTTTTTTTTTCCATCAGATCATCAATAAACCTGGCCAACCGAAAAAACTCTCCGGCGTACTCTACAACTGTCGGGTTTTCGTGAACCAGACTCTCGAACTGTGCCTCAATGCCTCATAGTGCCACATCTGGGAAAAAACTGTTCCTTAAATAGCTCCTTGAACTGCACCCATTTCTGACCCTCTACTCCCGCTCGGGGATCTGTCTTGTACTAGGTACAGGTTAAGTCCTGTATCTGACTGTCCATTGCCTCAATATGAAGTCTGGTTGGTATCTCTGCCAGCCAAAAAATCTTTTCAATGTGCTCAATCTAATCATCTGCATAGTGAATGCCCTCGGTGCCCAAGAAGTCTCTAGGATGCATCTTTTGGAAGTCCTGGATATCCTTCTTCCTCCAGTGAGGCTGCTGCTGCAGCCCCTGAGCAGACACCATCTCCACAGTCGTACGAACCAGCTGATGGGCCTCGTCGATCCCCTGACGGAAGTCGGCAGTCTGACGCTGCTACTGCTGCTGATGAGACTCCAGAATCCTCTCCATAAAGGAGAACAGATAAGCAGCATCTACTATCCCCGCATGTGGAGGCTGCTACGATGGAAGAATCTCAGGAATAACCAGGCTCTGCCTCCTAACTGCTGGAGGTGCTCCTCCAAAAGTAGCTGAAACGCCCACTCCTAAGGGCTGAACTGGTGCTACGGTACCAGGAACTGGCTGCACAGGTCGAGAGGTGGCAGACCCCTCTGCAGCATCCCCCAGTCCGGGGCGATGCGATCTCGTCTCGACCATCCTAGAGACACAGATCAAATAAAAAACAACTTCTGAGAATAAGTCAAAATATCAAAGGAGGACAATTTATATTCAAAGGAAGACAATAAGCAGCAAAATGTAGATAAACGAAATCTGATAAGGAGTTTTCCTAATGTGATTGAGTACCTTCAAAATATCCTAATCCTACTGCAGGCTGTAGTGATACTCTAGTTTGAATACCACTACATAAAACTAGACCTGTATGAGCCACCACTAAAAATGTGTCACGACCCACACCCTAGAGTAAGGGCACGAGAAGTGGGTACGTCCAGCCTACGTCGCAGTGTCGGCGGTAGAACGCTGTCCTAGGTCACAATATCTAACAATATAAGGTATCTGTACAGTATATACACTCCGAGTGGAGGTGATAATACAGAAATACAGTCTCAATCACAACTAAGGCAGAAATGCGATAAGATAGATAGATATGAAATGAGTCCACAAAAGATACAAAGATAGAGAGTCTAAGTGTCTAAGATATCACATAATCCAGAAACATCCCAAAACTCAAATACAGTAATCTAGAGAATAAATACAACTGAAAAGACATCCTAGACTAAAGGTGTGTCATCCGCTGCTAATGGATCCTGTTGGAGATCCAGGTCACAACAATCCTCTAGGGTAGTCCCATAATAAGTGGTACAGAGTGCCTCGTTCTCATCCTCTGTAATATTTTTAACAGGTCAGTCAGGATAGGAGCAAGAAAAATACATCTCTTGCAAATCATAACAGGTTAGGAAATATAAACATGCTAGAGAGTAAGATACATGAAAACTGAAAGAACAACATGATATAAAAGAGAGAACTGTAAGTAAATAGCTACAATATATAGAGAGAACTATAGTGACTAGTGATTCAGTGTACAAGATAAACATGTGAACAGCTGGATATGATTCATGGCTATAGTAAAGAAGTGATTCATGACTGCACTACTTTGGAATTATTCACATGTTTAGTTCTACTCCCCCATACCCACTCAATACACAAGGATCCAGTCAAGTTACGCTAAGATTCATGACTACGCTACTGGCTTATAATGAGTGATTCATGAATAGATTCATGAAGGCTCTGTGATTCATGAGAGTACATGAATCACAAGCAGATTTATGATAATAGAAGCATAAGATACATGATGTAAGTAAAATATACGAGAGATGAGTATATGATGCTCCCGAGAGGGATAACATCTCACGAAGGGATCCATATAGTACCAATCTGTGTTACCAACGTGACAGCATTCAAGTAAAGTAATCTAGAGCAGGAATATAATCCTAAACAAGATATAAAATAATCAAAGAATGTACTCGCCTGATATCCTGAGTATCTGAAGAGAATATAATGTATGAGGAGAGGTGCCTGGTGTTTACCATGAAATATAAAAGAACAGAACAATTATCGGAGGACTGGACTTTTACTTCACAATATAAAATTGCTTGTACAAAGAAAGCCTAGGGACGAAAACCTAGGTACAGCAATCTAAGTAAAATTGTTTATTTTAGATTCTGGGGGGGGGTGACGATAGAGGCTCGGGAAAGCGACGGCAGATCTGTCTTACTCCTTGGACGATCGGGTGCAGCCTTGGCTCTGTAGAAGAACTGCTTGGCGTTGATGAAGAAATGCTCTCTTTTCAGGCTCTCTCTCTGGCTCTCTGGCTCTCTATGTCTCTCTCTGTATATGTCGCACTGTATATCTCTCTGTGTATATGTATGTCTGTCTGTCTGTGTGTGTCTATATATTTTTTGCAAGGGAATGGCACCTTGCTATTTATAAGAGTGGAGGGCCACATTAGGGTTTACAATGATTGCCCATTCTTGAAAGTCGACGACTTCTTGATTAATCAATTTGGGCCATTAATCCTGAATGTGTTGAATCTGGGTCATTAATGTAGATTGTGCCGAATCCAATGAGTAATTAATGCTGATTGCAATAAATCTGCATCATGATGATTTATTGACGTTTGCAAATCTGAATGAATAAATCTGAATCATTCTCTGCCACGTGTCCCCACTGTTTGTTATGATTATTGGGATTCGACCCAATCTAGAGATTACTTTGATTGCAGCAGATTTGAATTATTGAGATATGGTCGACTTTTGATACGTGTCCAGCCACGTGTCCCAACTGTTGTACTCATGAGCCGCATGAAAGTCATCACACTCAAACCGCATGAGAGTCATCGTGCCCAAACCGTATGAGAGTCTCCATACCCGAACCGCATGGGAGTCGTCATGACCGAGCCGTATGAGAGTCTTCATACTCGAGCCGCATGAGCGTCGTCATGACCGAGCCGCATGAAGAGTCGTCACGACCGAGCCACATGAGCGTCTGCATACTCGAGCCGTATGAGAGTCTTCATACTCGAGCCACATGAAGAGTCGTCATGACCGGAGTCGTAACCGCATAGAGCTTATTCGATCCGCATGAGTTTCTGACCGCATGAGGCTCCTTCTGGCTGAGCCGCATGGGCTTCCATGTTGATTTTGGGCCGCCTAAGTCCCCCTGCTACTTTTGGGCCGCATGAAGCTTTCTAGATTTTGAGCCGCATGAACCTCCATGTTGAATTCGAGCGGCATAGAGAATCCCCTTTTTTCCTTGTGCTTGTGAAGGATCCCATCTCGAAAGTCAAGGACATCTCAGTCAACCTTTGTACTCGTTTTGTGGGCCCGGGTATCCCGAACACACGAGTGCGTAGGTATCATGTTTACAACTTTCCATCAGAGGCCCGCTTTAACAGTTAGCGGGGCGCACTGATGGTCAGAGGTTGGGACAGCTGACTGAGCTCGACGAGCCCGCGCTGCCCTAGACTTCTTCGACTTAGCACCCGAAGGTGCTAGTAGGAAGAGTCCAAGTTGGAAGGAGGGAAGAGAAGTTGGTGCCCTTTTCAAAGGAGGCAAGGGGGCTCTATTTATAGAATGGAGTGAGCCCTTTCTTTTTCTCCTTTCCGATGTGGGACTAAAAGCAATATTTTTCATGCTTCTACAAGACCCCTTTCAAAGTTTCCAAATTGAAAATTTGGAACACTTTGAATAAGAAGCATGGAAAGTAGAGTTGTTTTGGTGTGGAGATCATATCAGAGGTAGCATGGACGTGATAGGTTTGGGTGCTTCCGCTGGGGATTTTGTATGGACTTAACATCCTTGGCGTACCTTGGTTTTAGTTACGGATAATAAGTTGAGAGAGGGAATCATCATATTTACTCGGAGGTGATATGGACGTGGTAAATATAAGGTTGATGGTAGAGCTTTCCTACTCAGAGGTTATATGGACATGGTAGGAGTGAACTCGAATGATGATACATAGAACAACTCAGAGGTGCTATCAACGTGGAAGTTCTATGCATTGGGTGAAAGAATACTATAGAACAACTGGGCTCCGAAAGCATGTGATGATGAGGAAAGATGTGGATGTACTAGGGGACCTAGTACGACATTTGTGGTCAGCAGAGGACATTTGTGGGCTTATTATCCTTGGCGTACCCTGGTTCAGGATACGGATAATAAGACGAAAGAAAACCAACATACTTACTCAGAGGTAATGAGGACATGGCAAGTATGGGGGTTTTACCGCAGAATCTTCCTACTCAGAGGTAATGAGGACATGGCAGGAGTGGACTCAATGAAGGAGGGTACATAGAACGACTCAGAGGTAATGAGGACATGGAAGTTCTAGGTAAAGGGGTAATTTGTTTTTGGCGGAAGTGAAATGACTCAGAGGTAATGAGGACATGGCCGTTTTAGAAATTTGTGGATCTGTTACCCTTTTTGTGCACTGGAAGTGCGGCTAGTGGATCATGAGGAAGGATCTCTTTCAGGAAGAAAGTTCAGAGGTATGGTTATACATGCCTTACTATCTGAAAGAGTGACCAGAATATGAGTTCAGAGGCACCAGCGGGTACATAACTTGATAATTGTGGATGTGAGTTCAGCGGCACCAGCGGGTACATGACTCAGTAATCTAGAATATTATGGGTGTGAGTTCAGCGACACCAGTGGGTAAATAACTCAATGATCTGGAATGTTGTGGGTGTGAGTTCAGCGGCACCATTGGGTACATGACTCGATAATCTGGAATGTTGTGAGTGTGAGTTCAGCGGCACCAGCGGGTACATGACTCGATAATCTGGAATGTTATGGATGTGAGTTCAGCGGCACCAGCGGGTACATGAATCGATAATATAGAATATTGTGGATGTGAGTTCAGCGGCACCAGCGGGTACATAACTCAATAATCTGGAATGTCGTTCAGACATAATATTTCTTTAGAAACTTGCCGTTGATGGGCAACATGAGCAAGTCTCCATTTTGTTTTATGAGGCAGTAAGCACTGTTGGAGAATACAGCCTCGATGATGAATGGACCTTCCCATTTTGGCTGAAACTTGCCGACGGTCTTGTGAGTCATGACCATCGGCCTCCGGACCGCCAGAACGAGATCGCCCACTTGAAATGTTCTGATTTTAACCTTCTTGTTGAAGGCTCCAGAGATGCGTGCTTGGTATAGCTCGATCCTCTGCTGAGCCAGGAGGCGCTTTTCATCTAAGGCCTCCAACTCTTGTAGTTGTGACGGTAGTTATCATCCGTCGTCAATTGATAAGTGTGCACGACACGGAGCGAGGGTATCTGGGTCTCCAATGGGAGGACTGCCTCACTCCCGTACACCAGAGAGAATAGTGTATTCCCTGTGGCTGTTCAGACTGTGGTACGGTATGCCCATAGGCATTCAACAAGCTTCTCGTTCCAGTCGCGTTTGTTGGACGATACGAACTTCTTGAGTAACTTGATGATGGTTTTGTTGAATGCTTCTGCCAACCCATTCGCTGCTGGATTGTATGACGTTAAAGTAATATTCTGGATACAGTGCTTGTCGCAGAACCGATAGAAGGCGTAGCTTGCAAACTGCGGACCATTGTCGTGGATGATCCTTCGGGGCAGTCCAAAGCGATAGATAACGTGATGCTTAAGAAAGCTGATCACGTTTGAAGTCTTTACTTCTGCAAGCGGGACAACTTCTGCCCATTTGGAGAAGTAATCTGTGATTGTAAGTATGAAGCGATATCCTCGGAAGGAAGGTAGAGTAATCGGACCGATGATGTCCATTCTCCATGCTTCGAATGGCTAGGACACTACCGTCGGATGTAGAAATTTGGATGGTTGGTGGATGAAGTCTGCATGGACTTGGCAAGCTTTGCACTTTCTAGCATAGTCTATCGCATCTGCTACCATCATGGGCCAGTAGTAGCCCATTCGGCGAAGATGGTCATGCGATTTAGGGCCAGGCTGATGGGCCCCGCAGATACCGTCATGAGCTTATCATACGGCTTCTTTGGCTTCTGTGTTTGACAGATACCGAAGTAATAACCCATCGTAGGCTCGCTGATACAGCATTTTTGTCTCTGTATCGTAGAAGAATCTGAGAGAACGCCGTCTGATGGAAGTGGCTTCCTTTGGGTTCTCGGGCAGGATGTCGTAAACCACGAAGTCAATGAATGGTTGTCTCCAGTCTGGCGCTTTGTCGATCGTCTAAGCGGAATAACTCGCCACAAATTGAACATTGTTCTTGGGACAGACCAGTTCGTGGCCTATCACGTCCACCGATTGATGAGTATGATTTGGCACTGCTAGGGAAGAGGCCAGGCCTGCTTAGGCATCGGCTTCGATATTTCAGAGTCTGGGAACATGTTCGATGAAGAACCCCTCGAACGACGAGATGATGTCGATCGCTATTTGATGATATGGGATCATGTCTTCGTGGCGGACTTCGTATGAGCCTCGGATCTGATTATCGATTAACTGAGAATCGCCGTATACTTCAAGATATTCTACTCCCAGCTCTCTTGCAAGTTGGAGGCCAATGACCAGAGCGTTGTACTCGACCACATTATTAGAGCAGGGTTCTGTAAGAGAGTAAGCGCGATTGATCACCAATCCGGAAGGGAAAACGAGCACCACCCCGACTCCGACGACGATGTTGCCCTTAGGTCCGGTCCTTGAAGCACCGTCGAAGAACATTCGCCATATATCATCGTGGGAGGTTGCATGCGAGTCGGCGACCTCATCTGGGATTTCTTCATATATTCTGGATGACTCCGAGCCCGGGTGGGCTGCCAAAAAGTCTGCCAGGGCTTGACCTTTAACAGCCTTTTGTGGGATGAAGATCATATGATAGGGGGACAGCAATATTGCCCATGTAGCGAGGCGAGAGCTGAGTGCCCCTGGTTTGGTCATGAGGACCCTGAGAGGGTTGACTCGTGAGATCACATGTATGGTTTGTCCCGTGACATAGTGCCGGGTCTTCTGAATGGCGAACACCAGGGCGAGGTATTCCTTTTCCATAGCGGTGTATCGGTGCTCTGGCCCAATCATCATTCGGCTGAGGTAATATATGGCTTGTTCATGGCCTGTATCGTTGTTTTGTGCCAACAGGGCCCCGAGGGAATGTTCTATTGCTCGTACGTAGAGCAGGAATGGTTTTCCAGCAACCGGGGCCACCAGGACTGGAGGGTTCGACAAATATTCTTTGATGCTGTCGAAGGCCCGCTGACATTCTTCGTCCCATACGAATGAGATGCCTTTCTTCATGAGATGAGTGAATGGTCGACATCGCCCGGAGAGGTTAGAAATGAACCTCCTGATGTAAGCTAGCCTTCCTTGAAGGCCTCTGAGTTCGCAGAGATTTCTCGGGGGACCCATATCCATAATTGCCTTTGTCTTCTCAGGGTCTACATGGATACCCTGGTCGGTGATGATAAAACCCAAGAACTTTTCGCTGGATACGCCCAAGAAGGATTTTATGGGATTCATCTTCAGAATGTGCGCTCGCATCAGGTCGAATACCATCCTCAGATCTTGCAGATGGTCTCCCTTACAGCGACTATTAACGGCGATGTCATCAACATAGCACTCTACTATCTTGTGTAAGTAGTCTCTAAAGATGATACTCATGGCTCTTTGATATGTGACGCCGGTATTGTTCAAACCGAAAGGCATGACCGTGTAGCAGTATGTGCCAATCGGTGTTCGGAATGATGTATGCTTTTCGTCGTCAGGGGACATCTTAATTTGGTTGTACCCCGAGAAGCTATCCATGAATAACTTACGTTCGAAGCCGCAGGTGTTGTCAATCATGATGTCTGTGATAGAGAGGGGGAATTCATCTTTGGGGCATGCCTCGTTCAGATTACGAAAGTCGATGCAGATTCGAATCTTCTCATTCTTCTTGAGGACGGGTACTATGTTGGCGACCCAGTCAGGATGATGCTCCTCACGAATGAAACCGCTGGCTATCAGTTTATTGACTTTGGCTTCGATCGCATCCATGATGCCCGGGTGGAAGCGTCGTTGTTGTTACTTGACTGGCTTGGCATCTGGCCGAATGTTGAGCTTGTGAAGGGCAACCTCGGGGTTTAGTCCTGACATGTCTTCATAGCTTCAGACGAACACATCAATGTATTCTTTGACAAGTTCGAGTAGCGATTCTCGCTCTTCGTCTGTTAGGCTTTTACTGACGAAGATTGGTTTTGGAGAAGATTCGCAACCGAGATCTACTTGTATAACTTCATCTTCAGTAGGGGGTTCTCTCTGTTCGAACCGCTTTTCCCATTGTGCATCCAAATGTTGGGCCCACGGCTCTAGCTCGAGGATTTCAGGAATGTCTTCATCTTCTTCATAAGCGTCGGCGAATGCCATATTGACTGACAGGATTTGTCTGAATACGTCCCCGATGCTGGTATCCGAATCAGAAGTTGGTGATCCGGTTGAATGTGAATGCCAGTCACATTCTTCATCTGAACTCTCAGGGGTCGTCGTGGGTGTAACATACCCTAATCCACATCGAGTCTTGCTATAGTAGTCCCGTGGTTTGCCAGCCGGGACCGGTGGCTTCAAAGGTAATCGTCGTCCGGTGCCGTAGTTCAAGTCTGGCGTCGTCTCCAGATCATACCCCTGTTTTTGCATGAGATACTTGGATTAGGGGCAATAAAGATACAGAGATAGTCTTCCGGCATCTGTTTCAAGGTCGGCTTCTTCTATGGTGAAGGGCTGCGGATCGTCCTTCCGGCCGAAGATGATTGGATGGTCTC
The DNA here is from genome assembly GCA_029216955.1 of Iris pallida. Taxonomy (NCBI): domain Eukaryota; kingdom Viridiplantae; phylum Streptophyta; class Magnoliopsida; order Asparagales; family Iridaceae; genus Iris; species Iris pallida. The sequence goes on along the minus strand of JANAVB010020398.1, from coordinate 7,259,357 downwards.
CTCCCTCGATTATGCGGTAAGTGCCTTCCACTGGAGTAAGCTGGTTTGCGGTGTACACATTTGTCACCTGTGTGTGTAGGTGAGTGTCTATACCGTGTTCCATAGCATACATTGTACAAAGCTTGTTAAGCTCGAGGTAGTTCAAAGATAGCCATTTATTAATGAAGTAAGGTATCTTTTCTAGCGGGATTACATCATCTGCGGAGGGAACATTAGTGTGGGCAGCCACATACTTGGCTAGCTCCGGTTCCTCTTCGGCTACCCCCTATATAAACGAAGATTGAGAGGACGACCTGGGCAGCTTGATTGTCAGAGGTTCAGCTGGTGGAGCCGAGCGTGGGGTTGTTGGCAGACTAGCGACCCCCAGTTTGGTACTCGATGCTGGGAGGGGAGTGGTTGATTCGCTAGAGGTCCCAGACCTTACATCGGGGTGACGACTCTTCTTGGGAAGGCGTATCGTCATTGGCTTGTCGGAGGGATTGAGCTTCTCCGTTTGCGGCTGGCTGACTCTCGGCAGCCTGATTGTCAGTGGCTCCATTGTGGGTCTTGGCACTTGGCCAGACCTTGGCAGTCGGATTATCATATGCTTTTCTTATGCCGAGAGGCTGATCGCGTCCTTACGCAGAGTGGCGATAAGGGGTACGGACTTGCCAGGTTTGCGAGCTTGGAGATGGATCGTCAGAGGTTCTTCTGATCCTGTGGCTGACTCGGTACGAGCTTGCATATCTTCTTCACCAAGGTGCCTCTTCGGACTTTCGTACATGCAGGAGTCTGAGTAGTAGGATTCGACCCCTTTGAAGGGATCGATGTCGGCAAATTCTGTCCTCACGAAGCCGTGTTTGTCGACATACTTGAAGCACTGGTGCAGCGTAGAAGACACGATCATATAATCATGTATCCAGGGGTGCCCCAAGAGGATGTTGTAAGAAGTGTCTATATCTATGACGTAACAGGTGACTTCCGACTGAAGATCTCCAATTTGACACTTCAGACGAATCTTTCCAATTAGGTAGCTCCTGCCCGAATTGAAACCGCTGATGGCGGTGCTTGTAGGCGTCAGACGATGCATACGGATGCGGAGATGATGTAACAGACCCTTCGGGATAATGCTTATAGAAGAGCCAGGATCAATATGCATCCGATCCACTTTTACGTCGCCGATATATCCAGTATAGTATAGCGGGCGATCATGCAGGTTGGTTTTGATGAGCATGTCCTGCGGAGTGAAGACAATATTAGGCATTGCTCCCGTGCAAGCGCTGTCTTGGAGCTCTGCAGGCGGGTTCTCTCCCGTGAGGTTGACCTGAGCCAGGTATGCGTCGATATTTTGGAGTGCATCGCTCAAGGCCGCGTGAACATCTTTTGAGGGTCTCAGAAGCTCGTATAATGACAACTTGGCCGGTGTGTTGGCCAATTATGCCAAGATGTCGAAGTTGTAGGGCCTCTCCAGCCCCTGCAGTGCCTCTTTTCGGAGGGATTTATCAATGCGAGTCTCCTTCGGCCTAGGCTTGTCGGTCGTCGGAGGCTGAGAAGGTCCCGGAGTGTCAGTTGTAGCGGGCTGATGATCTTCAGCCGAGTTATCAGCCACAGGTTGGGATTGTGCCCCAGACTGAGTAACGACAACTGTGACTTCTTCGGTATCTGCCGAGGTTGTACGGCAGGATCTGACCTTTTCACTCTTCTTCTTGCGAATGAAAGATGGTGTGGACTGAGTTACTTCAGATACCAAGTCTGGATGGACCCACATGACTTCCCCTCGTGATGTGGTGAGGGGCACTAGACCAGCAGCTTGATCCCGAGGAGGTGGAAGATTAGCAATCTCCATTGTCGCCAGAGGGATGGGGACCATACCGTCTTGAGTTTCTGTTGGAGGGAAGTTGCCAAATTGTACTGACACCATATTGGCTACCCCGGTTACCTCTTCGAAATCGATGGCCAGAGCATTCGAATCGATGAGATTTTGGATGTACCGTTTTAGCTGGTAGCAGTCGTGTGTAGCATGGTGGACGTAGCGGTAGTAATGGCAGTACTTTGGGTTCTCCATTTCTGTCGGCCGAGGTTCCCGTCTTGGTGGAGGATGCTGAATTCTGTCTCCTTGTATGAGCATGTCCAAGATGGGCTTGACGTGACCGTCTTCGAAGGAGTAAGTGATTTACGGCCATTATTTGTCTGCCAGTTTTGACTCTGGTTTCTGGGCTGTGTCGGCCACCATAGCCGGCTTACCCTTGCTGTCCCGATTGTTGGAGGGGCTACCCCCATTGTCGTTGTTGGTGTTAGGACGCTTGCCCTTGTTCTCTCCGTCCGAGATGTGCAATCCCAATTGGCGAGCCTTCTTCAACCGTTCTTCGGCACTTGTGGCACTGATGATAAATATCTTCCAGTCCTTGAATTGACTTTTGCCCATCCAGAGGCTGATTGTTGGAAGCAGTCTCTTTTAGCAAATTTCAATCAAGGAGGAATCCGAATTTTCAGACGGCAACTTCATTGCGGTTTAGCGAAACCGCTCGATATAGTTCCTTGTCAGCTCTTTTTCCCCTTAGACGACGTCCATGAGGGTGGACATTGTGATGTCCTGCCCCACTTCGTCGAATCTCTCCAAGAACATGCGCTTGAAGCCGACGAAGGAGTGGATGCAGTTGTCTGGCAGGTTACGATACCAGTCGAAGGCGACTCCTTCCAATGCCCCAATGAATAATCGTGTGAGGATGGCATCGTCATGGGGCAAATGGTCGGTGGTGACCTCGAAGTAAGTGATGTACCGACTTGCGGAGGTCTTGCCATCATAAGGATTGATATTGAACGGCTTATATCTTGGAGGGAAGGGGGCATCCCTCCATGCAGCATGGTACGGTTGCCGTATTCTGAGGTCTTGAGAGTTTTTTCGAGCGTAAAATATGGCTCGGAGTTCCTGGACCTCTCTTCTCGCTTCTCGGGCCTTATCCACAGCAGTGGGGGCCGTTACTTCAGGAGAATTGTTGCTCGGATTCGGTGCCGCTGAATTCGAGTCTGCATTGACCGCGGGACCCGCGCTTGTTTGGCTAGGCGTCCCTCCTTGCAGAGTTGGAAGGGCCGCTTTGATTTTGTCCACAGACTTGACCAAGGCATGCAGTATGGCCTCCAGAGTGTCGATGCATTGGCGATCACTAGAACCACCTTGGTTGCTGTCCGTCATGAACACCGTCTTTACATGAGGAGAGATTGACGGGACGGTGGAGGAAGAGCCCTCCGAATCATACCCCTGTAGTGAGAAGTCATCGGAATATGTGGAAATGTCTTCCTCTGGTTCGAACTCAGAAGGAACAGTACCCCCAGTTTCTGAGTTCGCTTCGTCTTGGGAGTTGTGGACGTCCTCGGGGACATCGGGGTTTGCTGCATCTGATGGGAGAGTTGTTTCCCCCGGCTCGTCTTCTTGGAACATCGGATTATCATGGAGGTTGGGAGGAGTGCTACCCCCAGTCCCAGCAACCCCAGTGGTGTGGACGACGAATCTCCTACTGTGGCAGATTTCGTCTTAGAACGGGTACCTTGGAAAACTCCGGTGGTGGGCACTCGCTTAAACGACAGTCTCTTAGTCATAGTGGTTGAAATCTTCGGGCTGGGAACATTTGTCTTCTTCCCTCTCCCATCGGCAGGGACTTTCTGAGCAGATTTGCAGGAGACGACGGGAAATGCCTCATCCTCTGAACATGGTTGTTACAGTCTTTGGAAGACGGACTGCCGGTCTTCTTGTATCGTCGCGTTATTGCAACAGCAGTTGATGATGACTTGGGTACAGTGACGTCCGTAGGAGGACTCTTTGTATTCCGATGCGCCTTCTCTTTTCTTGCGTTTGTGGAGGATGGCCTCACGCAAGTCAGATGGGTCTGGATCGACCATGTTTGCTCCCTGGATTTCGAAAGACTTTTGGGAACCTCTCTGTCCGTTTGTCGCCGGGGGCTGCACTCGAGTGGTTCTGTACAACTTTCCATCTGAGGCCCGTATAATAGTATGCGGGACGCTCGGATGGTCAGAGGCCGGATCAGCGGATCGAGTTTGCCAAGCTTGCGCTGCCCTAGACTTCTCCGCTCTAGTGCATAAAGGCACATAGTAGGAAGAGTCTAAGTGATGCTGGAGAGAGTCAAACATGTATTCTTGGGAGCACAAGAGATCAGGACCATAAGAGAGGCGGTCGAAGACAGAGCCACATGGAGTAGGCGTCATGCAGCTGTTATCAATAATCTTCATGCGGCTGGTTGGCATAGCCGTATAGGCTTTCTTCATGCGGCTGGGCGTATCGGCCGCATGAGTTTTCTTCATGCGGCTGGATGATCTGGCCGTATAGACCTCCTTCATGCGGCTGGCAGACTAAGCCGCATGAGCATCCTGCATGTGGTTGGCAGATTTGGCCACATGAGTGTTCGGCTTCTTCTTGGGGCGCATAGAATCACTCTTTGTCCCTGCAAGTCCAGCATCGTAGTGCTTTCCTCTGCCGAACATGAGGACAGCAGAGTCCTCTACGGCTTGAAGTGGAGCCGTATGAGAGTCGCCTTCGCCGCCTTGGGTAGCGGAGAGTACTCCGTCCAAAGCTTCGGAAGGAGCAAATAATTTTGGCCTCCACTCGCTGCGATTTTTCTTTGTGCGGGTTCGCTTCTGGACCGGGCCAACGCTTCCCTTAGAGAGCATTTCTTCGAACGCCTGTTGGTCGAAACGGACGACCATCTTCTGTTGCGTGGAGCCAAGTTTGGCTGCATCCGATTGCGTTACCAACTCCTCAGCCGTGGAGAAGTTTGTCCCCAGCAGAGTCGCCATTGTGTTTGCCATGAAATATAAAAGAACAGAACAATTATCGGAGGACTGGACTTTTACTTCATAATACAAACTCGCTTGTACAAAGAAAGCCTAGGGACGAAAACCTAGGTACAACAATCTAAGTACAATTGTTTATTTTAGATTCTGGGGGGTGATGATAGAGGCTCGGGAAAGCGACGGCAGCTCTGCCTTACTCCTTGGACGATCGGGTGCAGCCTTGGCTCTGTAGAAGAACTGCTTGGCGTTGATGAAGAAATGCTCTCTTTTCAGGCTCTCTCTCTGGCTCTCTATGTCTCTCTCTGTATATGTCGCTCTGTATATCTCTCTCTGTGTATGTATGTATGTCTGTCTGTGTGTGTCTATATATTTTTCGCAAGGGAATGGCACCATGCTATTTATAAGAGTGGGAGCCTCATTAGGGTTTACAATGATTGCCCATTCTTGAAAGTCGGCAGCTTCTTGATTAATCAATTTGGGCCATTAATCCTGAATGTGTTGAATCTGGGTCATTAATGTAGATTACGCCGAATCCAATGAGTAATTAATGCTGATTGCAACAAATCTGCATCATAATGATTTGTTGACGTTTACAAATCTGAATGAATAAATCTGAATCATTCTCTGCCACGTGTCCCCACTGTTTGTTATGAATATTGGGATTCGACCCAATCTAGAGATTACTTTGATTGCAGTAGATTTGAATTATTGAGATATGATCGGCTTTTGACACATGTCCAGCCACGTGTCCCAACTGTTGTACTTATGAGCCGCATGAAAGTCATCACACTTAAACCGCATGAGAGTCGTCGTGCCCAAACCTCATGAGAGTCTCCATACCCGAACCGCATGGGAGTCGTCATGACTGAGCCGCATGAGAGTCTTCATACTCGAGCCGCATGAGCGTCGTCATGACCGAGCCGCAAGAAGAGTCGTCACGACCGAGCCGCATGAGCGTCTCCATACTCGAGCCGCATGAGAGTCTTCATACTCGAGCCGCATGAAGAGTAGTCATGACCGGAGTCGTAACCGCATAGAGCTTATCCGAGCCGCATGAGGCTCCAGAAGACTTTCGGTCCACATGAGTTTCTGATTCGCATGAGGCTCCTTCTGGCTGAGCCGCATGGGCTTCCATGTTGATTTTGGGCCGCCTAAGGCCCCCCTGCTACTTTTGGGCCGCATGAAGCTTTCTGTATTTTGAGCCGCATGAAGCTCCATATTGAATTCAAGCGGCATAGAGAATCCCCTTCTTTTCTTGCGCTTGTGAATGATCCCATCTCGCAAGTCAAGGACATCTCGGTCAACCTTTGTACTCATTTTGTGGGCCCGGGTATCCCGAACACACGAGTGCGTAGGTATCATGTTTACAACTTTCCATCAGAGGCCCGCTTTAACAGTTAGCGGGGCGCTCTGATGGTCAGAGGTTGGGACAGCTGACTGAGCTCGACGAGCCCGCGCTGCCCTATACTTCTTCGACTTAGCACCCGAAGGTGCGTAGTAGGAAGAGTCCAAGTTGGAAGGAGGGAAGACAAGTTGGAGCCCTTTTCAAAGGAGGCAAGGGGGCTCTATTTATAGAATGGAGTGAGCCCTTTCTTTTTCTCCTTTCCGATGTGGGACTAAAAGCAATATTTTCCATGCTTCTACACCTGGATCCTATACAACAGTAAAAGTCGCCACATGTCCAAAATAGTAAAATAGACTGCTACAATGCATTCTACATGATGTTCGGGTCAATCTAGGCTAAAGTCAACCTTTGGTCAACTCTAGTCAACTACACTAGTAAAACTAGGTCAAGCCTAACCCAAACAAGTCTTACTAAGCCTAGCTAGTCTATTCTAGCAAGCACACATCATCACAAGGCCATACAAGCCTAACAACACAATCTTATGTGTATACATGCCATATACACATAGGCTATCACATAGTACTACATCCCATATAGTCTATATGTAACACACATATTTAATTACCACATCCACCTATAGACTAATCATATAGCAAAAATTATATATATATATACATATTACATATTTAACAATTTAGATATTATATATATATATACATAATAGAGGGATATAGTGTGGCATGTGTGTGCACACAGGGTGTTAATATTGTGTGTGTCCAATATGAGAAAGAATGTACAACAGTTCTCAGTTTTAAAATATGTGTGTGTGTGTATGGAACATAGGCTAGGGTGTATCTCCGGTTTCAAAACAGTAAAATGTATGTCAATGTTTCAAATGTGTGTGTGTGTGAGTACAACCTAGGCTAGGGTGTGTGACAGGAAAGAGTGTTAGTAGATAGGAAAACAGTGTACACATTTCAGCCATGTGTGAGTGAGTGATATGTGTATAGGTGACAGTGTTCAGCAGTGCACAACATGTTCTCAGGTTTGTGCTTAGGTGTGTGTCAATAGGTTTCAATTTTGTTGATAAGTGTGTGTGTGTATAGGGATATTATGAAAATAGTGTACAAATTACAGTGTCTAGATTGTACAGAGAATAATGGTGTGTGTGTATATGTCATGGGAAAACAGTATGAATCTTCAATATGTCTCAAATCATGTGTGTGATGTGTATGTGTAATATCAGTGTTCATATATAACAGTTCTCAGGATTTAACATATGACAGTTCAGTTAAACAGTCCTAATCATTTCGAAAATCCAAAAATTCTAATCAACATGAATCCCTAACATGTACATTATCACTCAGATACATATAGGTGTATTAACATTGCAATAATCATTGGAAAAATAGTTTAAGAAATACATTTAATTCTCAGATTTCAATACTGTGCACTTAAGTATCAGACAATTGGGGATAACTAGATTTTTGAATCCAAATGCAGCTAATATCCGAGTCTAATGGTTGGTAAATATTTGTGTATGTGTAAGAGTGTCATAGGTGTGTCCTAGTGTCAAGAAACTGGACACAAACGTATCCGAATCAAAATTAACACACACGAATACACAGAACTGTGCACAGTCTCGTGTACGCGTGCACACGTGTCTAGCACACGACACACGACATGGCACAACATGTGTGCATGTCCACACACTCGCCTAGGGTAGGGATACAATCTTGATACCCTGAATCGTGTCCACGAGACACCTAGACACGACACGAAGCCCGTGTCAGCAGTGCCTGTGGCATGCGCACACTGCGGGCTCAAAAGCGTGTCTGACTCGACACGATGCAACTCGAGACTCGAGGGTGCTCGTGTCAGTCACTGCTCGTCGGTCCTCGCCAAGTGGCGCGTGTCAAATCGCCGTATCCAGTATAAAAATAGCCCGAGCAGCAGGATAGTGTCCCGCGGCTGCAACAACGAGTTCGTGTCCACAAACTGACACGACACGATACGACACGATACGACACAATACGAAAATCATCCACCAATGACACGAAATCATAGACGACCTATAGATCTACAAATCTATTCAAACACAATTCCAAAAATAGTACAAAACATTGGGTGTGGTATTTCATCGAACACGTAATTCTAGGTTAGGATACGTGTCCGATACGGACAAAAAATCAAATGCAATTGACACCAAACCTCCACTACAGCTAGGGGACACCTAGATCTAGGCTACCATGCAAAGAAAACAAAATCTAAATGCGATTTGAAGGGTATTACCTATAGGATGTCAAATGGCAAGAAAAGCCCCAAATCGATTGATTCTCGTTGCTAGCTAAATTCTCCAAATTGTTCCCAAACTGAAATTACTCTCCATGAGTATCAAATAGAGGATGATTAGACTCTATTGCAAAAGATTTGGATCAAAAAGGAATTAAAATGTATTTATTATGAATTTGGGAAGATGGAGATTATATTTCCTTTCTAAAAGTTGATTCAACACAAAAGAGGCAAGAACAAGTGAATGAGAGGTTTTATAGGGTGGAACCAATGTTGGCCGGCCACTATGGCTGAAATTAGGGTTAGGGTTTCATGGCATGGGCCTTGGGCCAAGTTTCATTAGTCATGGAAATAAATTTTTAAGTCATAAGTCATTGAACCTAATCTCTATTTCTCCTATTGAAACTAGATTCTAATTGACTAAAATTGGGTTGACTTAAGTTAGACTAGGGTCTCACCATGTTAACCAAGTCACCATAGCTAGAGTCAACATCTAGGTTGGTTTCCAAAGTCTCAACTAGCCAAAGTCAAAATAATAATCACCACTTCAATAAATAAAAATAAATTCAAAAATTCTCAAATGACCAAAGTACCCTTAAGCTAAAATATGGTATGACAGCTCCGGATGGTCACCATCGAATAGATGGTATGGAAGATCCTTCAGCTTCTCTATCAATCTGGCCAAACAAAACCAGTGGGGTCAGACCCCCAATAGCAAGTACCACAAAGGAAGCCAAACTTACGAACTAAAACCAGCAATAACTAACACATCAACGGTTAGAGAAAGCAATAAGTAATGCCGATCGAGACTCATGCACTACCAATGCACTCATCCCGAACTTAGAAAGACAATAAGTAAAGCATCTTAGAGCGTAAGGTAATTAACATGCGACGTTATGCGAAATGTAGACTTGTTAAGTAAACGGAAGCTTGAGAACATGTAAAATCAATTGATCATGTAAGCATGTGAGCCACCCGGGTCATGAGAGCATGTTGACTTAGCATAAGGATCACGTAAAGCTTGTGAGATAACTGAACATGTGAGCATGTGGGATAACTAGAGCATGAGAGCATGTGAGAACTATATAGAACGACAATTATAGGATGACTTAGGAACTATTTCGGAGTCGAGTTACAACCCGTAAACCAAACAAGGACCGGGTTTGTAACCCTTCTCCTGAACAGAACTTAGTCTCTAATCATTATATAGCATAAGGATCATGTATAACTTGTGAGTACTGAATAGGACAACAAATGATAAGATGACTTGAGGGCTATTCCGGAAGCCAAGTTACAACCCTTAATCCAAACAAGGACCGAGGTTGTAACCCTTCTCCGGAACAGAACTTAGTCTCCGATCACTCATTGACAATAGTAAAGCATGAACAATAATGTACTGAAATAAACATGCGGATACTGCCTAGACAAAACTAGACTGGACTGGACTGACTCCATCCATCAAACACGGCCAAGCAACGAGTACGGCTTGATAAGTTAACTAAATAGGGTTATCATAAGCCTAGTTACTAACAAGATGCAGTGAGATATTTCCACAGTCACAAGCCCTGTAGCTATCCAGCTATTATTCTGCAGGTTGAGAGTTGTATTAGGTGGATATATCGTCCAGGAGACAAATGTATCCCATGGTGACTTGGGGGTGAAACACATGACAGTGTGCTGGAAATGTGCTCTACTCGACGGCAGGCTACAAGTCCAATTAAAGCGCCCAGATAACGGGATCGCCTGTGACTGGAAAATCTCTCTATATGAACTACTTGATCAATCTAGTCATTAACCTAGTCAGATTCAGTATGAATCCCTGACCGCGGTAACCAGGAATTCATGTCCTAAACATGATGCAGACGAGATATGTAGCTTGTTCACGCATACACAATATATTCAACCACGGTATTCAAAAGAGTTACATTAGAAAGGGAATAGCCATCGCAATAGCATCTTTATTAAGCATGTCATGTTAGGTTTACTTGACATGTAAATAGTACTTGTCAAGAGTGCGCCTCTACGGGCAACTATCATGTAAGCAAGGAAAGATATATTCAAGAGTGCACCACGACGGATCCCTATCATGTAAATCAAAGAAAGACATGTTCAAGAGTGCACCACAATGAGTCACTATCATATAAAGCAAAGAGAGACATTTTCAAGAGTGCACCACAATGGGTCACTATCATGAAAAGCAAAGAAAGACACGTTCAAGAGTGCACCTAATGGGTCACTATCATATAAAGCAAAGAAAATCATGTTCAAGAGTGCACCACAATGGGTCACTATCATGTAAAGCAAAGAAAGACGTGTTCAAGAGTGCACCACAACGGGTCACTATCATATAAAGCAAAGAAAATGCATAAATCATGAGTGCACCACAATGGGTCACTTTAAAGAAATTCTAAACATGGTATAGATTTTAAATTACAATAAATCCGGAAAAGCATAGAAACACATATCATTTCACATGAGAAATATTCGAAAGGAAAGATTTATCCTGTCATATGAGAAGGGATAAGTAAAAGTAACTAATTGGCATAAAACAATAATTGAATCTGTGCTAGTGTTAGGTGTACAAAGGGTGTACAATCATTTTTTAACTGTACAAAGTCATCTAATCATGATAAGAATTTATTACAGTCGAAGAAAACCTCAAAAACGTCAAGTACAGTAAACATGCCAAAAGATCAAAACTATGATTGAAATTATCGCATATAAACTCTGATTAAAGTGAAACAAGATTGTTCTCGAAGGCAAGACAAAGATCTACAACTTTCGTGTTTTGAGTTTTCTAAGATTTTAGCTACAAAAAAGCTCAAAGAGGCAAAAACAGTCATTTGGAGTGACCTGTGCAAGAAAAACTGCCCACGGCGCACGTTGTGCGCAAGCACGACGCACGGCAAAAAATGTCATGACCCGCACCCTAGAGTAAGGGCACGAGACGTGGGTACGTCCAGCCTACGCCGTAGTGTCGTCGGTAGAACGCTGTCATAGGTCAACATCTAACAATATAAAGGTACATGTACAGTATATACACTCCGAATGGAGGTGACATAGAAATACAGTCTCAGTCACATCTAAAGTAGAGCATGATAAAAGATAGATAGATAGATAAGAACTGAATGAAATCCACAGAGAATACAATCCAGATAAGTCTAAGTGTCTAAATAAGTACATATCCCAAATAACATCTCAGAATCTCAATACAGTAATCCAGAAAAGATAAAGACATCCTAATCTAGGGGAGTGTCACCAACTGCTAGTGGGTCCTGCTGCTCGTCCAGGTCACAGCAATCATCTAAGGTCGTACCGTAATACGTAGGACAGAACGCCTCAGCCTCGTCCTCTATAATATTTTCAACAGGTCCAGTCAGGACATGAGCGAGCACAGTACATCTCAACAAAACATAACAGGTCAGGAAATATAGACATGCTAGAGAGTAGTAAGATACAGGAAACTGAAAGAATAACATGATGAAAAAGGAAGACTGTAAATAAATAGATACCATATATAGAGAAATATCAGTGACTAGTGATTCAGAGCACAAGTTGGTTATGTAAACGGCATGATGTTGTACACGAGTAATCTAAAGAGGTTGCACACGAGTAATCTACTGGATTGATTACATAAGCACTTCTACTCTCCCGCCCCAATCAATACACAAGGATCTAGCCAAGTTATGTTATCGTACACGAAGTATAGTCGCACACAAAGATCATGTGAGCACATGAGTATACACGATTTCATACAATTTGTACATGAAAAGCATGAACACAAGGAGTACACGATGCTCATGATAAAGTACACGAACACGAAATACCCGATGTATCCGCTAAGGGGATAACATCGCACGACAAGATCCATATAGTACTAATCCGTGTTTCCAACATGTCAGCATCATGTAAAGTAATCTAAAGCAGGAAATATAATCCTAAACAAGATATGAAATGATCAAAGAATGTACTCGCTTGTATCCTGAGTATCTGTAGAGTATCTACTATCCGAGGAGTGGTGTCTGTCTCCTATAGAATAGTACAAGTCACTATAAGTCTAAAATGATAATAAGATGCAATTCAATGCATTCTACATGAATCTAGGTCAATCTAAACCAAAGTCAACTCTTGGTCAACTCTGGTCAACCCTAGAAGGCAAACTAGGTCAACTAAGTCAAACAAGTCTCTTCTAGTCTAACTAGTCTATTCTAGCAAGCACACATCAATTCTAGACAATACAAGTCTAACTAGACGCTCACTATGCGTACAGACACACCCATAGGCCATGAGCCCTAGGTTATAGGCTATATCATGCCTAAGCCAAACCACATATCACATATTACCATATAAATATATATATCTAAATATAATACACACACATTATAATGTATAGGGTACCTATATGTGCATCTCACATATACATAGAAGGATAGGAATGGCACATGTGCATGTGTGTTCATGTGTTTGTGTGTGTGTTGAGAGACATGAGAGTGTCAATAGAGTGTTAGTGAATGAGGGTGTGAGTGTACATAGAATTGTGTAACAAGTGTCATGAGAGTATCAAGAGGGTGTCAATGTGTGATATCCTGGAAAACAGGAAAAACAGTGAATGGTATAGGAATGTGGCATGGTTCCTGTATACAGTGTCATTCCTGTGTGTGAAACAGTGTAGTGTATATGGTATAAACCTATGTGTGTGTGAGAGGGTTATGATATGAATGACAGTGAAGTGTCAAATGGAAACAGTGGCATGGCAGTGTAGCGTAACCTGGAAATCAGTGAGCTAACATTACCAACACAAAGTATGAGAATCAACACTCAATATTTGGTTTAAGGAAGAGAAATTAATTCTCAGTTTTAATATTGAAACAATCATTCAATCAACCAAACAAACAATGCAATGTATGGAGAATTAACATTCAATTTCAGTTTAGGAAGGGAATGGAAATGAACTCAGTTATTCTCAGGTTTAAGGAATCTTGTGACAGTTCATAAGGAAACTAAATGACAGTGAATTTGTAATGGAACTAACAAAGGAAATGAAATCAATTCGACAGATTATTAAGGAAGGAAAATCATTCCAATTAGTTCTAGGAAGGAAATGGAAATCAACTTAGTTTAATATACAATAAATCATTGTTTTGAATGTATCAGTCATATACATAAGTTCCCAACTCACTATCATTTATTCCATTCTCTTATCATAAACCTATTCTAATAAGTAAATCGAATTAATCATGAACTAACAATTATGTGGGATCATTTGACAACTGAAAACATCAATTTATAATAGATTAAAATGGATTCAAGTTTAGGAAAAACTGAATATAATGTGGTATCAGTCATTTACATTTGAAACCCAATCTCAGCATCAAATATTCCATACACTCAATAAAACCAATCCAATCTTGCAAAATCAACCAATAGAGATTATTAACCATGTAAAGGATCTAAAATGATAATTTAATCATAAATTTAAACAATTAAAATGGAATTAAACACAGAAAAATAGAAACTGGATAGTGTACCGAAAAACAGTGTCGTGCACGTGTTCATCGACCTCGTGCACATGACACGACACGACACAAGCCCTAAGCTTGTGTCCCAGTGTCGAGAGGTCTAGGGTCCTGATACCCTGATATGGGTCTACGATACGTGTGTCAGTGGCACGACACACGTATCAGTGCCAAAAAGTCGGCTGAACCCACACAGTGCACTCCCAGGGCACTTGCAAGTGCGTGTCCGACACGACACGAGGACTCACGAAACTTTGGGAGCCTCGTGTCAGTGTCAGCCCCGACCCGTGTTCGAGTTTCCCGTGTCCACATGGTGTGTCCAGTGTGCTGTGGCCCCCGAGTAGCAGGGGAACTGCCACTCGCGTGCGCGCGTATGGGACCCAGTGTGTTCCCGTATCCATAACGACCTTGACATGACACGAAATGTGTCCAACACAACAGAAACACATAAGCAAGTCTAAAACCTAAATTCCTATTCAAACAAAATCAGAAAACAAGGACGAAATGCCCACTGTGGCATTTCATCAAACACTTAGGTAGGCCACTGATACATGTCCGATACAGACACATTTTGGACACAAAACCTAGAAATAGCTATACCAACAGTTAGGGTATTCCTAGGGCATCCTATTCATGCATTTAAATCACCATTTTATGGAGAGGATTAGAAAAATACCTAGGTGAGTGAAATGGCTCAAAAAGCTTCAAAGAGAGGTGTTCCTCTTGCTACCCAAACTCCTCCAAATTGCTCATCCACTGAAATATCTCACCATAGCCAGGAAATACACAGAGATTAGAACCTATTGCATGAAATTTGAAAGAAAAAGGAGTTGAAATGGAGAAGATAGGGATTGGAGAAGAAAGGGGTTTACCCCTATCTTCAAACTTGCTATTTCCTAAAGGAGGCTAGCCCTAAGTGAATGAGACATTAAATAGGAGGGGGAATACCTAGGTATGGTTGGCCAAGTAGTGTAGGCTACGGTTAGGGTTTCACTAGTTTGGTTATGGGCGTCTATGGGCCTAAGCCATAAGTCATGGCTTATAAAATCACAAGCCATTATCTAACCCATTCATTAATCATATTCCCTAAATTAATTCTAATGACTAGAGTATCATTAACTTAGGTCAAACTAGGGTTTCATAATCTAACCAAGTAGTCATGACTAGGGTTAGCTTCTAGGACAGTCTCCTAAGTCACATGAGTCAAATTCAAGAATAGCACTAAATTAAATTATACAAAAAATCACTTAAATTCCAATAATTATAATTAATACTAAATAATTCCAAACAATTCCCAAAATTTTAAAAATGACCAAAATATCCTCAAGCTAGAAATGTGGTAGTGACAAATCTACTCCCCTTAAAATAATTTCGTCCTCGAAATTAAGATGATCGTACCCCTTCTAGGTCAAACCCCAACAATCAAGGTCAATAGAAAACTTATCTAAATCATGCAATTGGAAAGATAACATATAGGATTTTGGTAAGTGGTATCAGTCTGAGGTCTCATCTAGCCATTCAAAAGCAATCATAAGGTATCAAAACATACAACAATATGGTAGGGTGCATCAATTATCAAAGACTGGCTAAGATATAGGTCAAGGACTCACCTCCAACTAGGTCTGGTGGCTAGAACTTCCTTCCGAAGGCGGAGCCTTGGCTGGGATAAGTATAGCAGGACAGTCTCGCAGCATGTGTGCAGCTGACCCATATAACAAGCACACCCCTCTTCTCTTCCTACAGTAGTGCCATAAATGTCCAGGCTTCTTACAGAAGGTATAGGTAGGCACTCTCTCAGCTGGCCACTGCTGAACAGGAGTCTGGACTGGATAGGCTGGTCTAGGCTGATAGTCTGGGTGCTCATGGGGCTCTGGGTATACACTGCTCCTCGTCCTCTTAGAACTAGGCTCTCCTCCTGAATATACCAAATCCTACAGCAGTTGGATCCCGTGGCCCTGTTCCTTTACAATCTCAGCCTGAACTCTCTGTGCCTCCAACACATGCCGGAGAAGTCTGGATATCTGAGCTCCATCAGGAAACAAACATGTCGAGGGTATGGTATGGGGTACCGCTCCTGGAGGCAGAGGAGGAGGCGGGGTAGGACTCTCGGTCTTAGATGAGACTGTAGCTCTCTCCGGAATAACAGGTGGTGGAGAGAAACTCTCTGGTGAGGATGCTAACACCTCCTCGATGGCGGGAGGTGCCACTACCCTTGGGTCAGCCTGAGGGGTCACTACCTCCTGAGCAATAGGAGGTAGGTGCACGCTCCTAGTCTCCGGAGCTGCAGCGGCTCTCATACGACGGGCTCGGGTCATGGGTGCCATACTGAAAAAGAAAAAAAAAAGTAAGGGTAAATCAATCATCAAGGCTGTAAGGCAGTCTATCATTACATATGAAAACTGGTGAATATAAACAAAGGAGAAACAGCTACAAGAGTCACTATTCTAAAGCCAGGCTATACTATCATCCCTAAGATAAGGGCCTAATCACAAGTCATCAAATCATCATACTAAGAAAGGGTTATAACTAATGAATTTCTACAAAGAATTAGACTAGCCAACTAAAGTTATCCCTACTCCTAAGTTATTTGATGATGGAAAACAATTTTTTTTAACAGAAGAGAAATGAAAGAGGTGATACTTTAAAAACCCTCAAGATATAATCTGATAATCATATGCGTCTGTCCAAAATCATGATACTCAGAATCCTCGTCATGCTAGTGAGCAAGGCTACGATAATCACAGAGTCCTTGACTAAGGTACATACCTCTAGGTTCATGGTATTTAAAATTTTTGTATTGCCGCATACGACGGCAAAAACCTTAAATTCCCACACCAGAGAAATACGTCCAAAATCTGACTATATGTCCTCACTATGCCAGCTAACACGACTATCAAAGATTCTAGATCCAACAACTGAGGTGACCAAGCCCATTTGATTTTCTTAGAAGAAAAACAAACATAACAAAAGAGCAACATGACAAAATTAATCAATCAGCAAGGAACAGATGGAATCAGATTTCAACCAAGTTATAAAAGACAATTGCGGGAATAGAATCGAGAAGAACGAAACTTGCAGCATGATCTCCAATGGTCTGTGCATCCTCGACTGTCCTGACGATAGCTCGCCCCTGCTGGTTTCCCCTGGTCTGCTGCTGATGCTGCATGAACCGCTGCTGCTGAGAGAAATCGGGAATGACGGAAAAAAGTCTCTGTACAGACAGAGGTGCACCTCTAATGTAGCAGAAATGCCAAGCTGAGTTGGCACAACAGGAACTGCGGTCTCGAGGCCCTGATAAATAGGGCGAGAGGTGGCCAGCCTCTCGATAGTATTCCCCGGACCGGAGTGATGAGATCGTGCCTTCATAACCATCATAAAAACAGATCAAAACAAGAAGCAATTTCTGAGAATGAAGCAAAAATTCAAAAGGGAACAGTTTATATTCAAGGGAAGTCAATAAGCAACAATTTAGATAAAAGAAATCTGATTAAGAGTTTTTTCTAGTGTGATTGAGTACCTTCAAAAATATTCTAATTCCTACTGCAGGCTGTAGTGATACTTTAGTTCGAATACCACTACATAAACTCGACCTGCATGGGCCACCACTAAAAACGTGTCACGACCCGCACCCTAGAGTAAGGGCACGAGACGTGGGTACGTCCAGCCTTCGCCGTAGTGTCGGCGATAAAACGCTGTCCTAGGTCAACATCTAACAATATAAAGGTACATGTACAGTATATACACTCCGAATGGAGGTGACATAGCAATACAGTCTCAATCACATCTAAGGTAGAGCATGATAAAAGATAGATAGATAGATAGATAAGAACTGAATAAAATCCACATAGAATACAATCTAGATAAGTCTAAGTGTCTAAATAATTCCATTACCCAAATAACATCTCAGAATCTCAATACAGTAATCCAGAAAAGATAAAGACATCATAATCTAGGAGAGTGTCATCAACTGGTAGTGGGTCCTGCTGTTGGTCCAGGTCACAGCAATCATATAAGGTCGTACCGTAATACGTAGGGTAGAACGCCTCAGCCTCGTCCTCTGTAATATTTTCAACAGGTCCAGTCAAGACAGGAGCGAGCACAGTACATCTCAACAAAAGATAACATATAAGAAAATATAAACATGCTAGAGAGTAAGATACATAAAACTGAAAGAATAACATGATAAAAAAAGAAGACTGTAAATAAATAGATATAATATATAGAGAACTATCAGTGACTAGTGATTCAGAGCACAAGATGGTTATGTAAACGGCACGATGTTGCACACGAGTAATCTAAAGAGGTTGCACACGAGTAATCTACTGGATTGATTACATAACCACTTCTACTCCCCCGCCCCAATCAATACACAAGGATCTAGCCAAGTTATGTTATCGTACACGAAGTATAGTCGCACACGAAGATCATGTGAGCACATAAGTATATACGATTTTACACGATTTACACACGAAAAGCACGAATACAAGGAGTACACGATGCTCATGATAAAGTACACGAATACGAAATACCCGATGTATCTGCTAAGGGGATAACATCGCACGACAAGATCCATATAGTACTAATCCGTGTTTCCAACGTGTCAGCATCATGTAAAGTAATCTAAAGCAGAAAATATAATCCTAAACAAGATATGAAATGATCAGAGAATGTACTCGCCTGTATCCTGAGTATCTATAGAGTATCTACTGTCCGAGGAGTGGTGTCTGTCTCCTATAGAACAGTACAAGTCACTATAAGTCTAAAATGAAAATCAGATGCAATTCAATACATTCTACATGAATCTAGGTCAATCTAAACCAAAGTCAACTCTTGGTCAACTCTGGTCAATCCTAGAAGTCAAACTAGGTCAACTAAGTCAAACAAGTCTATACTAGTCTAACTAGTCTATTCTAGCAAGCATATATCAATTCTAGACTATACAAGTCTAACTAGACGCTCACTATGCATACAGACACACCCATAGGCCATGAGCCCTAGGTTATAGGCTATATCATGCCTAAGCCAAACCACATATCACATATTAACATATCAATATATATATCTAAATATAATACACACACATTATAATGTATAGGGTACCTATATGTGCATCTCACATATACATAGATGGATAGGAATGGCACATGTGCATGTGTGTTCATGTGTGTGTGTGTGTTGAGAGACATGCGAGTGTCAATAGAGTGTTAGTGAATGAGGGTGTGAGTGTACATAGAGTTGTGTAGCAAGTGTCATGAAAGTATCAAGAGGGTGTCAATGTGTGATATCCTGGAAAACAGGAAAAACAGTGAATGGTATAGGAATGTGGCATGGTTCCTGTGTACAATGTCATTCCTGTGTGAAACAGTATAGTGTATATGGTATAAACCTGTGTGTGTGTGAGAGGGTTATGATATGAATGACAGTGAAGTGTCAAATGGAAACAGTGGCATGGCAGTGTAGTGTAACCTGGAAATCAGTGAGCTAACATTACCAACACAAAGTATGAGAATCAACACTCAATATTTGGTTTAAGGAAGAGAAATTAATTCTCAGTTTTAATATTGAAACAATCATTCAATCAACCAAACAACCAATGCAATGTATGGAGAATTAACATTCAATTTCAGTTTAGGAAGGGAATGGAAATGAACTCAGTTATTCTCAGGTTTAAGGAATCATGTGACAGTTCATAAGGAAACTAAACGACAGTGAATTTGTAATGGCTAACAAAGGAAATGAAATCAATTCGACAGATTATTAAGGAAGGGAAATCATTCCAATTAGTTCTAGGAAAGGAAATGGAAATCAACTCAGTTTGTTATAGAATAAATCATTGTTTTGAATGTATCAGTCATATACATAAGGTCCGAACTCACTATCAATTACTCCATTCTCATATAATAAACCTATTCTAATAAGTAAATCGAATTAATCATGAACTAACAATTATGTGGGATCATTTGACAGCTGAAAACATCAATTTAAAATAGATTAAAATGGATTCAAGTTTAGGAAAAACTGAATATAATGTGGTATCAGTCATTTACATTTGAAACCCAATCTCAGCATCAAATATTCCATACACTCAATAAAACCCAATCCAATATTGCAAAATCAACTAATAGACATTATTAACCATGTACAGGATCTAAAATGATAATTTAATCATAAATTTAAATAATTAAAATGGAATTAAACAAAGAAAAATAGAAACTGGACAGTGCACAGGAAAACAGTGTCGTGCACGTGTTCATCGACCTCGTGCACGTGACACGACACGACACAAGCCCTGAGCTTGTGTCCCAGTGTCGAGCGTGTCTAGGTCTAGGGTCCTGACACCCTGATATAGGTCCACGATACCTGTGTCAGTGACACGACACACGTATCAGTGCCAAAAAGTCGGCTGAACCCACACAGTGCACTCCTAGTGCCCTCGTAAGTGCGTGTCCGACACGACACGAGGACTCACGAAACTTTGGGAGGCTCATGTTAGCCCCGACCCGTGTGTCGAGTTTCCCGTGTCCACGTGGTGTGTCCAGTGTGCTGTGGCCCCCGAGTAGCAGGGGAATTGCCACTCGCGTGCGCGTGTGTGGAACCCAGTGTGTTCCCGTGTTCATAACGACCCTGACACGACACGAAATGTGTCTAACACAACAGAAACCCATAAGCAAGTCTAAAACCTAAATTCCTATTCAAATAAAATCAGAAAACAAGGATGAAATGCCCACTGTGGCATTTCATCAAACACTTAGGTAGACCACTGATACGTGTCTGATACGGACACGTATTGGACACGAAACCTAGAAATAGCTATACCAATAGTTAGGGTATTCCTAGGGCATCCTATTCATGCATTTAAATCACCATTTTATGCAGAGGATTAGAAAATACCTAGGTGAGTGAAATGGCTCAAAAAGCTTCAAAGAGAGGTGTTCCTCTTGCTACCCAAACTCCTCCAAATTGCTCCTCCACTGAAATTTCTCACCATAGCCAGGAAATACACAGAGATTAGAACCTATTGTAAGAAATTTGAAAGAAAAAGGAGTTGAAATGGAGAAGATAGGGATTAGGGAAGAAAGGGGTTTAACTCTATTTTCACACTTGCTATTTCCTAAAGGAGGCTAGCCCTAAGTGAATGAGACATTAAATAGGAGGGAGAATACCTAGGTATGGCCGGCCAAGTAGTGTAGGGGGTATACCCTAACCCTAGGAGAATACCTAGGGTTAGGGTTTCACTAGTTTGGTTATGGGCCTCTATGGGTCTAAGCCATAAGTCATGGCTTATGAAATCACAAGCCATTATCTAACCCATTCAATATTAATCCTATTCCCTAAATTAATTCTAATGACTAGAGTATCATTAACTTAGGTCAAACTAGGGTTTCATAATCTAACCAAGTAGTCATGACTAGGGTTAGCTTCTAGGACAGTCTCCTAAGTCACCATGAGTCAAAGTCAAGAATAGCACTAAATTAAATTATACAAAAAATCACTTAAATTCCAATAATTATAATTAATACTAAATAATTCCAAACAATTCCAAAATTTTAAAAATGACTAAAATACCCTCAAGCTAGAAATGTGGTAGTGACAGAAAATTACACGGGCACGTGACCACGCAAGTTGCGCATTGCGCACGGGCAAAATCGCCCACGGCGCACGTAGCGCACAAGCACGACGCTAGGGTGTGCGGCAAAAAATCGTGCAGGCGCACGGCCGCGCAAGTTGTACATTACGTGCGGGCAAAATTGCCTATGGTGCACGTTGAGCGCAAGCATGACGCGCGGGCGTAAGACAGAAAATCGTGCGAGCGCACGGCCGTGCAAGTTGCACATTGCGCGCGGGCAAAAATCGCCCACGGCACACATTGCGCGCAAGTACGGCGCGCGGGCGCACGGCAGAAAATTATGCGAGCGCGCGGCCGCGCAAGTTTCACATTGCGTGCAGGCAAAATCACCCACGTCACATGTTGCATGCAAGCACGGCACGCGGCAACGAAAATACTGTATGCGGCACTGTTCATCGTCCCGACAGCACCAAATGGTTTGGGGAACCCATGAAAACAAAATGACATAACTTTCTCATACGAAGTCAAAATAAAGCAGTTCAAAAGCCAAAATTGGGTAGAATAAAATTTTCTACAAAATGGAACCATTAGATTTCGAAAATATCAAACTTTAAGAGATCAAAACCAAGAAAAATAAGAAAATCTAAAACTTAGATCTACAAAAATGTAACCATCAAAACCAAAAACCCAAAGTTCTAAAGAGGATTAGAATCACGAAAGGAAGAGAATAGAACAAACAAAAATAATATTGTTCAAGATTTGACAAGATATACTTGCCTAGGTTTTGGAGGAGGAGCAAATGGAGGAGTAAATGAAATAAATGAAGGAGAGAGAGAGAGAGAGAGAGAGTGAGAGAGAGAGAAGTTGGTTTTTATATAAAATCCTTCTCATCTCTACCCAACCCAAACCAACTCATGCCAAGTTAAACCAAACCAAAAAAAACCAAGTACAAGATTAAACCAAGTCAAGACTAAGAAAGACAAATCAAAACACGATCACCTGACAAATGTCAGAAATCTGTTTACGTACTGAAAATACATATAACAGAATATGAGAGTGACAGGCATGCCGTCGGCATACAGTGGTACACTGGCGATATGCCGGTTAAGGAGAAAATCTGTAAGTTGGAAAAAAATTTAAAATGTTCCGAAAACCAATAAAATTAAAAATAAAGTACAAATGTACGTATCAGTATATAATTACCGATACGGTGAGACGAGTCTCACAACTCTCCCATCCTTAGAAAAATTTTGTCCTCGGAATTTCCTAAAGCTAGTCGAGCAAGATAACCAAAACAAAAACTCAAGAAAATACAACTATCTCCATAAAACCAAGCATGACATATAAGTAATTGATGGCAACAGTAACATAAATAAATGCATAAGCAATAACACAACCACAATCAAGAAGGGCTGGAGGCATATGAATAGATATGTCTTCTGAGTCAGTAGAGTAGGTACCAACGTCCTCGCTGGCCTACGCTGACTCCAAAAATGGATAAAGGTCATGTCTCAAAGTAAGTCGGTACCAATGACTTAGTCTATGACATGACTCTATCCAGGACGCATCTTCATAGTCGAGATACCTGATATTTGTCACATGTCTCGACTATGAGGACATAAGAGTCGAACGAGAAACTCGCCTTCAATCATCGAATAAGTCAAGCCGACCATTGTACTCTATATATAGATATAATACAAAGTCGTCGACATGAACCCATGATATACTGCCACTACTTGGCCTGCTACTGAAAGACAGATCCAAAGGTTATAACTGAAGGAAGACCATGAAGATGGTACCCGAGACTCCCAAGGTGTTACCTTCATACAAATACTAGAGCTGCTCCTGGTACTGTGCATTCAACTATGCTCTGAGCTGCCTGATCCTCTGAGCCCATGATGGTGGTGGGTATTATGCCCATGGTTGAACATCTAGTATTGGCCCCAACTACTCGTCCACTAATAGAGGTGATGACTGAGGCGACTGAAAGGACTGCAGTGGTACATCTGGTGTTGTTGGTCGTCTTCGAGATGTCGGATAGGGGCAAGTACTAACTGAATTGTCCTCTGCTCCATAGCAGAAGCATCGTCTATTGGCCATCCGACAAACTGATCTGAGATGCCACATCTTGCCACAATAGGCACAGGCTTGTTCTACCCGATACTGCTGTTGGTTTCTCTGCATCTGAGCTTGGGTTTGTTCATACTACTGAGGTCCCTACTGCTAGAATGTATTGGACTACGTCGGTAAAGGCCTTTGAGCCTACTGATGCTGAACCGGTGTTGGTGCATGCTGGTTGGAAGGCTGGAAGGATAACAATTCAGCTGGACTCCTCCACGGACAAACTTCGATCAAGTGGTCTGGTGAACCGCATAATAAACATAAAAGTTAGCCCTCCGTCAAGTAAAATGAGTGTGCCCTCCCCTTCCACAGAAGGAACATACGGCTGGCAACTCTTGGTACTGGTATGGACGTTGGTCTGCTGGTAATTATGATGGACGTCGTGGTAAAAAGCCAGATACGGATGAATGGTACCTCTTACGACCCTCAGTTCTGGATGTGGTCCTCCTAGCTATATGCTCCTGCTCTCGTATTGCCTCTACAGTAGGTCGGACTCGATATGCTGACAGACTAAATGACTGGTACTACCTGGTTTCAATCTGTACTCCTTTTGGCTGCAAGTCCTCGGTTTGAAATTCCTCTGGTATTCCTTGACCGCTACGATCTATCAATATCTAGATACTCTGCTGGATAACGAGATCTCGTTGTTGCTGTGACTTTCTTATTTCCTTGATAATCCCCATGAGTACAGGTACATCGGGCTGATCTGGAACTACCTCCGCTCGAATTGCTGACCGTACAGGCACAACTGGATGATCGGGATGGACTGGTATCACTGCACTCGGGTCAAATCTTGATTCTGCATCTGAATGCTGAGACTGATCCTCCACAACTAGCCTGACAGAAGATTGCTGACCTGCCATCAGCAGAACCCAAACAAGGTAATCAGAAGGATTAGGAACAGTGTCCCTGAAAGTTAAAGGACACAATGATCAAATCAAGAGAACAGAAAAGATCAACGATTATGGCAGATATCAGGTCAAAGGAACAGAGAGAGAATAATTCAAAGGATGTCAATAAAGGATAATTGTGATTGAGATAACTAAACATCAGTAACCCCCACATATCTGATAAATCAGACCTACATGGACCACCACTAAAACCTATGTCACGCCCCAGAACCAGAATACGGGCAAGTGGGGACGGATAAGGCCAGCTACGTAATACCAAAGTACGCCAGTACTCTGAAATCACGTATAGGATGTCAAGATATGGGGGTTACTTCTGCAAGCCAACAATCGATCCTAGGTCAAGCAATCCTAGGTATCTCAATCTCAGGCAATTATATAAAGTACAAGAAGTATGATCATCAGACATACAAAGCATCCCAAACCATATATACATGGATGATCATGAAGCTAGTAATACAAAATCGAGAACTAGCAAGAGTAATAGTCATACATGATAAGCTCTAGCTATAGTCTAGAATACGCACATCATGTTTAGGCCCGTAGGCTAAATATCAAGAACCAGAACACGAGCTAAACACGTGCTCAGAGGCTAAACACCACAAAAGAATAATGTAAATATCAAGTAGGAGATTGAAACAAAAACCCACTCAGGTAATCTGGTGCTCCGGATGGTCACCGTCGAGTAGATGGTACAGAAGATCCTTCGGGCTCCTCTATCAATCTGGCCAAACAAAACCTGTGGGGTCAGACCCCCAATAGCAAGTACCACAAAGGAGGATAAACTTATGAACTAAAACCAGCAATAACTAACACATCAACTGTTAGAGAATGCAATAAGTAATACGGATCGAGACTCGTCCACTACCAATGCACTCATCCCGAACCTAGAAAGACAATAAGTAAAGCATCTTGGAGCTTAAGGTAATTAACATGTAACGTAATGTTAAATGTAGACATGTTAAGTAAACGAAAGCTTGAGAACATGTAAAATCAATTGATCATATAAGCATGTGAGCCAGCTGGGTCATGAGTGTTAGGATTTTGTACTAAAAGCAACACTTTTATAGTAACCTTATTTTCTTAAATTTTGAATGAGAATCATATAGGCAAATGTTTGCATATTGTATTTGTTGCAAGTGTTAATGCAAATGTCTGATATTCTATATTGTAGATAATATGGTTTGTGGTGTCATACAGAAGATCATATTATCAGTTCCCTATGGAGTATATAAATAGTTCATACCCTAGATGGACTTGGACAATCTATTGAAAAGGTTGTAGTGTAATCTGGTATTAGTCTATCTTGACTATAGGTTTACACTAGTACACTTTGTGTGTATTGAATAGGACCACTTGAGGTTGTTCCTTTTGTACTGACTACATAAGAGAACAAACACCTCTGTTATTATAGATGCTTGTGCTCTTAATCCGGATATAATAACAGACATGTATATATAGTGTACATTACTTTGACTCATGAAAGAGTGAGATTCATTATCGATAAACAACCTCTACGAATTAGGATAATAATATTGTATGTATAATGGGCTGTTGATTATAAATGGAATCCATGTCCCGATACATCGGGTTGATGATGTCCCCTTAAGGAGCTCATAAGGATTGTCATGTAAACACTGCATGTGGATTATATCCGATATGACAAATAAAAATGAGCGGTACTACTTAAGGATACAAGATGTCGAATCAATATAGTTGTCAGTAACTTAATTTGATCGACGAACATACGATATCTTAACTTGGAGAGCCAAACGAGCATATAATAAAAGGTGCCCACAAACATAATTTAGGATTAGGGAGGTAGTGCAACAATAGCTCATTAGTGGATCGAGCAATTGTTAATAGGTCTAGATTGTGTGTTCGAGCTGAACACGGGATATCCAGATCCGTTAGGAGGCCTAACCCTAATTTCTCCTCATGGTCCCTACCGTAGCCTATATATATCCTCTATTCTCTAGCCGCCAAATTACTGATCAGAAATCTGAAACTTTTTCTAAATTCGTGATTCACATAAGGAGAGAAAGTGAGGGCTGCAAAGGAGAAGAAAAGGTTGGGAGATCGTCATCCACACGACGTCCAACTTAGAGAAGGAATACGTGCAGAAGATCTTGGGGTCGTCCGCTCGAGATTGCCAGGAATTACTTGTCTTCTTTCTTCCGTAGGTACAATTCGTGAACCCTAGTTTTTGCCTATGAATGGTTAGAACACGTATTAAATCTGTTTAACTTTCTATCGATTAATATGCACACCAAAGTAAGGGTCTTGGGAATCCCCAGTTCCATCAATGAGAGCATGTTGACTTAGCATAGGGATCACGTAAAGCTTGTGAGATAACTGAATATGTGAGCATGTGGGATAACTAGAGCATGAGAGAATGTGAGAACTATATAGAACGACAATTATAGGATGACTTAGGAACTATTCCAGAGTCGAGTTACAACCCGTAAACCAAATAAGGATCGGGGTTGTAACCCTTCTCCTGAACAGAACTTAGTCTCTAATCATTATATAGCATAAGGATCATGTAGAACTTGTGAGTACTGAATAGGACAACAAATGATAAGATGACTTGGGAGCTATTCCAGAAGCCAAGTTACAACCCTTAAACCAAACAAGGAACGAGGTTGTAACCCTTCTCCGGAACAGAACATAGCCTCCGATCACTCATTAACAAAAGTAAAGTATGAACAATAATGTACTGAAATAAACATATGGACACTGCCTAGACAAAACTAGACTGGACTGGTCTGACTCCATCCATCAAACACGGCCAAGCAATGTGTACGGCTTGATACGTTAACTAACTAGGGTTATCACAAGCCTGGTTACTAACAAGATACAGCGAAATATTCCCACAGTCACAAGCCTTGTAGCTATCCGGCTATCTTCTGCAGATTGAGAGTTGTATTAGGTGGATACATCGCCCAGGAGACAAATGTATTCTATGGTGACTTGAGGGTGCAACACATGACAGTGTGCTGGAAATACGTCCTATTTGACGGCAGGCTACAAGTCTAATTAAAGCACCCAGATATCGGGATCGCCTGTGACTGGGAAATCTCTCTATATGAACTACTTGATCAATCTAGTCATTAGCCTAGTCAGATTCAGTATGAATCCCTGACCGTGGTAACCAGGAATTCATATCCTAAACATGATGCTGACGAGACATGTAGCTTGTTCATGCATACACAATACATTCAACCATGGTATTCAAAAGAGTTACATTAGAAAGGGAAATAGCCGTCGCAACAGTATCTTGATTAAGCTTGTCATGTTAGGTTTACTTGTCATGTAAAGAGCACTTGTCAAGAGTGCACCGCTACGGGCCACTATCATATAAGAAAGAAAAGACATGTTCAAGAGTGAACCACGACAGGTCACTATCATATAAAGCAAAGAAAGACATGTTCAAGAGTGCACCACAACGGGTCACTATCATGTAAAGCAAAGAAAGACATGTTCAAGAGTGCACCACAATGGGTCACTATCATATAAAGCAAAGAAAGACATGTTCAAGAGTGCACCACAACGGGTCACTATCATGTAAAGCAAAGCAAGACATGTTCAAGAGGGCACAACAATAGGTCACTATCATATAAAGCAAAGAAAGACATGTTCAAGAGTGTACCACAACGGGTCACTATCATGTAAAGCTAAGAAAGACGTGTTCAAGAGTGCACCACAACGGGTTACTATCACCTAAAGCAAAGAAAAGGCGTAAATCATAAGTGCACCACAATTGGTCACTATAAAGAAATTCTAAACATGGCATAGATTGTAAATTATAATAAATCTGAAAAAGTATGGAAACACATATCATATCGCATAAGAAATATTCGAAAGGAAAGACATATCCTGACATGTGAGAAGGGATAAGTAAAAGTAACTAATTGGCATAAAATAATAATTGAATCTGTGCTAGTGTTAGGTGTACAATGGGTGTACAATCATTTTCTAACCATACAAAGTCATCTAATCATGATAAGAATTTATTACAGTCGAAGAAAACCTCAAAAATGTCAAGTACAGTAAACATGCCAAAAGATTAAAACTATGATTGAAATTATAGCACATAAACTCTGATTAAAGTGAAACAAAAATGTTCTTGACGGTAAGAAAAAGATCTACAATTTTCATGTTTTGAGTTTTTCAAGATTTTAGCTACAAAACAGCTCAAAGAGGCAAAAACAGTCATTTGGAGTGACCTGCGCACAAGTTGTGCGAGCAAAACAGCCCACGGCGCACATTGCGCTCAAAAACGTCACACGACAGAAAATTGCGTGGGCGCACAGCCGCGCAAGTTGTGCATTGTGCGCAGGCAAAATTGCCTACGACGCACGTTGCACGCAAGCATGGCACGCGGGCATGCGGCAGAAAATCGTGTGGGTGCGCGGCCGCGCAAGTTGCACATTGCGCACGGGCAAAATTGCCCACGACGCACGTTGCACGCAAGCACGGCACACGATAGAAAATCGTGCGGGCGTGCAGCCGCGCAAGTTGCACATTGCGTACGGGTAAAATCGCCCACGGCGCACATTGCGCGCAAGCACGACGTATGGCACGCGGTTGCAAAAACACTGCGCGCGGCACTGTTCATCTTTCC
The DNA here is from genome assembly GCA_029216955.1 of Iris pallida. Lineage (NCBI taxonomy): Eukaryota > Viridiplantae > Streptophyta > Magnoliopsida > Asparagales > Iridaceae > Iris > Iris pallida. Next base: position 7,230,196 of record JANAVB010020398.1, on the reverse strand, counting down.
GACAGCACCAAGAGGTGTGGGGAACGCATGAACAAGAAAATGGCATAACTTTCTCATACGAAGTCAAAATCAAGCAAAATTGGGTAGAATAAAATTACCTACAACATGGAACCATTAGATTTCGAAAATATCAAACTTTAAGTGATTAAAACCAAGAAAAATAAAAAATCTTAAAACTTAGATCTACAAAATGTAACCATTAAAACCAAAATCTTCAAGTTCTAAAGAGCCTTAGAATCATGAAAGGAAGAGAATAGAACAGAAAAAAATAACTTTGTTCAAGATTTGGCAAGATATACTTGTCTAGGTTTTGGAGGAGGAGCAAATGGAGAATGAGTAAATGAAATGAATGGAGGAGAGAGAGAGAGAAGTTTGTTTTTATATAAAATCCTTCTCATCTCAACCCAACCCAAACCAACTCATGGCAAGTTGAACCAACCCAAAATAAACCAAGTACAAGATTAAACCAAGTCAAGGCTAAGAAAGACAAATCAAAATACGGTCACCTGACAAATGTCTGAAATCCATATACGTACTGAAAATACGTATAACAGAAAACGAGGGTGACAGTCATGCCGTCGGCATACAATGGTACACTGGCGATATGCCGGTCAAGGAGAAATTCTGTATGTTCGAAAAAATTTAAAATGTTCGAAAAACCAATAAAATAGAAAATACAGTACAAAAGTACGTATCAGTATATAAATCCTGATATGGTGAGATGAGTCCCACACCAGCTTCTGAGCGGGTCTGCTCTTGGCGTGGCGCGGGGAAACAAATGGAGCACAACACTGCTCACCGGAAGTGGGATCGGTAGTGGTGGCGTCTTTGATGATGATAATGGTGTTGGAGAAGCAGATGGGGGTGGTTATGATCTCTGTCGGCGAGGGTGAAGGGTTGTGGCGAGATGGCCGTGGGGGCTGCCAGATGTGTATTAGGTGTTTTCTTGTATATATATGCTTTTCTATAGGTTACTTAGATAAGATTGGCTAAGAAATAGTTACGATAGGATAGTATCAGTTTAGCTGGCCACAGCTTCCATTAAACTTGGATGGAGTAACTATGAAAGGGGAAGGGAAGGAATCTTGGCTTTATATATATATATATATATATATATATATATATATATATATATATATATATATATATATATATATATAGAAATTATATTCTTATTATCTAAACCATAAATATAAATATAAGATAAATAAAAAGTGGCTTATTTATATCCTTAGTCATAATAGGATAGCACGATTAAATCTTAATATAAAAAGTATCCCCTCATCTTTATAAATGGAATAAATGTTGAATTAGTTTAAAAATAAAACAGGCAAGGATAATATTAGTGTAACATTTATTATACATAATATAAATTAAATCTTAGAAATTAAATAATAGTTTGTATATCAAATTTAAATCTACTTGTGTTTATTTAATACAAACTGATCTGATGATCCAATCCTATAAGTATACAAACTAAAATCACAAAACCCTTAAATTAGACGAGTCTAGATAATTCGAATAACATATAATTTAGGATTCAAAACAAATAACTAATATCTATATATAATTAAGCTAAAAACGATAATTATATACTTTATATAATTTGTTAATGAAATTCGAGGGTAATTATTTTCCAAACGATCACTTTAAGCTAATTTTGAATTAATCACAAAATATCTTTTACAAAGTTTTTGACATAATTATAATAATAAAATAATAATAATTTGAAAATCTGGGAAGAAGGGTTACATAGGGCAGGTGGACTAATATTAGAATTAGGTGCACGAATAGATCCTGACACCCCTATGGTATGTAAAATATTGACAGTTGTTGGCTTAATGTTTGGATTATACGAGGATGTGCACGATCACCATATTTATCAATATTATATTGCTAACAATGTCTATTACAGGGACATGGTACTTGACACATTTGTATTTCAAATGTTATTGATACTGAATATATGCTTTATTGCTTTGAATCTTGCCACAAAATTGATCCTACGACAATAATAGAAAGAACACGTAATAAGATAGATGTTCATGAAATTACTAAGTATTGGTTTAGGCGAGTGGGTCCAATCAGGACGCAAGAGGATTAGTACTGATCCCCTACTAGATTTCTTACAGGTTCAGGATATGATCGGCTCATAGCGGAGCTTCGCTTGGACGCACTGAGGCATGTAGTCCCTTAATGTTTCGAGGCATACGATCGCACCGGAGCTCGGCTTAGAACATGAAGATCTTTCAGCAGAGAGTCTTTATGTGTGCTATAGAAGACATGATGTATGGAACAAGATCCTTTGTAAGCTAGAGAGATAATAAGGATTGTAAGCCAATTGTCATTCAGTTAGGCTATTCAGTGCCTTTGTAATCTTCTTCATTATCAATAAAGATTTGTTTTGTATGCTATGATGTGTCTCCACCTTTTTTTGCTGCTTATGTATTGAATTAAGACAACAATTTTGAGAATTTATCAACTTGCCTTGCACGAGAGCAATTCTAGACTTATGCGACATCACGCCCCAAGCGAGGACGATTGATTAGGGTAAAATCGATGCGAGGACAAGCGATTTCTTGGATTAGGGTGTGACAGTAGCCAATCCTAGTATCATTCTCCTCTTCTAAAGGAACACAAGGTCAAGACAATCCTTTAGATTGTAGCCAAGGCAAGCGCTCACATGCTATATAATATCTCAAGTCAAGTTATACTCAAGTTAACTCATGTCAAGAGAATTGTGTCGTAGGACTAGGCAACTCTATCACGAGACATATGTGAACACGAAGACCAATATAACTACGTGCATGTAAGCTAGAAACATGTCACGACTTGCACCCTGTTTAGGGCACGAGGATGTGGGTACATCTAGCCTACACCGCAATGTCGGCGGTAGAACGCTCTATAGGTCATTTACAATATTTAACATCTAACTATATGAAATATATCTTGTCATCTTCGCACGAAGGAATAATATGACATGAAATATATATACATCAATCACAAGTTCTAAAGGAAGATAAAGCACGATATTTGGATAGAAGATAAAAGGAAAATGAAACTGTATAGTAGCAAGAGTCATAACATAATCAAGTCTTGATGTCTATGTCAAACAAATACATATCCTGAAATAATAATAAAACTAAATCCCTCACTCGGAACAATCCGATACAAAGAAATACTAAAATTCAAAGCCACTACTAGGGCACTCTCTATTGAGCAGGACCCTCTTGAGGCTCCTGAGTGCATCTCTCGCATACCCCGCTTATGGTATATTAGACAACAGTCCTCTAAGCCATATAAAAAATATATCCAGTTAGGATGGAGCGAAGTACAACCCAATAGCAGTTCCAATTAATTGACAAGTGCTATAAAGCAGTAAATAATAATGAATCATTCGATGGATAGTTAATAAGGGGCAATATACAAAAATAGAAACATATAGACAAGGAATAATAGGTGTAAGGGGAAGAACATGTAAAAGTGTAAAAGACAGGTATATATGTAATAATGAAAAAACCTATCATGCAATGTACACAACTAGCAAGTATAGAATAGTCCAGGAAAACTGTGTCTAAACCAGTGTTTTGAAATACCAAGTTGACATATGAACGGCTAGGAGGTAATATTTGGCTAACCACATACATTGTGTGTGACTGCTATTATTTTTGTAAGACCATGGGATATAAATGGTATGTTCACAAGTCTCCTAGGTATTTTTCCGCTCGACCAGTACACATGGATCCAATTACGACACGAATCTCAATAGTCCAAATTAGATACATTTAGTACAGTAATTTATTAGTCTAGTAAAAGTCGATAGGCCTGAAACTACGTATCTCAAGACAGTGAATCCATATAATACCAATCCATGTATCCATCATGTCAAGAATCAAATAAATACTAATATAAACATGCATCATAGAAAATATCAAATAATGGAAACTATCAAAGAATATACTCACCTGTCGTCCTGAACAGTAAATGTGAATCGAGGCCCAAAGTGATGTCACACAAACATATATATGAATATACATTGTTAATTGGTACAAGTGTGTTAAACATGGATATTTAATGTGTGATATGCATTCTAAGTCAATTCTAGGTGATATGCATTCTAAGTCAATTCTAGGTCAAACTAGACTTCTGGGGTCAAACTAGGTCAATTTGCCTATTTCAACATACAGATAATACTTAATTTCATATTACCTACCTATATATATATATATATATATATATATATATATATATATATATATATATATATATATATATATATATATATATATATATTAATTACCTACATATATACACATGCATTACCTATATTAGGTAAATACCACCTAATCCTACATAGATTAACCCCTATATTTTCATACCTTACATACGTATAGGGGTATTACCTATACCCATGTAATTCCCCCTACCCTATTTACCTACACTTATACTTAGGCAAACCTATAACCCTAACTTTGTTGACCCCTAATATGTAGGTAATCACCATTACCTACCCATGCTATTTGCAACATAAACCCGCACATACATGCCTTAATATGGGTACTCATATATCATTTTCCCTACCTATACATATATAGCTATTCATCTATGTATAATATTACCTATGACTTATGTGTATCTAACATGTACATTTAGGTTCCTACTTACCAATTCCTTACACATCTATTTCCCTAAACATTGTCATTATATCTAACACTCACATATACATATAACCCAAGATACACACACAACTCAACTAGACACACACACACAGGGAACACATAGGTTCCTGGCCTGCGCAGGTAACAACCTCCTACTCAAGCCTAATACTTAGGTAAGCCCTGTATAGCATAGACCCCTACCAGAATACTTGTTGTGGTGTTCCCCTTGTTAGCTGCTAAATACCAGTACTCCCCATACTTGTTTCCATCCAAGCACATGCCTCAAGACCCTGCTACTAAGCTCCTTCCCCATGCCTATGCTAGGATTCCCTTGACCTTTCCTTTCTTTACCTGTCATCTGGATTACCAGGAAACCCTAAGGCCTAAGCCCTATCCAACATCACATTTCAGTGCAATTCCCTGCCTATACTTGCTTGTAGTCTTTCATACCAACCCCCAATCCGGCGGTATTGCCCAAAGCCCCTGGAAGACCCTATGGCAGGGCCTGCACAGGCTAAATGGCCCAAGACAAAATGCAGTGCAGTACAGTACATGGGTGCTATGCCTGCCCAACCCCAGGCTGGTCATCCATGCACTGTCTAGTGCAGAGGACAATAGCCTCTGACAACACTGCTGTAGGCAGTATCTAACCTAAACTTTAATGCTAACTGACAGTACACTACCAATGTCATTTCATTAAATACCTATAGTACACAAGTAGGATACTCAGGATACATACCCAAATAAGTGTCAAACTTTTATTACTCGACTCTTACTATTTCTATATATATCAAACCCTTCATATACATCTAAAATTATAATTCAATTTTGTATAACACTCACATACACTATTAGACACACAAGATTAACCCCATCAAACCTGATCATTGACACCTTTACACTTACTGACACACTAATATATACATCCTCCAATGACACTCATTCTCTCAACACTCATACTCTCACACTGCTCACACATGAGTGATACCCTTTCTCTGTTCAGATATATTGGGGCCAAGTACCCCTGTCGACTGCTGCCAGGCCAACATTCTTCTGTAGCTTACTAATGCTCAAGTAAGTATCATACCACCTACAGTTCTTGCACTCCCCTAAGGTTCTTTGACATACAGGTACCTAACAGTTGATACCTTTAACCTTAAATCGACTCAAATAACAACCTACCTCACACCCATTTCTTTGACACTTAAATACACTCTATAGGATACACAATGGCTAAGACACAACAATGGACACTCGAGTACCTGACACACTTATGTATCCTCACATGTGGGGAGGGACTGACACACATATCAAGCTCTTAAGATAATAACACACTCTACCTATATGTCACATGACACGACCACTTAGTGTCACACAAGCCACTAGACACTTATATCTCATCGTAATCACAGGGCACATGACCCTTCACATATACACACATAATGGGTTATACTACACTCCTCTACTTCTGCTAACTCAAACTCCCTATTGCTATACACTGACATCACACTCAAATCACCCCCTTATTGCTAATGTTGTTGTTATCTAGAATTTCAATGGAGCTGCAGTTGCTTCCTGCTTTTATCCCCAGCTTCCTATTGAAGCTATAGGCTGCTACTTGCAGCTTCCCTTCAAGCTGACCCCTAGCAGTTAGTACTGTTGCTTGTAGTGAAATAGCCTATGATTTCCTACTACAAACTGCTACCAAGCAGTGTGCACAACCTCTCATCCCAATATACTGTCCTATGGTTACACACACATGTAATCCCTCTTCCTTACTACACTCTATCTTAATACCTGCCACCTTCTAAACAAACATACTCTCATGTCTTTATATATACAAATACACAATATATATATGTATGACACACACACTCATCTAACCTATGCTACTGTTATCTAAAAAAGGAAATAATCAACTGTCAACCCACTGTCATGTGGATAGTCCATACACACACACATGATTCTCCCCCTCTACCTACTATTTTAATAGGAACACACGCATACATGACATACATAATTATATATATATATATATATATATATATATATATATATATATATATATATATATATATATATACATATACATATAATATATAAAATACATATTATATATATATATATATATATATATATATATATATATATATATATATATATATAATATATATATATATATATATATATATATATAATATATATATATATATATATATATATATATATATATATATATATATAATATATATATATATATATATATATATATATTTTTATATTATATATATATATTTTTTTTTTTTTTTTTTATATTTTTATATATATATATATATATATATATATATATATATATATATATATATATATATATATATATATATATATATATATATATACATATAATATATATAATATAATATATATATATATATATATATATATATATATATATATATATATATATATATATCATCACTCAGAAACCCTAGGGCGCCTCCTTCTCCACCATCAACCCCGGTGTGGCCTGAGGCCGTACCGGGTGTCCCCTCGGGGTCGCCACACCACTTGGGTGGCGACGTCGTCCCCGTCATTATTGTGCGGCCTTCAGTTCCATGACCACTAAATCGTTTGCGGAGGTTGTGGGAGGTCAGACACCATCGTCTGTACCGCTCATCCCTCCTCAATCGGTAACAACTTTCAAGGGTGCTCCTTCAATCTCCTTTTCAAAAGGGGAAGAAACAGCCCTAGCTTCCCCTCTATGCTTCGCGTTGGTAGGGAAGTTCTCTCACTATCGCCCGTCGATTGACAAAATCTGTAAGGCTCTTGCAGAATTTGTATTCGATGGATCCATTAATACGGGCCTTATTGATTCCTAACACATACTCATTCGCCCTATGTGCGAATCAGACTACCTACGTCTTCGTTTGAAAGACACGTGGTACATTGCTCGAGCTCCTATAAGGATCTTCAAATGGGAGCCTGATTTCTCTCCAAATCAGGAGTCCCCCATCACCCAGGTCTGGATTAGCCTCCCTAATATTCCCCACCATCTATACGCCAAGGAAGCTCTCTTCGCCATCTCAGGCGCTATCAGAACCCCATTAAAGATTGATAAAGCCACGATAGATTTATCTCGTCCTAGCCTTGCTAGGGTGTTCATTGAAGTCGATGCATCCAAAGCCTTGCAACATAAGATCCGTATCAACATGCCACGCAATAGAAGTTTCTGGCAACATATTGAATATGAATCAACACCATTATTCTGTATTGCTTGTCGTCACCAGGGTCATTCCACAGATTCTTGCAAAACCAAACATAAAGAGAAAAGAAAGGAAGTTGTAGTTCAGAAAGAGAACCAATTACATGTCACACGTATATTGCCTCGGGGAGAGCAGGACATACCTCAAGGGGAGCAGGACATGCCTCGCGGGGAGCAAGTCAACACGGGAGAAACTTTAACCCGACCTCAGCAAAGGGTGGAGCCGGAGTCCAACCACGAGCCTCCAAGTCAGCAGCCTATACAAGTTGATCCTCATCATAATCCTAACCGCCAAACAGAGGTCTTACAGGGAAGCACAGAGATCCATGCAACTGATGAAAACATCTAATCGAACACCAATCCCCCATTAATCCCAGATCCCTTACAGATTAATGATGCGATCATTCCCCCCATAACCCCTCGGAGACTCTTGTACCGGCGGATGTTGCTGCCCCTACCATTGCTTCTAATAAAGACGTGGCTGAGGCGCTTGAAGAAGGTGAGATTCACGAGAAAACATAGGCGAACGAAGCTGAGGAAGAAGAAGCCCGAGCTTTGGAGACGACTGAAAATGTCCAAGAGGAAGAAGCGACGTCATCTTGCCCCCTCCTTCGATCCGTAAGAAGAAAGCTCCTCCTCCACCATCGAATAGAATCCTTCCGTCAGTTTTCAATAGCTCCACCTCTGGCAACCTCCCACAAAATCATAATATTTAAATTCTTGATTTGGAACGTGCGTGGTATTGCTAAAAAAATAACTTTAAAAAGAATAAAAAACTTAGCAAGAGTCAACAAAGTTCAGCTGATTGCCGTTATTGAACCAAAGGTTTCGGCCAACCAGTTAACATCCTATCAACTTAAACTGGGATGTCATCAAGCTATCTCCAATGCGAGAGAAAACATATGGGTTTTCACAAGGGAGGGTTCTTCAATGCGCTTGGTGGATTCTTTTGATCAGGCTATCACCATTTGTTTTGCCAATGATTTTCTGCCTTCTGAAGTTCTTGTCTCCATTGTTCATGGGCACAACACCAAGAAAGGTCAGGTGGATATGTGGGAGAGATTACAAGGACTTCAGTTGTCTTACAACATTCCCTGGTCAGTAGGGGGAGACTTTAATATGGTCCAGAACAGGGAAGAGAAGACGGGTGGTTTGGCTCCGAGCCACCAGGCGATGTACGACTTCAAAAACTTCTTGATGACTACTGGCTTAACTGAGCTACCATACACAGGGAGCACATTCACCTGGAAGAAGTCAGAGGGGGATAAACAAGGATCTCGCCTGGATCGCATGCTATTGGATAAGGAATGGCTCTCTATCCTGCCTTTGTCGATGGAGGATCATCTCATTAGAAATAAATTGGAACGTATGCCATTACTCATCACTTTCAAATCTGCTAATACGCGTGGTCGCAGAGCCTTCAGGTTCTTAGATTTCTGGGTGTCTCATAAGGATTTTTGCAAGGTGGTAGAAAAAGCTTGGAATTCAGTTCATCATGCCAACGCTCTGGTATGGGTGTCAGATAGATTGTCAGCCTGTCGAAAAGCCTTGTCTGCTTGGAGTCATGAGACTTTCGATGATATTTTCTAGTAAGTCAAGGTTGCGAAAGACGAAGTTTTAGCAGCTGAGATTGCTTATGAGCAGAGCAACTCTGAATCTTCCCCAGAGCAACTTCATAAAGCTCGTGCTTTACTGAAACAACGCCTTTCGTATGAGGATTCTTTTGGAAACAGAAGGCTCGATTACGATAAGATTTTGAAGGAGATCGAAATAATGCTTATTTTCATGAATGTGTGAATAGTAAGCAAAGAAAACTGCAGATTCATTCTATCAAGGTTGATGGCCGTACCCTTACAGAATTGACTGATATTCAAGCCTCAGCAAATAAACATTTTGCAGCTCAATTCAAGGGCATGACTACTGTTGATGATGACGATCTTCTGAGCTGCATTCCTTCTCTGATTACAGAGGAGGACAATCAGGCGTTAACTCTTAATCCCACGAAGGAGGAGATTACTCACATCATTAAGAACATAGACCCAAGGAATACCGGGGGGGGGGGGGTCCAGATGGGTATACTACGAAGTTTTTCACAACTGCTTGGGCTATTATTGAAGATAATATTCTGGAGGCAGTACAATTGTTCATGGACAGATTTTCCATTCCCAGTGCCATATCGAGCACTTCTCTTGTCCTGATCCCACAGGTGAAGAGCCCCATGACATGGTCTGATTACCATCCTATTAGCTTGTGTACTGTCATGAACAAGGTGACCTCCAAGCTCCTAGCTAACAGGTTGGCTCTCATTCTCCCTAGAATCATATCTCCAGAGCAAAGTGGATTTGTGAAAGGCAGAGAAATTATAGATAATGTGATCCTTGCCCAAGTAATGATGAGTATGATGAGAATCAAAAATAGAGGAGGGAATGTAGCCATTAAACTTGATATGGCTAAAGCTTATGATCGAGTTGATTGGAGTTTCCTGATGAAGGTCATGAGGAAGTTCGGGTTCAACAAAACATGGATCAATATGATGTATCATCTCCTCAGCAATGTCTGGTACTCGTCTATTATCAAGAGGGAGTCTTCGGGCTTCTTTCATGGTTTTAGAGGAGTTCGTCAAGGCGATCCTATCTCTCCTGCACTATTCATTATTGCAGCTGAAGCCTTATCTCGTAATCTCAAGAAACTAGTGGAGCTTCCTTCCTTCAATCACTTCTATTCTCCAAGTGGATGCCCAGCGGTGACTCATCTTGTATATGCAGATGATATTTTAATCTTCTCAGTGGGGGATGTTTCATCTATTAGAGTTTTGCGCTCAGTGTTGGCTAGATACGAAGCTGCTTCGGGACAACTTATCAACGCTCACAAGTCATCCATTATGTTCACCCGTCATTCCCTCCTCATCGTGAAGCTGAATTATGTGACATCACTGGGTTCAGCTCCTCAAACCCCCTATTTGCATACCTTGGTTGCCCATTGATGTCAGAGAAAAAGAATGTAAGTATGTTCGAAGACCTGTGTTCTAAGATCAGGAACTGAATAGAAAGATGACAGCAAAGACTCCTATCATATGGGGGTAAGCTTGTTCTTCTCAAGTTTGTGTTAACATCCATACCAATGTATACATTAGTTGCATGTAACCCACCTAAGGCAGTTCTTAATCAACTCGAGGTTATATTTTCAAATTTCTTCTAGGGATCGAAGGAGGGGATATATAAACACACTTGGCTCAGCTGGTCTAAAATGGCCAGACCACAGGATGAAACGGGTCTAGGTCTTCGAAGCATGGATGAAGTTATCAATTCGTTCTTAACCAAATTATGGTGGAAACCGAAGACTCAGGAAGGATTATTGTCGACATTTATCAAGATTAGATACTGGAAATTTGCTGGACTAGATCTCGTTCAAGTTAACTCCAATGCTGCTCACATATGGAAGAGGATTCTCAAGGGGAGAGAGATTTCTAATCATCTGATTGCACCGCATCCTTCAGATAATGATTCCTGGGTATGGACGTCGTCCAGAGCAGGTATCTTCTCATTATCTTCAGCATGGAGACACACTAGAATCCCATTCAACCGTAACTCCAATTTTTTGCATATCTGGAACACATGCATTCCTATTAAGTGGTCAGTACTTGGATGGAGGATCCTTCATTCTAGACTTCCTACAGATGACAGTGTTCAAAAACTTGGCTTTCAGCATGCTTCCCAATGTCATTGTTGTGCTCAACCAGAACAAGAAACTATTATGCATGTGTTTAATGATGGAGAATTGGCGAAGACAGTGTGGAGTCACCTGCAAAAGGAGTTTCATATTCGAAGTACTGGGAGCTCATCTACAGATTGAAGAAGTGGTGGAGGAGGCCTATGATTCATCTTTGTGAGATTGTAGTTGGCGGTACATGCTGGGTCCTATGGAAAAATAGGAATAAATGGCGCTACGAAGCTTACAAATACACTGCTGATCAAATTCTTGCTGAGATCCGACGACAAATCTTGAAAATTTTATTTTGGTGCAAATACTCGAAGTCTTTACCAGCTTTTTTGATGTAATTGTTACCAGGTCTCATACTCTTTTGTAATGCTGGATTGTCCAATGAATAAAGATTTGTTTTCCTGAATATATATATATATATATATATATATATATATATATATATATATATATATATATATGGAGCTCCGTTTTGGCGATCGCCTAAAACCCTAGTCGCGCCTTCTTTGCCCACGACTCTGGCTTGGCCTCTGGCCGGGCTGGCGTCCCATGCCAGTAGAGACGCTCGCTCCATCGGCTACCCTCCTACCAAGGCTAAGACGTTCGTCGAGGCGGTTGCGGGGGTCCAACCTGTGTCGACCCCCTTGATTTTGTTCTGAGCTCCCTCTTTCTCACGAGGGATCCCAGTGATATCCTTCTCGGAGGAGGAGGAAACCATCCTTGCGGACCCTTTTCGCTTCGCCCTCATTGGCAAGTTTTTCCATTCACACCCCTCCATAGATATGATTAGGAAGGCTTTCCTCAACTTCAAGTTCGCTAGCCTTGTTCAAGTTGGATCTATTGACCCTAAGCATATCCTTATTCGGCCTCTGGAGGAGGTGCATTTTTTCTGTCTCCGTTCAAAGGATCTATGGTTTATTATACGGGCTCCTATGAGATTGTTCAGGTGGCATAAAGATTTCTCTCATTCGAAGGAATCCCCTCTAGCGCCTGTCTGGGTTTCTCTTCCAGGTCTACCAATACAATTTTTCAACAAAAATGTGTTATTCTCTCTAGCCATGGGTATTGGTAACCCTCTGCGTCTAGATCGCGCTACTCAAGACCTGACACGTCCCAGTGTGGCTTGCGTACTTATTGAACTTGATGCCAGCAAGCCTCCTCCTCCACTACTGGCCATCCAGTTATCTAATGGCAGAAAGATCTCACTAAAAGTGGAATATGAGTCCTCTCCTATGTACTGCTCTTTCTGCAAGAACCAAGGCCATGTTCATAGTTCATCCAAAGCCATCCAGAAGGATAAGCAGCCAATGAAGGAGCCCCCTACACAACGTGCACGTGATCCCTTTACTAGAGGCCAGACTACACTGGCTGTTGGAGAATGCTCTTTACAAGCTTCTTTATAAGGAGGCTTAATTAATGATTAGGTTTCCTCCTCCTTGAATGAACAAATCCAACCACCGGATCCAAAGGATGCATTAACTACGATTCCTCCAAACGTGATTCTCTCCACAGCTTCCCATGATCAAACTAATCCTATACTGCTACCTCCCTCAGCAGCTCTCCAGGCCCAAGCCAATCCTGACGCTCAACCAATACTATCGTCTTTTGGTGATGGCTGCGACAAATACTTCAATGCTCCCTCTAAGGACCTTACGGCTATCGCCAACGTGATTGCGACAGTCACCACCGCCATGCCTGCATCAACTGAAGCCTCCCCAACTGCCATCATTCCTCCTTCACTCCTCTCCATTCCACCAAATCAACTCCCTGTACAAAACGAAGCTCTTCCTAATGACCAGCTCGAGGAGGGTGAGCTCGACACACACACACACCAGGTCATGGGCTCAATAAGTAGAGGAAAAAGAAGCTCGTACTAACCCACTAGAGCCTGAAGTTGGCCGCCCAAACGAACCTAGATCAAAGAAGGTGCCGCCGCCGCCGTCTTCTCGAGTCCTTTGATCTGCAGCTAAGCTCACTCCAAACCCGTCCACCTCATCCTCCTCTAATGTTTGATATCCTTTTTTGGAACGTTCGGGGAATCGCCAATCACATGACTCTTAAAAGAATAAAAACTCTATGTCGCATGCATAAAGTCCAGCTCCTAGCTATTATAGAACCCAAAGTTACTACTGACCAACTCCATTTCTATCAAATCAAACTTGGTTTTCATATGGCTTTCACAAATGACAAAGGAAACATTTGGATTCTTTGTATCAAGGAAGGACAAATCACCCTGGCCGATGCTATGGACCAGTCTCTTTCGGTCCTCTTCTATCATCCGCTTATTCCTTCTACTTCACTTATCTCTATTGTTCATGGCAGTAACACCAAGGAGGGTCGACGCTTGCTTTGGGATTCATTGCTTAGACTCTTGAATCTCTTTCACTGCCCATGGCTGATTGGAGGCGACTTCAATTCTATAACTCGGACTGACGAGAAGATCGGAGGCCTGTCCCCCAATGAGGTGTCTATGCGAGAGTTCAGGTAGTTCCAATTGGTTGCTGGAGTTGTGGAGGCTCCGTTTACTGACAATTGCTTTACTTGGGTCAAGACCGACGAGGGCCCGGAGCGGCAGGGCTCCAGGCTTGACAGGGTGCTCATGGATAGGAGCTGGTGGGATTGGGCCCCCTCACGTCGTGTGATCATCTAAATCGCATTGAGTCGGATCATGCTCCCATCCTCGTTCAGTTTCGAGCTCGATCTTCTGTACCTAAGAAGCCATTTCGGTTCCTGTCCTTCTGGCCGGCTCATCCTTCATTTTCTTAAACAATTGATCAAGCATGGACTTCGGTTCATCATCATAACCTTATCATTAATTTGGGTATACGGCTAACGGCTACTAGGAAGGCTTTATCATCATGGAGTCACGCTACATTCGGTGATATTTTCCAGGCTATAAAACTTATAGAAGATAGAGTTGTCGCAGCTGAGGTTGCTTTTGAAAATGACCCATCCCTTCACTCCGAACTTCAGGAAGCGCAGGCTCACCTCAAGCAGAGAATCCAAATCGAAGAGGCCTATCGGAAACAAAAGGCTAGGCTCAAATGGGACTTGCAAGGTGTAATGCCTGTTGTTCGTATTACGTATTTGGAATACGTATACGTATTTTATCTTGTATTTGCATATCTCCTTGGTTTGGCTTGGCTTGTTTACTCTCGGTTTGGGTTGGCTTGGTTCGGCCGGCCCAATGCTTGGTTCATCATGGGCCAAGGGTGGAACACCTTAGCCTATGCTTCTCCTTCATTTCCACCACAACCCCCCCTCTTTATTATCCCCACCAACCTTCTCTCTCCTCCATAATTCTCATTTACTTCTCCTTCCCCCACCATTACTCTTCTCCACCAACCAAGAACACCATAGACAAGTGCAACTTGCTTCCACAAGAGAACTCCTTTTGATGGTTTCATTAGCTTCTCCTCCTGATTCTAAACCACATTAGAACTTGTCATTTTCCATTTTGAGGCTTTAATTCTTGTAGATCTAGAGTTTTGCTATTTTTGGATTTTTGGTGGTTTTGATCTATTAAACTTCTTTGTTTTCAAGTTTGGATGGTTCCATGTTTTAGAGAATTTTATTCTACCCAATTTTGACCCTTGGAAAGTTGGATTCAGACTTGTTTTGACCAAGATTTGGATAATTGAAGCTTAGATTCAACTTTAGAGTTCTTGCTGTTCTTGCCATTTGGAGAAGACAGTGAGCAGTGAGCTAGCTTTTTAGCTTACGTCACTGAGCTGTACGCTGCTGTTTAGCGAGCGTACGCTAGCCTTCGTACGCTGCTGTTTAGCGAGCGTACGCTAGCCTTCGTACGCTGCTGTTTAGCGAGCGTACGCTAGCCTTCGTATGCTGCTGTTTAGCGAGCGTACGCTAGCCTTCGTACGCTGCTGTTTAGCGAGCGTACGCTAGCCTTCGTACGCTGCTGTTTAGCGAGCGTACGCTAGCCTTCGTACGCTGCTCTTTAGCGAGCGTACGCTAGCCTTCGTACGCTGCTCTTTAGTGAGCGTACGCTTACCTTGATACGCTGCCTGTTGGCAGCGTGTCTTGAGCGTACGCTAGCTTGAGCGTACGCGTGCCTTGGTACGCTAGCTTAAGCGAGCAAGGCGTACGCTGGCTCCTTTCGTATGCTAGCTCGAGCGTACGCAGTCTTGAGCATACGCTAGCTTGAGCGTACGCTGACCTGTAGCTTGAGCGTGCCCTTGTGTACGCTGACCCTTGCATACGCTTTCTATTGGAAGTGTATGGATCCTTTGGTACGCAGACCTGAGCGTACGCTAGCCTGAGCGTAGCCTGGCTTGAGCGTAGCCTGATTACCCTTGATCTTCTATAGTCCTGTATATTGATATTTTATTAGATATTTAACGTCCATTTTATATCCTTACGCCTTTTGTCATGAACTTGATAATCATGGATTTGTTTAATATGTTTGGAAATGATACCTGAGCATGACACGATAGTGACCCGTAGTGGTGCACTCCTGACATAATGACCTGACATGACCTGATAGTGGCCTATCGTGGCGCACTCCTGACAAGTATACTTGACATGATAAACCTGACATATTATATCTTGATAAGCTGTTGCGACGGCTACCTGACATGACATGACCTGTATGAATAACCTAGACACCGTGGGCGATTGTGCTTGTACAAATAATCCAGTCCTGTCTTGCATCATGTCTAGGAGGGGACTCCTGAGTACCACGGTCAGGAGTACCTACTAAAATGGACTAAGGTTAACAACTAGATTAATACATTAGTCATGAAGAGATTTTCCAGCTACAGGCAATCCCGTTACCTGGGCACGCCTTGGGATCTGTAGCCTGCCGTCGAGTAGGGCACATTTCTAGCACACTGTCATGTGTTGCACCCTTCAAGCTACCTAAGGGTACATTCGTTTCCCGGACAATGTACCCACCTGAATTCAACTCTAATCTTTTAACCCGGAGAACCTGGATGGTCTGCAGGGCTTGTGGCTGTGGAATAATCTCACTGTATCTTGTTAGTAATTAGGCTTGTGACAACCCTAGTTAGTTAAAGTATCAAGCCATAGTTCTTGCTTGGCCGTGAAGTGATTGGATGGAGTCTAACCAGTCTAGTCTTGCCCTGACCCTGTTCCAGACTATTGAATGACCAGAATGCTTGTATTTATTTTACCGATAAATGGTGAGAAACCAAGCTCCGTTCAGACGAAGGGTTACAACCCCGGTCCTTGTTTGGTTTACGGGTTGTAACCTGGCTATCTGAATAGTTCCATGGTTATCTCGTCGTATATCATCCTGATATGTTTCCTTTTATTCCAGTCCTTATTTTATTTATATTTATATTCCTGTGCTGATTGCTAGTTTTAGTTCTTAAGTGAAGCCTCCTTTGTGGCACTTGCTCTTTCTGGAGTCTGACCCAGCTGGTTTTGTGTGGCCAAATTTTGGAGCAACTCCAGAGGATCTACCGACTTGCCAGCCAGATGGTGGCCACTAGACGGAACCCTGGCAACGAGTGGGTTATTTTTGGCTCTCCCGCTCTATTGTAAAAATATTCTTTTGAGGTGTTTAGCCGACGAGCACCTGTTTAGCTCGATTGCACTTTACTTACTGTCTGCCTACGGGCTGTAACATGATTAACAGATCCTAGGGTTGATCATGTATGACTAAACTCTTGCTAGTCCTAACATTTTGTAATGACTAGCTTCATGATCAGCTGAATATGTAATATTTGGGATGCCTTATTATTGTATATTTAATGATCATACATCTTGTAACATTTACTTACTTGCTTGTGATTGAGACACTAGGCTTGTTCATGACCATAGGAGACTGTTGGCTTGTAGTAAACCCTCATGTATCTAGACAGCCGTGACCGTATAGCGAGGTGGGTTGCACTTCAATATACGTAGCTGGCTATGTCTGCCCCCGCTCTCCAGTATTCTGGTTTTGGGGCATGACATGGTTTAAGTGGTGGCCCATGCAGGTCTTGTAAATCAAGATATGTGAGGGTTTACCGAATAGATGTCTCAATCGGTATTCGTCCTTGATCTCTGCTCGTATCTTCTGAATCCTTGGATTCTTGTCCTGATCATATGCTTGTATCGTTGCTCTGTCCTGGTCCTTCCTTATTGTTTCCTATGTCGTCTTCTTCAGCGGCATAGTACCTGACCCGGCCGATCAGCAAGGCGGAGCACCTCCCGCGGACCAGCAGCAACCTGGAGATCAAGCCCAGCATTCCGTAGTAGCTTCCAGTGTCGTGCCTTCTGGCGGAGAGCCACCAGTCCAGCCAGTTCAACCTGTAGAACATGATGACGGCACTTTGGTAGGTCTCGTCAGGACCTTGATAGCTTCTCAAGATCGTCATGGAGATGCCTTGCAACAGGCAGTGGCGGATGCTTTGACTAGAGGTGGTCATCCAGGGAACAACACGGCCAACAGCTTCAAGCGCTTGAACCCTCCATTCTTTGACGGTAGTGAAGATGCTATCGCAGCAGATGCATGGCTTCAGGACACAGAGGTGATTCTAGAAGTAGCCAGGACCCCAGAGAACGAGAAGGTGGCAGTTGTGCGCCTACAGCTATTAGATCTTGCCCGCAGCTGGTGGACAGCGCAGGCCGTTGGGTTAGCAGCACCCATTGCTTGAGCAGTATTCAGAGAGAGATTCCAGACCAAGTATTTCGATGCCGTGGCTCGGTATGATCTGCAGACGAGGTTTACCAATCTGAAGCAAGGAGGCAGGACGGTCGATGGATATGCGGCTGAGTTTTCCAGACTCAGTCGGTTTGCTCCCACCTTGGTGGCAACCGAGTACGATAGAGCCCAGCGGTTCCAGCAGGGACTTCACCTGGAGATCTTATTGGCAGTTGAGCAGTTTGAGCATCAGACTTTTGATACGGTCTTGAGAGCAGCCCGGAGGCATGAGTATACCTCCCAGAGGATTGTGGATAGGACCGGAGGTCGGAAGAGATCTCACGGTCAGATGAATCAGTCTTCAGCACCGGCCCCGGCAGCCAGGGCTTTGACTATTGGAGCTCCGAGGCGAGCAGCCTCAGTGACGTCGATTTAGCATTCAACTCCGACGCACCCTCAGCAGCAGCAGAAGCAGAAGCAATCTTCCGCAGTGGGTTGTTCTCTTTGTGGGAAGCCAGGCCATGTGGTGGCAGATTATCGCAGGGCACAGAGATTGTGTCTGGCCTGTGGAGCACCAGACCATAGGGTTAGATCCTGTCCGAATAGGGGTGGTTCATCATCGTCCAACCTTTTTAGCTCTTCGGTGAGAGGACCCGCACCGGTCCAGCAGCAGCAGCAGCAGCAGTATCCATTGCCGAGGCCCTTGCTGCCTCAGTCCCAGGCATTTCAGCAACAGAGCCCCCAGCAGTATGCGCAAGTCCAAGCCCAGAGTCAGAATAGGCAGCGAGGATTTCAGCAGAGGGGACCAACACCCCGAGGGCACGGTCAGGCTATGGTGATGACCGTGGAGGAAGAGTTGGCACCAGGTGAGGTAGTGGCAGGTACTATACTCGTCAACTCCTTTCCAGCTTCAGCTTTATTTGATTCTGGTGCATCGCATTCTTTTATGTCTACATGATTCGCGACACGGGTAGGATTGGAGCCCGAGTCATTATCAGTAAGTCTTAATATACTTACTGGTAACGGACTTGTGGGAGTAGATAGAGTGTTTTCCTCGTGTCGGGTCGTAGTTAACGGTAGAGAATTCTCCGCTAGATTGATAGAATTCCCGATGGCCGATTATGATGTGGTCTTAGGGATGGATTGGTTGAGGAACCAGTATGCTAGGATAGACTGCCATATTTGTAGGGTTGTTTTTAGCATTCCAGGAGAGTCAGAGTTTTCTTTCTCTCGAGGCGAGGTTGAGCCTTCTCCTCCAGTATTGCGGATGGCAGTAGCAGCAGTTCAGTTACCCAGGATAGTGGATGAGTTCCCAGATGTTTTTCCAGAAGAACTTCCAGGTATGTCTCCGGAACGGGAGATCGAGTTCACTATAGACTTGATTCCCGGGACAGCCCCAGTGTCAGAAAGAGTCTACAGGATGGCGCCGTCAGAGTTGGAGATATTGTACAAGATGATTGAAGAACTCAGAACCAAGGGATTCATTCGTGCTAGTGGATCGCCTTGGGGAGCCCCGATGCTTCTTGTGAAAAAGAAGGATGGTACATCCAGGTTATGTGTTGATTATCGTACCTTGAACTCAGTGACAATCAAGAACAGATACCCTCTTCCGAGGATAGATGACTTGTTTGATCAACTCAAGGGGGCTTCAGTATTCTCGAAGATTGATTTGCGCTCAGGTTATCATCAGATCAGAGTCAGAGAGCAGGACATCCCGAAGACGGCTTTTAGATCGAGATATGGGCATTGAGAGTTCCTTGTTATGCCTTTTGGAGCAACCAATGCGCCGACAGTATTCATGGACCTCATGAATCGCATCTTCATGCCTTACTTGGATCAGTTTGTGATTGTGTTCTTGGATGACATCCTGGTCTACAGCAAGAGTGAGGTGGAGCATGAGCAGCATCTCCGTGTGGTTCTTCAGATCCTCAGGGAGCACCAGTTATATGCCAAGTTCAGTAAATGCGAGTTCTGGCTCGATCGCATTTCGTACTTGGGTCATATCATCACCAGAGGAGGAGTAGAAGTGGATCCCCAGAAGATTGTAGCTATTGAGTCTTGGCCAGTACCCAGCACAGTTGCAGAGGTTCGTAGTTTTCTTGGATTGGCCGGCTACTACCGGCGGTTTGTTTCAGATTTTGCTCGGATTTCAGCGCCATTGACCCAGTTGACCCTCAAGGATGTGCAGTTTGCTTGGACAACGGAGTGTCAGAGTTCTTTTGAGCAATTAAAGCGAGGATTGATAACAGCTCCTATTCTCACGCTTCCAGATGGAACCGGAGGATTTTCAGTGTATTGTGATGCTTCAGGCAGAGGTTTAGGATGTGTTCTGATGCAGCATGGAAAGGTAATAGCTTATGCATCACGACAACTTCGTGATCATGAGAGGAATTACCCAACCCATGACTTGGAGCTGGCAGCAGTGGTGTTTGCACTTAAGTTGTGGAGGCACTACTTGTACGGAGATAGGGTGGAGATTTTCACCGACCACAAGAGCCTGAAGTATGTTTTCACCCAGAAAGATCTTAACATGCGTCAGAGAAGGTGTCTGGAGCTTCTTATGGATTATGATGTCAACCTGCAATATCATCCTGGAAAGGCCAATGTCGTAGCAGATGCATTGAGCAGGAGAGCCGAAGCTTATTTCCTAACAGCACAACCAGAGCTGTTAGCAGATCTTCAGAAGATGGGTATTGAAGTTGTTCTTCCTTCCAGTGTGGCGTTGATGGCCAGCATGCAAGTTCAGTCCACTATAGTCGAGAGGATCCGGATGGCGCAGTCAGCAGATTCCAAGCTTCAGCGACTCAGAGCAGAGTGTGAAGCAGGACGAAGACCAGAGTTATGTATTCATGAGGATGGTACACTTAGGCATGGTAAGTGTCTTTGTGTACCCAGTGGAGATATCAGACAGGAGATCATGTCAGAGGCGCACAGTTCTCAGTATTCCATCCATCCTGGCAGTACAAAGATGTACCGTGATATCCGTCAGCACTTCTGGTGGAATGGCATGAAGCGAAAGATAGCTCGGTTTCTCTCTCGGTGTTTGGTTTGCCAACAGGTTAAGGCCGAACATCAGAGACCGGCTGAACTTCTTCAGCCCTTATCGATTCCAGAATGGAAGTGGGAGCATGTGACCATGGATTTCGTGACTGGATTACCTAGATCCCCAGCTAGTAGAGATGCTATATGGGTCATTGTGGACAGGCTCACGAAAGTGGCTCACTTTTCCCCGTTTAGAGTTGGTCAGTCGACGGCTCAGCTAGTGGAGATGTACCTCAGGCAGATTGTCAGATTGCATGGTGTGCCAGTCAGTATCACCTCGGACCGAGATTCAAGGTTTACGTCGCACTTTTGGCGTAGCTTGCAAGAGAGTTTGGGAACTCATCTCCAGTTCAGTTTAGCATATCACCCGCAGACGGATGGCCAGTCGGAGCGCACGATCCAGACTCTTGAAGACATGTTGCGGTCTTGCACACTTGACTTTGGTGGTTCATGGGAAGATCATTTGCACCTGGTAGAATTCTCATACAACAATAGTTTCCAGGCCAGTATCCAGATGGCACCGTTCGAGGCACTGTATGGCAGGAAGTGCAGATCCCCGTTAGCCTGGGATGATGTTGGAGAGAGGCAGATGCTTGGTCCAGAAATGATTGCTCAGACCGTTGAAGTCGTCAGGCGAGTCAGAGATCACCTTCGAGTTGCCCAAGATCGCCAGCGCCATTGGGCTGATTCTCATCGGCGCCCTCTCGAGTTCTCGGTCGGCGATCATGTATTCCTGAGGATTTTACCTAACCGTGGCGTCATTCGTTTCGGCGTACGGGGCAAGCTTAGTCCTAGGTATATAGGACCGTTTGACATTCTGGAGCGAGTAGGAGATGTATCCTATCGTCTCGCTCTTCCACCGTCGCTAAGCGAGGTGCATGACGTGTTCCATGTATCCCAATTACGACGGTACATCCCGGACCCGAGCCACATCCTGGATCATTCGAAATTGGTTGTTGATACCAACCTTTCGTATGAGGAGAGGCCCGTGTCTATATTGGATCGAAGAGAGAAGATCCTCAAGAACAAGACTATCAAGTTAGTCCGAGTTGCTTGGGGTCATCACTCTTTGGGGGAGTCAACGTGGGAGCGTGAGGATGATATCCGATCACGATATCCCGACTTGTTTGACTCGTGAGGTATAATATCTTTCTTATGTCTCATGCCATTAATTCCTTGCTTGCATGATTGATTGATTGCCTAGTATAATTGCCTGTGAATAGTGTAGGTTGTTCTTGTCCCTCTAGCCTCTTAATTAAATTTCGAGGACGGAATTCTTTTAAGGTGGGTGGAGTTGTAATGCCTGTTGTTCGTATTACGTATTTGGAATACGTATACGTATTTTATCTTGTATTCGCATATCTCCTTGGTTTGGCTTGGCTTGTTTACTCTCGATTTGGGTTGGCTTGGTTCAGCCGGCCCAATGCTTGGTTCATCATGGGCCAAGGGTGGAACACCTTAGCCTATGCTTCTCCTTCATTTCCACCACAACCCCCCTCTTTATTATCCCCACCAACCTTCTCTCTCCTCCATAATTCTCATTTACTTCTCCTTTCCCCACCATTACTCTTCTCCACCAACCAAGAACACCATAGGCAAGTGCAACTTGCTTCCACAAGAGAACTCCTTTTGATGGTTTCATTAGCTTCTCCTCCTGATTCTAAACCACATTAGAACTTGTTATTTTCCATTTAGAGACTTTAATTCTTGTAGATCTAGAGTTTTGCTATTTTCGGATTTTTGGTGGTTTTGATCTATTAAACTTCCTTGTTTTCAAGTTTGGATGGTTCCATGTTTTAGAGAATTTCATTCTACCCAATTTTGACCCTTGGAAAGTTGGATTCAGACTTGTTTTGACCAAGATTTGGATAATTGAAGCTTAGATTCAACTTTAGAGTTCTTGTTGTTCTTGCCATTTGAGAAGATAGTGAGCAGTGAGCTAGCTTTTTAGCTTACGTCACTGAGCTGTACGCTGTTATTTAGCGAGCGTACGCTAGCCTTCGTACGCTGCTGTTTAGCGAGCGTACGCTAGCCTTCGTACGCTGCTGTTTAGCGAGCGTACGCTAGCCTTCGTACACTGCTGTTTAGCGAGCGTACGCTAGCCTTCGTACGATGCTATTTAGCGAGCGTACGCTAGCCTTCGTACGCTGCTCTTTAGCGAGCGTACGCTAGCCTTCGTACGCTACTCTTTAGTAAGCGTACGCTCACCTTGATACGCTGCCTGTTGGCAGCGTGTCTTGAGCGTACGCTAGCTTGAGCGTACGCGTGCCTTGGTACGCTAGCTTAAGCGAGCAAGGCGTACGCTGGCTCCTTTCTTACGCTAGCTCGAGCGTACACAGTTTTGAGCATACGCTAGCTTGAGCGTACGCTGACCTGTAGCTTGAGCGTGCCCTTCTGTACGCTGACCCTTGCATACGCTTTCTATTGGAAGTGTATGGATCCTTTGGTACGCAGACCTGAGCGTACGCTAGCCTGAGCGTAGCCTGGCTTGAGCGTAGCCTGATTACCCTTGATCTTCTATAGCCCTGTATATTGATATTTTATTAGATATTTAACGTCCATTTTATATCCTTACGCCTTTTGTCATGAACTTGATAATCATGGATTTGTTTAATATGTTTGGAAATGATACCTGAGCATGACACGATAGTGACCCGTAGTGGTGCACTCCTGACATAATGACCTGACATGACCTGATAGTGGCCCGTCGTGGCGCACTCCTGACAAGTATACTTGACATGATAAACCAGACATGTTATATCTTGATAAGCTGTTGCGACGGCTACCTGACATGACATGACCTGTATGAATAACCTAGACACCGTGGGCGATTGTGCTTGTACAAATAATCCAGTCCTGTCTTGCATCATGTCTAGGAGGGGACTCCTGAGTACCACGGTCAGGAGTACCTACTAAAATGGACTAAGGTTAACAACTAGATTAATACATTAGTCATGAAGAGATTTTCCAGCTACAGGCAATCCCGTTACCTGGGCACACCTTGGGATCTGTAGCCTGCCGTCGAGTAGGGCACATTTCCAGCACACTGTCATGTGTTGCACCCTTCAAGCTACCTAAGGGTACATTCGTTTCCTGGACGATGTACCCACCTGTATTCAACTCTAATCTTTTAACCCGGGGAACCTGGATGGTCTGCAGGGCATGTGGCTGTGGAATAATCTCACTGCATCTTGTTAGTAATTAGGCTTGTGACAACCCTAGTTAGTTAAAGTATCAAGCCGTAGTTCTTGCTTGGCCGTGAAGTGATTGGATGGAGTCTAACCAGTCTAGTCTTGTCCTGACCCTGTTCCAGACTATTGAATGACCAGAATGCTTGTATTTACTTTACCGATAAATGGTGAGAAACCAAGCTCCGTTCAGACGAAGGGTTACAACCCCGGTCCTTGTTTGGTTTACGGGTTGTAACCTGGCTATCTGAATAGTTCCATGGTTATCTCGTCGTATATCATCCTGATATGTTTCCTTTTATTCCAGTCCTTATTTTATTTATATTTATATTCCTGTGCTGATTGCTGGTTTTAGTTCTTAAGTGAAGCCTCCTTTGTGGCACTTGCTCTTTCTGGGGTCTGACCCAGCTGGTTTTGTGTGGCCAGATTTTGGAGCAACTCCAGAGGATCTACCGACTTCCCAGCCAGATGGTGGCCACTAGACGGAACCCTGGCAACGAGTGGGTTATTTTTGGCTCTCCCGCTCTATTGTAAAAATATTCTTTTGAGGCATTTAGCCGACGAGCACCTGTTTAGCTCGATTGCACTTTACTTACTGTCTGCCTACGGGCTGTAACATGATTAACAGATCCTAGGGTTGATCATGTATGACTAAACTCTTGCTAGTCCTAACATTTTGTAACGACTAGCTTCATGATCAGCTGAATATGTAATATTTGGGACGCCTTATTATTGTATATTTAATGATCATACATCTTATAACATTTACTTACTTGCTTGTGATTGAGACACTAGGCTTGTTCATGACCATAGGAGACTGTTGGCTTGTAGTAAACCCTCATGTATCTAGACAGCCGTGACCGTATAGTGAGGTGGGTTGCACTTCAATATACGTAGCTGGCTATGTCTGCCCCCGCTCTCCAGTATTCTGGTTTTGGGGCATGACACAAGGGGATCGAAACTCGGGGTATTTTCATTCCTGTGTTTCTAATAAGCGCCGTCGTCTGCATATTCATCAACTCAGGGGCGAAGACGGGTCCACTGCCAATGACCTCGAGGGCATTCAACAGATTGCTAACGACCATTATGTGAAGTTGTTCCTTCCAGAGCCAGTTATTGATGATTAGGAGTTCATGGCTGTGCTTCCTAAGATCCTTAGTGATGAAGAAAGAGAAGCTCTTACCATGAAGCCTACCATGGAGGAGCTCTACAATACTATTAAATCAATTGATCGTCATAGTGCCCCTGGACCAGATGGTTTCACTGGGATTTTCTTCATTAAATGTTGGCATATTATCAAGGATGATGTCCTGGCTGCGGTTCACATGTTCTTCGATGGATTCTCCTTGCCGAAAGTCATCACCAGCACCCTTCTCATCTTGATTCCCAAGAATAAGCATCCATCCTCCATTTCTGAGTATAGGCCGATCAGCCTCTGCAATTTTGTGAATAAGATTTTCTCCAAACTTCTTGCTAATAGGCTCTCTCCTATGATGACAAGGATCATTTCCCCGGAGCAAAATGGATTCATTAAGGGCAGAAAGATTGTCGATAACATTATCCTTGCTCAGGAGATGTTCAGCATGCTTGGTCACGATAATTGGGGGCGTAATGCAGCAATTAAGCTTGATATAAGCAAGGCGAATGATCGGGTAAATTGAAGATTCTTATTTTCTACTCTTCGCAGGATTGAATTCAATGAAACTTGGATTAACATGATCCTATATTTAGTAAACAATGTGTGGTTCTCTACTATGATGAATAGCAATATGTCAGGCTATTTTCAGGCTTTCAGGGGGTTACGTCAAGGTGATCCCTTATCTCCTATGTTATTCGTTATTGCGGCTAAATCTTTGAGTCGGAACTTACAGAGATTGGCATTACACCCTGGTTTTACCCCGTATTATTCCTCTAGTGGATGCCCGAGAGTCACACATATCGCTTATGCCGATGATATCACAATTTTCTCTGGGGGAGATAGGCGTTCAATACAGTTGCTTATGAAGGTTCTTCAGCGCTAGGAGCGAGCCTCAGGACAGCTTGTCAACTCTTCTAAATCTGCCATATGAGTTACAGTAGATTTTGCGGAGGACATGGGCAACTCTTTGAGTTCGTTGATAGGATATCAGCTTAAAAATCCTCATATAACCTATCTTGGTTGCCCACTTATGACTGGTAGAAGGAATTCGGCAATGTTTGAAGAACTCAAGGACAAAGTTCATAGTAAAATAGAGCGGTGGCACACCAAGATCCTGTCTCCTGGGGGTAAGTTGATTCTCATTAAGTCAGTGTTATCTTCCATTCCGATCTTTTGTCTTGTTGTGAGCAACCCTCCTATGAGTGTTCTTAATCAAATTGAAGCTATGTTTAGTGAAGTTCTATGGGGATCGAAGCTATAGGCTACTGTTGCTATTATCTAGTACTGTGTACTGACAG
Organism: Iris pallida; assembly: GCA_029216955.1. Classification (NCBI taxonomy): domain Eukaryota; kingdom Viridiplantae; phylum Streptophyta; class Magnoliopsida; order Asparagales; family Iridaceae; genus Iris; species Iris pallida. The sequence continues at coordinate 7,203,283 of JANAVB010020398.1, read as the reverse complement.
CACACTCAAATCATCCCCTTATTGCTACTGTTGCTGTTACCTAGTAGTTCAATGGAACTTCTATTACTTCCTACTTTAATCCTTTGCTTGCCATTGAAGCTATAGGCTACTTCTTGCAGCTTTCCTTCAACTGCACCCTTAGCAGTTAGCACCTCTACTTGTAGTAAGATAGCCTTTAATTTCCTACTATAAACTGCTACCAAGCAGTGTGGACAACCCCTCATCCCAACACACTGTCATATGGTAACACACACACACACCCCTGTAATCCCTCTTCCTCACTACCCTCTATATTAATACATGCCACCTTCTAAACAAACATACTCTCATGTCTCTCTCTCTCTATATATATATATATATGTATATATATATATATATATATATATATATATATATGACACACACACACACTCATCTAACCTATGCTATTGTTATCTAAAGAAAAGGGAAACACTCAACTGTCAACCTACTGTCATGTGGACAGTCAACACAGAACACATGATTCTCTCCCTCTACCTACTATTTTAACATGGACACACACATACATGAATATATTATATTATATATATATATTTTTTTATATTATATATATATATATATATATATATATATATATATATATATATATATATATATATATATAATATATATATTTCCAGCACGTGCGCGCTCAGTTAAATCGTGTGTCTCGCTGCAACCGATTTTCAGCCGGTCATCATGTCGTTTTGGACTCTTCGTGCGGATCCTGTCCGCACTGGCTTTTTCATCATTGCCCGGCACGTATGCCTCGCGTGCTCCAGAGCCTCACGCGAAGACCGACGTCTTTCGATGCCAGCAACTTAACGCCACGCTTAGCCCACGACGTCGAAGGTGCCCCCGACGTCTTCACGATGCCTACGACAGCTGGTTCCGCCCAGCCACCCATTGGGCACCGCACGAAGGGCCGCGTGGTCAGCCGTCGTTTATAACCGTGGTAAAATGGTGCCGGTCCTCATCCGCCCACACGACGCCCTAGCCGATGAGTTTTCATGCACGGGGCGCCCCATTCTGTCCCATGCCAGCTCAAATAGTGGCCATTTTTCGTCAGTCCTCCGACGTTGTGGATGCCCCGCATCGCACAGGCCAGGCTCATCATATATATATATATATATATATATATATATATTATATATATATATATATATAGGGTGTCCACTTCTTAATGGTGCTTGGAGGCATGCCTCCAAGGGGGCTCGAACCCGCGCCACTGCGCCGCGGTGCTCCACCGTTCCCAACGGGCTATGGCCACTGGGACAAATATATATATATATATATATATATATATATATATATATATATATATATATATATATATATATATATATATATATATATATATATATATATATATTTTTTTTTTTTTTTTTTTTTTCTGCGCCGCGGTGCTCCACCGTTCCCAACGGGCTATGGCCACTGGGACAAATATATATATATATATATATATATATATATATATATATATATATATATATATATATACACACACACATATATTATATATAAATATATGTGTGTGTGTATATATATATATATATATATATATATATATATATATATATATATATATATATATATATATACACACATATATATTTATATTTATATTTATATTTATATATAGGCCGCGTTGCCCTAGAGAGCACCGTGCCAGGAGATTTTGATAGATCACAGCTCCTTTTCGACTTCGGCAGGCCATTGGCCGGGCCGGCGTCACCTAAGGATGGCTAAGTCCTTTTTCGACGCGGTCTCCGGTCGGGTTGAGGAACCCCCTCACCTGGCCGCTAGATCTGTGTCAACATACAAAGGTGCACCCGCTATCTCCTTCTCTGAAGATGAAGAACAGACCTTGGCGTCTCCCCTTCGTTTCGCTCTTGTGGGTAAATTTTCCCATATTAAGCCTTCCATTGAGGTAATCCGTAAAGCTCTCTCCGGTTTTCAGTTCAAAGGAGACATCAAGGCGGGAGTCATCGACCACAAACATATCCTCATTAGGCCTTTTGTTGAGGAAGACTACCTTCGTCTTCGTTCAAAAGACACTTGGTTTATCTCTCGAGCTCCGATGTGAGTTTTTAAATAGAAACCTGATTTCTCACCAATGTTCGAATCCTCTCTTATGCCGGTTTGGGTCGACCTCCCTGATCTACCACATCACCTATATGCAAAGGATGCTTTGTTCGCTATCACTTCGGCTATTGGCACACCGCTAAAGATAGATAGAGCTACGGCAGATCTAGCTCGTCCGAGTAGGGCTCGGGTGTTTGTGGAGGTAGATGCGAGTAAGCCAATACAACATCGTATTCGGATCAATCGCTCGAAAGGCAAGAGTTTTTGGCAGAACATAGAATATGAGTACACACCCTTATATTGTTCACACTGTCATCATCAAGGTCACCAGATGTCTGCTTGCAAACTAAAAAACAAAGGCAAAGAAGTTGTTCCACAGGACACACAACAGCAAACCGAGGGTGAGGCGGTGGCTACGAGGCCAGGGTCGATGGGATTGAAGGTCACATCTATACTGCAGCGAACAAATGAGGAGCGGCGTACTGAGACAGGTCCTTCCACACTAAATCAGGAAACTGCCACGACATCCATTCCCTTAGGCCAAGCCATAAGTAATGATAAAGCTCCTGCTGTACTGGAGGACACTAGCCTTGCCAATGTGCTGACTGTCGAACCCTCTATTCCCCAAGATCCCCTGCCAATTACTCATGCCGCACACCTACCAGTGCATGAAATAACGTCTGAGCCAATCGGGACTGAGCCAAACAAAGAAGTGGCAGTTGCTGCCATTAATGCTGATTCGGTTGGTGATGACGTCATGAATCAAAACATTGAAGTAGGTTGCTCCCTTGAGGAGGGTGAACTAATAGAAGAGCCATCGAATATAGCAGGTGTAGAGCAGCTCCCTCAGGACCCTCCTGTAGCTTTACAGTATATCATTAGTAGTTGGGCGGATGAAGCCGAGCGCGAAGCTCTCGAGGACGACGGGCAAACCTAGAGACTCGAGGTGGGAGATGGGCGTTCGGATGACACTAGATCAGAAGTCGGCCGCCTCCCGTCAACAGAAGCTTCAGCTTCTCAGCAAAAGCGGAGGAAAGCCAAGAAGGCGGTGGAGCCTTCCGATCGAGTCACGCGGCAGTCTGCAAACAGTGCAATCACTGGTAAAACCACAACTTTCGCTCATGTTTAATACACTCATATGGAATGTTCGTGGTATAGCAAACCAAATGACTCTTAAATGGATCAAAATATTGGTGAGAATACACAAGATTGTCTTCATTGGCATTATTGAACCTAAGGTTGATAGCAGCCAACTTCTTCACTATTAGTTAAAGCTAGGATTTTTGAAGGCTTTTTCTAATGAGAGGGGTAATATATGGGTCATGGCGAAGTCGGATTGTGATATAGGGCTTCATGATTCATTTGTTCAAGCTTTGGCAGTATCCCTTTATCATCATAAGCTTCCTGCATTGGCATATTTTACTATTGTTCATGGTGATAATACAAAAGAAGGTCGTAGATTTCTCTGGGATAGACTCACACAACTGCAATCCTCTTTCAACTGCCCATGGTCGATAGGCGGTGATTTTAATGCCATACTGCGGTCGGAGGAGAAAATTGGAGGACGCCTTCCTGATCAAGCGTCCATCGAGGAGTTTACCAATTTTACTCTTGTCACTGGTATGTCTGAGCTTCACTACTCTGACAGTTGCTATACTTGGATTAAATCAAAGCAGAACGGTCGTAGGAGATTACGATTGGATAGGGTTTTAGTCGACAATGCATGGTTAGACTGGGCGCCTCTCTCTTCAGTTGAACATCATAACCGAGCTAAATCAGATCATGCGCCTTTACTTACTAAATATAGATCCAATTCGGCTATGGGCAGGAAACAATTTAGATTCCTAGATTTCTGGGTTAACCATGAGGAGTTCAAGCCACTGATTCAACGAGCATGGTCCTCGGTTGATCATCGAATTGGGATTACTCGATTGGCTCTTCGCCTTGATGCTTGCCGGAAGGTCCTTTCATCATGGAGCTGTGGCACTTATGGCGATATTTTTCAGCAAGTTAAGCAAGTGGAGGATGATGTCTTAGCTGCGGAAATCCGTCATGAACAAAGCAACTCTTTAGAGAGTCGTCAACAGTTGGCTAAGGCTACTGCCATCCTTAAACAAAGGGTCAGCATTGAGGAAGCATACTGGAAACAGAAGGCTAGAATGAAATGGGACCTAGAAGGAGATAAAAATACTGCCTATTTTTATAGCTGTGTGACTAACCGCAAGAGATCTCTCCAAATTCATTCTATCACAACTGAAAAAGGGGCCATTTTGAAGGACAAAGCTTTGATTCATGCATATGCCAAAGAGTTTATTCTAAACTCTATCAAAGAGGAGACATTCAGGAGGATAGTGATCTATTATTGAACATTCCTTCTGTTGTGACGGCAGAGGATAATGATATGCTGATTGCGGCTCCATCTCCTGAAGAAATCATCGAGGCAATTAAGTTGCTTGATCATCATAGCGCACCTAGGCCGGATGGCTTTACCCCTCTCTTCTTTATTGCCTGTTGGGATATCATCAGTAAGGATATGACAGAGGTAGTAGGTATGTTTGTCGACGGGTTTGCATTGCCTCGCTCTATCACGAATACTTCATTAGTCTTGATCCTGAAGGTGAAACAGCCCAAATCCTTTGGAGACTATCGACCAATCAGTTTATGCTCAGTGATGAACAAGATCATCTCGAAGTTATTGTCTCGTTGGCTCGCTCCTCTTCTCCCTCGCATTATTTCTCCTGATTAAAGTGGTTTTGTGCAAGGTAGAGAGATCGTTGATAACATATTGCTAGCTCAGGAAATGATGGCGAAAATGAATAAAAAGCACAGAGGAGGCAATGCAGCTATCAAGCTAGATATGATGAAAGCATATGATAGGGTGGTTTGGAGATTTCTGCTGAAGGTGTTGCGCAGATTTGGTTTTCACAACAAGTGGGTGGATATGGTGCTTCGACTTGTTAATAATGTGTGGTATGCACCATTGATTAATGGAGAATCAACTGAATACTTCCAATCTTTTTGAGGTGTTCGACAGGGAGACCCCCTCTCCCCGGTACTGTTCATCATTGCGACAGAGGTGTTATCTCGTAGCCTGAAGAAGTTGACAGAAATAGAGGGCTTCTCATCCTTCTTTTCTCCTCGTGGCTGTCCACCAATTACCTATATTGCATACGCAGATGATGTACTTCTTTTCTCAGCTGGGGACCTTCGTTCAATATCAAAAATTACTGATCTATTGTCGAGTTATGAGGCTGCCTCTGGACAACTTATTAACAAGGCCAAATCTTCCATATACATTTTGAAGAACATTTGAATGAACGGGGTACGGAGTTGGCAAATAGAACATGATTTCAAATTGGCACTCCCCCATTTACATATCTTGGTTGTCCTATAATGGCAGGGCAACGTAATGGGGGTATGTATGAGGAGCTTCTCAATCACATTTGGATTAAATTAGAAGGTTGGCACAACAAAATTCTATCTCCAGGAGGTAAGCTTGTGTTGATCAAGGCTGTACTGACGTCCATCCCTGTCTACACATTAGCAGCATGTAACCCTCCTATCGCAGTACTTCGTCGAATGGAAAGCATGTTCTTGAGTTTCTTCTAGAGAGCTCAAGAGGGAGTGGCTAAAAGAACCTGGCTCGGATGGGATCGGATTGCTAGAACTAAACAGGAGGGAGGCTTAGGCATCAAAAGATTGGAGGAAATGATGAATGCTTTTACAATCAAACTATGGTGGAAATTCCTGACACAAGATAGCCTATGGACAACATTCTTCAAAGCTAAGTACTGCTCAACTGATACTCCATTAGATGTTGGTATTACTTCTAATGCTTCACATGTATGGAAGAGGCTAATATATGGCAGAGAGATAGCGCAACACAACATTTATCAGGTTAATGACACTTGGAGTTGGGGTGCACAGTCGAGAAAATTTTCAGTGGCAGCAGCGTGGTATATTGCAAGGGTTCATAGGCCTGTGTTGCCAGATTTTAGTCATATTTGGAACACTTGTATACCTACTAAATGGTCAGTGCTTCTTTGGAGAACCCTACATAATAAACTCCTTACAGATGATAATATTGCACGTCTCGGCTATAATCTAGCTTCGAAGTGTCACTGCCGTGTCAATAGTACGAATGAAACTCTGGAACACTTACTACATAAAGGTGATTTGGCTAAGTGAGTGTGGAGAGCGATCCAACCAATCTACAAAGTTCGTAATCGAGGTCGTAATCTGCTAGAGCGCTTGCGTGATTGGTGGAGGAAGAAGAACAAGCACAAGAAAGAAGTTGTAGCTGCTGCGGTTATCTGGGTCCTCTGGAAAGATAGAAACAAACATAGATATGAGAATCATGGGTATACTACAGATCAGTTGATAGCAGAAGTCCATAGGCAAGTGGGGAAGGCCACTATCAAATGTCGACACTTATAGTGTCTTTTTTTAAGGTTCTTGACAGTTTCAATAAAGTTTTTGTTGGTTGAAATATATATATATATATATATATATATATATATATATATATATATATATATATATATATATATACACACACACACACACACATGGATAAAACAAACAGCAACAGTTTTTAAAAGAAGAGAAGAGGAAAATCGGAGCCAAAACAAGCCCCCTCTCAACAGTCACCTACGTATATAGACACTCATTCACCCTATAAACATATACATGTATTCATACATATAGATATATATAGGTACAAAACTAAAAATCAAAACTAAAATGGCAAATATATATATATATATATATATATATATATATATATATATATTTTATATATATATATATATATATATATATATATATATATATATATATATATATATATATATATATATATACACACACACACACACACACACATACACACATGGATAAAACAAACAGCAACAGTTTTTAAAAGAAGAGAAGAGGAAAATCGGAGCCAAAACAAGCCCCCTCTCAACTGTCACCTACGTATATAGACACTCATTCACCCTATAAACATATACATGTATTCATACATATAAATATATATAGGTACACATCTAAAAATCAAAACTAAAATGGCCAATTTGTCATTTTGACAAACACTTGGTGTGCCATCCTTGGATTTCTCTAAAATTGACACTAAAACTCTACATAACTTCTACCAAAATGATGGTTATAGCCTTGCTCTTCTCCCTATGGGTACCCCTAGTCCAAGTGTGTGTTCCTACTAGTGGCATGCATGAAATAGAGTCTTAAACTAAGAGAAATGTCATGTGTTTTACCTTTTGGGAGATGGATTCCCAATGTATAGCACCAAGGAGACACAAAGAAGTAGATGGACACCTCCTACTAGTGAGCTCCACACCAAGCTTCCTTCCTCACGTTCTCCCTTAGCAATGTCAAGCTTTTAGCTTCCTTGGAATGAAGGGGTGCGTTTTGGAATGGTGTGCTAGGGTTTTCTTTCTAGGTTGGAATGAAATGAATGAAAAAGGGCTATTCCTGAAGGGCTTATATATAGTTTCATTAGGGTTAGGGTTCGGTTAGGAATAGCTAAGATGACTTAAAGGCCCTTCCCTTTTTGTCATGAATAGAATCCTTAATATTCTCTCGATAACTAAGGTTGTAACTAACTAACTTGTCTAATCATGGATATTCTAATTAATTAGGCCACTGGATCAAGTCAAATTAAATGTGGTCCACTAAGTCTAGTGAATAGGCTAATCTACAAATAAATAAAACCATCATATTTAATAAAAAAATATATACACAAATTAGATAATTATAAAATGACAAAAAAACTCCTATTCTAGAAATATGGTAGTGACAAACAAGATAAAGTAAAACTAGAAACGGGGTAACGCAACACGAATATAAAAGTATGAGAAAAAAAGAAACAACATGAAAGTAGAGAACATGCATATAAACTATAATGTACAAGTTGGCAGTGCATACTTGCTTGTCTCCTACAACTCTGTGTACTGCGATCCAACTTCGATATCCACTGTCAGTCCGTCATGTTCTCCTATAATATATATCCACCAATCGATGATACTGTAGAAGCATGGAATTCATCCGCCCAGAAACCAAGTTCAAGTTGGCGCATCATCAAAGAACCGCAAAGGCAAAGTGCATAAAAAAGAAGATTTTCATTATTATATGGAAAGTCGGTTACATAAAATGGTCTTTTCATCTACATAGAAAATCTACTACAAGTAGACTACTCTATGTCTAGTTACAGGCGCATCACTTTCTCGTCACAAGCGCATCACTTTCTCATTACAATCGCATCACTTTCTCGTCCCAAGCGCATCACTTCCTCGTCTCATTAGAGGCACATCTCTTCTGAACAAGGCACTGGTTGAGCATAATTTGGGTTAGCAATAATGTAAAACCCCTAAATTTCTACTTTTTTAAAAATAAATTTGGTATTGATTTTTTATTTGTATTTGTACGTCGCGTAGTTGTATTGTACGTCGCGCGCGAATTTTTTTTGTTCGTAATTGCTCGACGAGTGCGAATATGTGCGAGCGTACATAATTTTTTAGAAAAATATTTTTCTATTTTTCTAGTTTCAAAATTTTATATATATATATATATATATATATATATATATATATATATATATATATATATATATATTTATATATATATATATATATATATATAAATTATTCTTGCTATCGTACCAAAATTTTCTAAGTTTGTTATGTTAATTATAAAGGCCTTTCATTTATAACAGTTATTAATAATAAATAATATTCTTCGTGCATACATATATATTTCATAATATTTTATTACTTTATTTTTAAATAATAACGTAATTTTTGAAATTATAAATTAATAGAAAATTTGAAAGTGTATTTAATTTATTATTTATGAAAATTTAAATTAAGATTTAATTATTTAATTTACCTAAATTTTTTATGTATAAAATCTAATTGGATTTGGATTTGGATTGGATTTGATTTTGTTTTAAAACAAATATGACAATTATCTAAAAGGGAATTTAAACCTCCCTAATCCTTATCCAACTGGGAATTCCCACCTCCTATATAAGGAGAGGTACTCATCCATAAATTTTTACCATCCACAAACGTGCATCGTGTCTGTGGCCGTGCCTCTTCCCTCCATATATTTCGGTATTACATATACAATATTTCCCCGTCGTGTCTGACACCGGGACACGGTGCTACCCACAATCCTATCTCGTGTCTTCCAAGATATAGTCGCAACCCCCCCGACGGCAGCTATACGCACGACCTCCGCCATTGCCACCACCGAACTCCATCGATACCACCGCCTCCACCAACCACCTCTCGGCCTAACTCCATCTTCACCACCGCAACCACCACCATTATTTCTGAACCACCGCCAGACCCCGTCAACAGCAACGACCGTCACGGCCGCCCACCTCTTCACCTCCCCGCATCCTCGCTCTGCCACCACCGCCCGTCGTCCCGGCCAACGACTACCTCTATGACATCACCATCAAACCCCAAAAATAACCAACAAATAAAACCCTAACCTTGGCTTCACCGGGCTGTGCGTCGCCGATCCGCCGTGCCTTCCATCTTCCGAGCATCGCCGGTACGTGGCCGAGTCATTCGACTGAGTTCATGCCGGATCTCCCCCACGACCACCTACTCGGTCCCGCACCTGGCCGACCGTCTCGCGGCCAACCGATCGTCCCCGCACCACCAGACGCCCACCATCGCGCCGACGACCGCCGTTGCCGATCAGCGCCGACCGGAGCTGAAAAGACCCGCCCCACCGCTCCCGTGTCGGTGTCCAGTAGCCGACAATGTGCTTCGCGGTGAGCCCCGCCACGTCCCCAGCCGAGTGCCTCATCGCCGAGAGTGTACCCTCCTCCAGCCGAGCCGACCTCTGAGTCCGTTCTGACGAGACTCTCCAAGCGGTAAGCCTCACTTTCTTTTTCCTCTCTCTCTTCTACTTCCCTCCTTCCCTTTTGCTCAAACCCCCGTTCACACTTTCCCTCTCTCTATATGCTACTAAGAAGCAGCTGTGCTGCTTTAAGTAATTGAAGGATTTGTTATGATTTTTACTCTTATGTCTGAGTAAAACAACACATGCTATGGTACTCCATGATGTTGTTATTATAATAATAATAATAATAATAATAATTATTATTATTATTATTATAATTATTATTATTACTATTATTAATTATTATTAATCTGTGAGTTTAGCATAGATATTTTGGTAAAAATCCATGTATACATAATATATTTAATCGGAGTACATTGTATGTATATATATATATATATATATATATATATATATATATATATATATATTGACGAGTATTATTTTAGTATTTATGATCATTAGTTTTAAACATTATTATCGATATTTCTAAAACGTGTGGTAGGATAAAAATATAGAATTTTGCTTAGCCTAAACTATGTACTAAAATATTTTTAGGGTATTCTAAAAATGGTTTTACTAGAAAAAAAATTATTTCCAAACTTAATTTTAATTATTGAACTAAATTTTGTAGATATAGCTACTTATAAATATTTTTGCGAGTTAGTTAAATAGATCTTTTATTTGGATTGGTAAAGTCTATATTTTGGGCCTATTAAACTTAAAATAGTTTTGTACTAAATAAATAAATTAATTGGATTCTTATATTATTTTATTTTCAAGTATTATAGATAGTTTTATAAAATAATACCTATATTATTTATCAAACTCCCTTCGATTATCAACCTGTCCATGGCTAGTCCCACAACTCATATTCCATTACCAATTCTGTACCTCATTTTATCGACCCTAACTAATATGACCGTTTTGTACCGATGAACCAGTCTGTGCCATCACCGGAGGCCGTCTTGCGTGGATGTAACATCAAAGTCAAACATCATGCCAACATGATCATCACACTTTACCGGACGTCACACTAGGCAAGATACCTTGCCATTATCTAATTTTTTTTTACTTTAGCTTATATTCATGCATTATTCATTATTTATTTTTTGTAAAATAAACTGTGATACATGGCATAAGTAGATAAAAATTTTACTGCTTAGTTCTATTTCCTGGTATGTACTATTTTCTTATACATTAAACTTAGATTTAATGGACCACCCTTTGTGTGTTGCATTCATAGGCCTTGACACATTTATACCACGTTATTGTGAGTCACATATGGGACTCGGACATACGTGATTGGCTGGCCACCAGTACGTATAAGTCGTGCGTTAGGAAATAACTGCTAATAGAGTTGCATGCTAGAAGACTTAGCAGTTATGAGTTGGCATTAGACGGAGAGAACATGATTGGAAGTTGACTACCACCCTATCTATCGTAGACACGCTCGCTGCTGAGGAACGATAGGTAGACTATATGCTATAGACTCGCTCGATACTGAGAAATAGTATATGGTGTTGTGACTCGCTACTGAGGTACTGTACTCCATTAGTATTTTTCTGACTTGACCTAGTAGTCATGCGACCATGAATTGTTCTTAAAACTGCATTTGCTTAGATTGGTTAGGCGCCCTTATCCATTAGGTATGAGTACTCTTGGTTTGGGTGCTTGTATCTGACCGTGGCTTGGAACAATAACTTGTCGTGGACTAGTTTGCCACATCTTGTCCTTGTTTGGTTGTAGGTGTGGATTACTATTCCGATGAGAAGGTATTGAATCTTGTTGGGGTCCGGATACCATATTGGATTCGTGACTTCGGAAGATACTCTACCGTGGGTTAGTGTGCCATCTTCTGTCCTTGTTTGGTTGGGGGGATGGTATGCTAATTTAAATGATGAGGTATTGGACCATAATATGATCCGATCTTACTTATTATTGAGCAGTATTTATTCAGTTTATATGGCATGATATTATGTATCTTGTTATGTCCCTCTGAGGACCTGGTTATCTCCCCAGGTATGTGTTCATATCTTCCGTATGTATTCTAGCCGAGGTCGTGGTCTTCTCCATTTATTCGAAGATGACGTGTCTTGGATCTATCTTGCTACCTTCGTCAAAAATCTTTTATAAATCATGTACTTCTTTCCTTTTATTTGGTTGGTAGTGGATGTGTCTCCACCCAACATATTGTATTAAGACCATTCATTATATGATATCCTTTATTCCTTTATTTTGTGGATGAGATTAGTTTCATGGTGTTACTGTATTTTACCGCTTATGTATATTTATTATACGGCTGGCATGTCTACATTCCTAGTCCTACGTATTTTGGGACTGGAGCGTTATAAATAAACCTAAACCCGATAATCAACATCATGGTACTCGATGTTGTCTCAAGGAAGAAAAAGGCTAGTGAAATGCATAAACATCAACTGCTCTACCCGTAGTTAGCTCGGCACATCTGAATTCTCTGATGGAGTTCTTCGTCAAAATCATAGCTTCTTTGGACGAGGAGATCCAAAACCCATATCTTACCGACTCGCCAAAGAGGATGCTCACGGACATCGAAAGTTGAGTTCGTTCTTCACATGAAGTCGTTTGAAATAAGAATAAGCAAATTCTTCCCTCTTCGTATACACGTATTTATAGGCCAAAGCATGGTCAAACCCGTGCGCCAAGTAGCAATCTCCTCGAGATTAGTAGGATGAATCTAGCATTAATGACAATGAACCTTCCATCCCAATTTTAACTAAGTCAAAGTCATTAATCGAGCCCCAAAATGCTTTACGAGGATGACTGAGAATAATGTGTGGCCCCAACAAAGTTTAATCCATGCACCGTACAATCGACGCACCAGCAATCGATGTGCCCCACTGTTGATGTGCTAGCGAAGGCTCCTCGCCTATCAAATAATTAATGTTAAGTGTCAGATGTCAGCAGAGTGCGCCTCAAAGACAGTATAGACGATGGCTTTCACAGAAAACAAAAAGTCACCTACATCAGCATACATCGGTATCATCATTACCGCTTTTCTCAAACATATGGCTAGCCCCACTATCCCTCGCATGTGCCCTAAAGCCATGTGCTCAGAATCGTCATACACCCCAATGGCCATGTGCTTCTCCTATAAGATGAGCCTATACAGCAAATCAAAATCTTTCTATTCTAAGAAATTGGGATCTTTGAGCAATGTACATGCGCCATGTGTCATTGACTCAGTCAAGCTCACGAATGGGTGCCAATCACCTAGGGTCTCAGCAACAAATGAATCTCAACAACTGTCATATTTCAGCTCCTCCACAACCCAATAGTGCAGTTACACCAGATTCAGTTCAAGCTTCCCTAGCACAGCGCCCCTGCGCCCAACAAGTTATGCATTCCTATGTGCTAATTTTTTTTTGCGTGCATCACATATAAGGGCATGGATGGATCATTCCAACCTCTAAAATAGAAGGATCATTCCTTTATTCAATATAAGGATAGAGAGAAGTCGCCCAGACATTCAGAGTGTCAAAGCATACTTCGAAAGAGCCGAATTGTCGTCCAGCCGAAGACTTACAATTTTCTCTTGATTGTCGATCGTGAACGGAGTAAAGAATCAAACTTCCATCACCACACGTCCCCAGAAAATAAATTATACTCGAACGATCCTGTCGAGGATGAAAGTTGTACTCTTTCTTTCGTTTGTTTCAAACAAAAGTTCTCAAACACTTTTCAATGGAAAACAAGCTGGCATCTATTCTATGGATGACTTTCTCCTCTAATAAGAAAGTAGTATCGCAATCCAACAACAACAAGCTCGGCTCCTCCCAGAAGATGCTGTTTGTGTGCTTCGACCACCAAGTGTACGAGGAGTTCCTTTTTGAATGTAGCGCAAGCCCTTCGAAGCGGCTATTAAAGCCGAAGAAGACTCGCCATGTCTGGGTGCCCAAAGGAGATGCGTCGTGCACCAACCCTAAGGAGGCTATGCCAGCGCAGCTACTCCTTCCTGCTGACTCCTCCAACAAACAAGATATTGCTTCTGTAGTGGCGCATCTGCCAGGGAAGCATAGCACTGACCACCATTCCTAGTCTGTCCCATCCCAGTCAAAGAGGATGTGCCTAAAGAACAAAGGTGTAGCCACACTCCCACACATGACCTCTGCTGTACATGAAAAACTCTATATCTTAGACAGAATCACTTACCACCAAGGCAAGAAAAAGTTGAATTCTGAGTACTATGTACCTTCACGGGCTAGTACGAAGAAATCTAAGGCAGCATAGGCCATACGCGCTAAATATTCTATGCCAACAGCAAGCCAAAAACGTGCGTTGAAAGTTATATGCACGGTTGATGGCAAGTTGTACAGAATTGACTCAAACGCTCTTTCGTCCAGAATGGGTCAATTCTCAAAGTCCCCCTCCCACTTGGGTGCATCTCATGCACTGGAACTAAGTCAAGGGGCAAATCTTGTATTGTCGAACCCTGCACCCACATAGGTTATGAACATGAAATGGGTTCGATACACAATAACTATTGCTCTCCTATAAATAATCTAGGAGCATCTCATGCATTAGAACAAGATCAGGGGGCGCATCACTCACATACACACCTAGGTGCTTGGCCTAGCCATGCGCCTGAAGTGGGTATAAATATGAATATCTCTTCGCACGATTTACGTGACGTAATTACTCACAACCGTAAAGCGGTGGAGAGGACTACTATACACAATACACCCCTCCCGGGGCATACTTGTGCTACTGTCACCATCAATTGCTGTTGTTGTAAAGCATTGGCCCCACTGCTAAAGTAGTTCGTGTTCCAATGAGTGCGACCTGCTGCACCCTTCCGATATCGTCTCAAAAGGAGGGTGCCAATTGAAGACAAGGATGAACTCTTGGTCGCCTCGTGCCATGTCATTTCCAGTTCTTCTGCTCCTAGGAGGAATGTTAAAACCAATAACCCTCCGGTCTCGGCTAGCTCATCAAAGAGCTGACCTCGAGGGAATAAAGCAATAATCCATGCTGCTGTGGTATTCCAAAATACTTGATCAAAAGTGAAGACCGTATTGGTAGTATGGGTCGAGGGTAGCCAGACCCCAACTATCTATCATAACCCTCCTGTTCCAAGAAGATGACATCTTTCAAGGAACGGATACTAATACAGCTGTGGGTAGCCAACTTTGGGATTCAGAGGAGGAAGCCGTAAAGTCAGCTTTCCTGCAAGACAACAAAGCTAAAAGTGATAGGTCTACTGTTCCATCTACTTCATACTACGTCATGCCTGTATATATAATATAGGGTGGAAATGAAGAATAAGGAGAAGCCTCGGCCCTAATTATATTACATTGCATCAACACCGTGGAGACAGGGCTTTAAACTCTCACCACCTCCATGCAAGCCTTGACACTGGTCATGCTCGATATCATGACGTGCTTAGCTGCACATCATCTGACCAGGGCTTCTACATCCGCAAGTCCTGACCCAGGAATTAATGAGGAATTAAATGTACCACCCCAGCGTCTACTTTATTACGAGTTTACCGAGGAGTCCGAGTCGACATGATGCAGTTTGGGTGATAGTGGACCGACTCACCAAGTCAGCTCACTGTTTGCCCTTCAGAGTGGGACAGTCTACGAAAGCCCTAGCTGAGATATATATGAGGCAGATCGTGCGACTTCATGGAGTTTCGGTTAGTATAGTGTCTGACCGAGATTCGAGGTTCGTATCGCACTTCTAGCGGAGCCTGTAGAAGAACCTTGGGACCCGTCTGAAGTTTAGTATGTCATATCATCCCTAGACATATAGACAATCAGAGCACACTATTTAGACACTAGAGGAATGTTGAGGGCAAGCATGCTAGATTTGTGGGATTCTGGGAGGACTACTTGCATCTAGTGGAGTTCTCCTATAACAATAATTATCAGGCCAGTATCCAGATGGCCCCTGTGAGCACCCTGAATTTTGGGTCGATTTTTTTTATTTTATTTTATTTTTCTGATTGATTGGTTTTGATTAATATTTTATTTATTTATCTGTAAGTGTACTTTTCATGCCATTGATAATTGGAGTATCAGGGATGTTCAACTCTGGAAATCTTCTTCATGAGTTTTGGAGTGGACATGATTACCTTCATGACGGTATATAGTATCCCATCCAAACTTGTTCCCTTGTGCTCTTTTTGCTTTGCTGAACTTCGGGTCGATAAGACCATTTGATTATTATTTATTTTTTCCACTCTTTTCCTTAATCATTTTTAGCGTGTTACCATGACTTTTAATTTGGGAGTGCAAGACCAGTCAGTTTCTTGAAACCAACTCCTCATTGATGATCTACTCGAGACGCTCGTCACCCATGACCTTCGTGTCCCACTCAGATATGTCATTTTGTGCTCCATTTGATTCTCACAACTTTCTCGACACGTGACCCGATTTTATTTTACTCCACGGCGTCACATTCATCTTCCAACTTGATTCGTGGGTCCTCTGTCGACCAAAACCTGTCAGCCCCAACTATAGACATGGCCCACTTTGAGCCTACTATCCGTCCGCCACTTGTGTTCCATTTATTGGAATCCCTATGTGCTACTTATTTGCCCATGATCATCGATTCCTAATTTTAATTCGATTTTCGCACAATGTCCAGTTTTGACCCAATCCGGCTCCACCGAGTCCAGTCCAGCTCCATGATTTTCTCCATCATGACACTCTCGTATTTCTTGCCCAAAAATATCAAGTACTCATTTTGCCTATTTTTCTATATTTAATAGAAATTTCCTATTGATTTTAATTCCCATAGAAATGGCAATTTCCCTCTAATTTATTCCTAGCCTTTGGATTGTTCCATCTAATCATAACCATTCAATCCCAAAACCCCCTCACAGCCAACCCCTTGGCCGGCCCTAAAATCTAGGAGCAACTTTTCCTCTCTCACATTTATTCACTATTCTATTCTCTCACTTCCCTTCTATTATTCTTACCATTCATACACCAGCAACTTTAATGCCATCACCACCCCATGGCCATGCAACTCATCTCCTCTCCCCATGGTCCGACCTTCGGCCACCCCTAATGGCCGACGACCGACCATCCTCCTCCTTCCTCTCTTCTCATCTCCTCCTTCACCTCATCATCGACGTCAACCACCATTCAATCCGCCACCACCTCCACGCCATTTCCGCACCACCACCTTGCACCACCACCCCCGACTTCGTCGGCACGAATAGACCGGCCAGGCGCCGTCGTCGAGTGCGCCGCAGCAGGCCAGTACGCACAGACCGGCGCCAACTGAACAGCGGCAGCAGCACCGCTTGGCCGGCGCGCGCGCGCGAACAGCGCTGCCCGTGCTGCCGTCGGCCACCGTGCTCCGACGACCCCCATCGTGGGTGGCCCCCTCCGGGCGCACCCCATGCCATCCTCCCATGGCGGCCAACGTCCTCCGGGATGCGCCGTCGAGGCGATTCGTGCGTTTTGAACGACGTCCCGTCGTGACGCGCGCGGGATCGAGTTCGTTTTGGCGCTCCGTCGCAGCGACTTCGTGCACGTTTTCCCGGAGATCCGACCGTTGGATCGGCGACTTCTTCGCCCCGTCGCAATCTCGGTATATCCACCTTCATCCCTGTCAATTTTCGTCCGTTAAGTTTATCGTTTGATACATGAAAACCGGCCACCAAGTTGACCATTTAAATTGTATTAAATTTGGACAGTTTCGCGGGGCCAACTTCGTCAGCTTGTATCTCCTCCATCGTAGCTCCGTTTGGCGTGCTACCAGTTCTGGTGCGAAGCTGGTATAACCCTCTTGCTACCCCTCCAGTTTCGTTTCATTGTGAGCTTGTTTGATTGGTTGAATTCGACGCCAAAGTTGGCCGTCCGAATTCGTAATTTCCAACTTGTAAAATTCCATTTTTGAACACGGGACTCCAGATTTCATTTCTGACACCACCATTAGACTTGTGGCATCGTTCTGGCATGTTTTCATATAAAATTTGTTAGATTTGGAGAACGTGGGCCCGGGCACGCATTTCGGTGCAAAGCGGGTCCCACTTTCTGGGTCAACAGGAATTTTTGACGCCGGCTCATCGGAATCCAATTCCGGATATACCGTTGAGTTCGTATCGTCATTCTGGACTCGTTGACATATAATTTGCTAGGTTTTGGTGGACATTGGGTCTGGCACGCATTTCGGTGCAAGTCGGATACCAATATCCGGGCCAACGGGTCATTTTGAAATCGGCTTATCGGAATCCAATTCCGGAGATACCGTTGAGTTCGTATCATCATTCTGGACTCGTTGACAGGTAGTTTGCTGAGTTTTGAGAACTTTGGCTCCGGCACGCATTTCTGTGCAAACCGGAATTTTAAGTTCTGGTCAACGGACCAAATTGAGATCGGGTCAACGGAATCCAATTCTGGAGATACCGTTGGGTTCGTATCGTCATTCTGGTTGCGTGGACATATAATTTGTTATATTTTATAGACTTGTTTTCTTGCACATTTTTCGGTGCAAAACGGCTCCGACACGAACACCGTTTTGACCCGAAATTACCTTTTTGCCCTTGTGTTCAAATTGGACCGTTGGGTAGGCTATCCTAGCTAATTTGACCATTCTGGACACGTTGCCGATGTTCATTTCATCGTCCGACAATGTTTTTTGATAATTTCTCTGAGTTTAACCTTTTTATAATTAATTAATAATTAATTCGCATAATGTTCGTATTTCGGGATTAGTACAACGAAACTGAGATCAGTCAATTCCAGTGATCTCACATCGCTGAAATTGACAAGTTGGATACGTGGATCACTATAATAAGATTATCAACCTTACCGATAATCTTCTTATCTCGATTTGCGTGCCGTAAGTTTCGACGTACAAATAACGAAGTACACTTTATATTAGACTAGAATTGACCCTGTTTGACCAGAGTTGACCAGTTAACCCAAAGTCAACTGTAAGTCAACACTTGACCTAGTTTGACTAGATTATTGACCGGAGTCGACCCAGAGTTGTTTGACTTAGAAGAACCTAGAATAATATAGATTGATTTTAGAGATTCATTTATTACAACTTGAACACCTTGTAACCTGTGTTGCTTTAAATAGGACTCTGTGGCTTCAGTAGGACCCCCCTATACTTATCAGCTGTTCAGGTTATCGAGGCGAGTACATTCTCTGATCATTTCGTATCCTGCTTAGAATTATATTCCTGCTTTAGATTACTATACTTGATGCTGTCACGACATTATCACGGATTAGTACTATATGGATCTTCTCATGCGATGTTATCCCCCTCGGGAGCATCGGGTACATTGTGTCATGTGCGTTTCACTTTCATCGTGTACTCCTGTGCTTTCATTACATGTGCACTCCTGTGAATCTTGTACTCTCATGTTCACGGAGCCCCATGTATACTATCATGTGCACCCTATATGGGCCCCCATGTGATATCCTGTGCAATAACATAACCTGTTTAGATCCTTGTGTATTGATTGGGGATACGGAGGAGTGCTAGTAGTCGTGTGAACAATTCCATTGTAGTGTAGATTCCTGTGCAACCTCGATATCCTGTGTAAATCTGTCCTGTTCACATGTGCTATCCTGTACTCTACATCACTAGCCACTATTAGTTCTCTATTTATAGTAGATATTTCTATTACAGTTCTCTCTTCCTGTTTACATGCTGTATTTCTTCAGATCTTGTATCTTACTTTACTGCATGATTATATTTTTTAACCTGCTATGAATTGTTGAAATGTAATGTGCTCATTCCAGTCTTGACTGGACCTGTTGATAAATTTTACAGATAGCTTGGGGATTGCCTGCTAGCCTAGAGGAGACACAGTAGAGGTTGTTTAGGTAGTTATTTCATTTTGTCTAGAGCTGTATTTACTTTATGGATTACTGTATTTGAGTTTTGAGATGTATTTCTGGGTTTATGTATCTTAGACACTTAGACTTCTATCTCCTGTATTATTTTGGATTTCATGTTTATTCTATCTTTATCATGCTCTACCTTAGATGTGATTGAGATTGTATCTGCTATGTCACCCCCATTCGGGGAGTATAAACTGTTTAGTATTATACTGTTAGATGCATTGAGACCTAGGACAGCGTTCTACCGCCGACACTGCGGCGTAGGGTGGGCGTTGTTACGTCCTCGTGCCCTAACTCTAGGGCGCGGGTCGTGACACATTTTTAGTGGTGGCCCATGCAGGTCGAGACTAAAAGTGTAGTGGTATTCGAACTTGAGTACCACTACAGCCTGCACTAGGATTAGGATATATTTTGAAGGTACTCAATCACAGTTAGGAACCCTTGAGAGATTTCCGGGATGACCCTGGAGAATCTTATTTAACTTCGATTTGAAAACTCTTTTCCCTTGATTTGTTTTATCTTTATTTTCTGTTGTTGAATTTGATTTTTATGGATTATTGTTGAATTTGAGTTTGTATTTATTAATTTTGATGGAAGATTGTCGAATTTTGAATTTTGATGATAGTTGTTGCATTCGAGTTTGTATTTTGATGGATTGTGTTCACTTTTGAATTTTGATGTTCGTTAATAAATTTTGATTTGATTTTTGAGTATTCATTGTTGATTTAATTTGATTTTTGGCAAGATGAAATTATATGGGCTAGGTCATCTATGTTATGGAATCTAGTCTTCTATAGTCACATTAGCCAGCATGGTGAGGACATATAGTCTGACACTAGATGTATTTCTCGGGTGTGGGAATTTAAGATTTTCGTAGCCAAGCATGCGGCACCGCAAAAATGTTAAATACCATGATTCTAGAGATATGTGCATAAGTCAAGGGCTCTGTGATTATCGTAGCCTTGCTTACTAGTATGACGAGGATTTAGAGTACCATGATTTTGGATAGACGCATATGATTATCGGATTGCACCTTAAATATTTTTGAACATGTTTTCTCTACTTTTTCTCAGTCATTCAAAAAAAAAATTTATTATTTGTTGTTTTGTCTAGTTTCCTATTATTTAACTCAGGAGTAAGTTTTGTTGGTTTTATAAACCTTGTGAAATTTCTTGCTATGAGTTTTTTTCATAATACAATGAATCGATGATTTTGCTAAAGGCCTCATGTTGGATTTGATATTTTAACCCTGGATTTCAAAACGGTTCCTTCTTTAAACAGATAACCAGAACGGATTTTACCGTTATTTCCTTCTTGCTATCATTCTTGTATTAAATAATAATGATAATAAAACTGTCTTGATTTTGTCAATTACCTACTCTGTAATCTTGGTAGGAATTTAAATGTTAGTGTTAGCGTAGAATTAAATTTTTATATTGGGACATGAGAATATAGATATAGTGGACACAAACACCTTGCCTGATACATATGCGTGCTACACTTGATTTCTCACATATTTAGATACATATGGATATGTTGTTGATGTCCAAATTTTCATAACCAATATTTCTGGTTCTCTACTTTTCCATGTTTAAATTCGTAATTTAAATATAAATTTCATGTTATTAGTTATGTTTACATCACTGTACATGTATGTTATACTTAGAGTTTCAATTCAAAATTTTGTTGAGTTTTGTGTTTAATTAGTCAAATCTGAGACTGTGTGCATATTAACCCTTGATACGAGATTCCGAATGTTAGTTCAATTTGCTGTTCCATTTTTATGAAATATTTAGAGCTGTGTACGTTGTTGTAAGTAGGGATATAAATTTAGGTTTCATATTCTTACATGTTAGTTGTGATAAACATTGAGTTGGGTTTTAATGTTCAAATTTCTCCAAAATCCTGAAAACTAGTTACATGTTAACATTTTTATTTGATTTCCAATGTTTAGTTCAATTTTAGATTTAACATGTAATATTAAACTGTATGCGTAGGTAAATGTATGGATAGTATGTTAGGGTTTCATTTCTATCATGTTAGGATATTGGAAGCATTGAGTTAGCTGTGATTTTTTTTTCGAAACCCTAAAACCCGAGACTGTATTGTGTTAATATTACACTAGTTAAATGTTAGCTTATTTTCAGATATTTTTATATATGTAAATGCTGAACTAAAACTGGATTTAACCTTTCAATACTAAGCTATAACCCTGTACAAGGACACACACATACCCTAACTTAGTATACGCTGCCATGTAAACCTAACATTTTTCCCTCTATGTTATGATCATATACCAGTATAGATATATATAGAGTTTATGCATACATGTTATAATGTACATAGATACATAACTAAGTCTCTACCTTTTATATATATATATATATATATATATGGTTAGCCATGCAAGTTATGAGTAATTAGGTTGTGTAATGTATATTGTTTAACCGAATGCCATGATTAGTGTAACTTGATAGCCGTTGTTTTAAAACCCAATTTCTTATATACACATTCATGTATATTCACGTACACACACGCCTACTATCTAACCATGTGAACATGTTCCCATACATATAATGCTAGCTTTTCCCTCTCTGACACTCTATATATATATATATATATATATATATATATATATATATATATATATATATATATATATATATATATTGTGATTGGATTTTCATGTGATTGACTTTTATTCCTTAACTAGTGATTTTGATTTTTTTTCCTTGAATAAGTACTTTTTTTCAGATAATTGGTAGTTACCTTTGTTTTATTTTTGATAAGTATCAGTTTCCATATGGGGTGGTAGACAACCTTATAGTTTTGACGGTTGTTGTTTCTGTATCTTTCTATTTTAGCACCCTGGATTGCTTGTGTGTTTGATACCCTATGACCGTTTTGGTTTAGCATGACTAGTATACCTAGATGAGACTTACTACCACCGTATGCCATGACCCTGGAAGCTGTTTTTTTTTGATGGTATGTTTTATTTAAGTTCTGGAACTTTTATTGTGGGGGTTTGACCTAGAGGGAGTATGGACACTTAAATTTCGAGGACGAAATTTTTATAAGGTGGGTAGGATGTGAGCACCCTGAATTTCGGGTCGATTTTTTTCATTTTATTTTATTTTTCTGATTGATTGGTTTTGATTAATATTTTATTTATTTATCTGTAAGTGTACTTTTCATGCCATTGATAATTGGAGTATCAGGGATGTTCAACTCTGGAAATCTTCTTTATGAGTTTTGGAGTGGACATGATTACCTTCATGACGGTATATAGTGTCCCATCCAAACTTGTTCCCTTGTGCTCTTTTTGCTTCGCTGAACTTCGGGTCGATAAGACCATTTGATTATTATTTATTTTTCCCACTCTTTTCCTTGATCATTTTCAGCACGTTACCATGACTTTTAATTTGGGAGCGCAAGACCAGTCAGTTTCTTGAAACCAACTCCTCATTGATGATCTACTCGAGACGCTCGTCACCCATGACCTTCGTGTCCCACTCAGACACGTCATTTTGTGCTCCATTTGATTCTCACAACTTTCCCGACACGTGACCCAATTTTATTTCACTCCACGGCGTCACATTCATCTTCCAACTTGATTCGTGGGTCCCCTGTCGACCAAAACCTGTCATCCCCAACTATGGACATGGCCCACTTTGAGCCTACTATCCGTCTGCCACTTGTGTCCCATTTATTGGAATCCCCATGTGCTACTTATTTGCCCATGATCATCGATTCCTAATTTTAATTCGATTTTCGCACATTGTCCAGTTTTGACCCAATCCGGCTCCACCGAGTCCAGTCCAGCTCCATGATTTTCTCCATCATGACACTCTCGTATTTCTTGCCCAAAAATATTAAGTACTCATTTTGCCTGTTTTTCTATATTTAATAGAAATTTCCTATTGATTTTAATTCCCATAGAAATGGCAATTTCCCTCTAATTTATTCCTAGCCTTTGGATTGTTCCATCTAATCATAACCATTCAATCCCAAAACCCCCTCACAGCCAACCCCTTGGCCGGCCCTAAAATCTAGGAGCAACTTTTCCTCTCTCACATTTATTCACTATTCTATTCTCTCACTTCCCTTCTATTATTCGTACCATTCATACACCAGCAGCTTTAATGCCATCACCACCCCATGGCCATGCAACTCATCTCCTCTCCCCATGGCCCGACCTCCGGCCACCCCTGATGGCCGGCGACCGACCATCCTCCTCCTCCCTCTCTCCTCATCTCCTCCTTCTCTCCTCCTCCTTCACCTCATCATCGACGTCAACCACCATTCAATCCGCCACCACCTCCACGCCATTTCTGTACCACCACCTTGCACCACCACCCCCGACTTCGTCGGCACGACTAGACCGGCCAGGCGCCGCCGTCGAGTGCGCCGCAGCAGGCCAGTGCGCACAGACCGGCACCAACTGAACAGCGGCAGCAGCACCGCTTGGCCGACGCGCGCGCGCGAACGGCGCTGCCCGTGCCGTCACCGGCCACCGTGCTCCGACGACCCCCATCGTGGGTGGCCCCCTCCGGGCGCACCCCATGCCGTCCTCCCATGGCGGCCAACGTCCTCCGGGACGCGCCGTCGAGGCGATTCGTGCGTTTTGAACGACGTCCCGTCGTGACGCGCGCGGGATCGAGTTCGTTTTGGCGCTCTGTCGCAGCGACTTCGCGCACGTTTTCCCGGAGATCCGACCGTTGGGTCGGCGACTTCTTCACTCCGTCGCAATCTCGGTATATCCACCTTCATCCCTGTCAATTTTCGTCCGTTAATTTTATCGTTTGATACATGAAAACCGGCCACCAAGTTGACCGTTTAAATTGTATTAAATTTGGACAATTTCGCGGGGCCAACTTCGTCAGCTTGTATCTCCTCCACCGTAGCTCCGTTTGGCGTGCTACCTGTTCCGGTGCGAAGCTGGTATAACCCTCTTGTTACCCCTCCAGTTTCGTTTCATTGTGAGCTTGTTTGATTGGTTGAATTCGACGCCAAAGTTGGCCGTCCGAATTCGTAATTTCCAACTTGTAAAATTCCATTTTTGAACACGGGACTCCAGATTTCATTTCTGACACCACCATTAGACTTGTGGCATCATTTTGGCATGTTTTTATATAAAATTTGTTAGATTTGGAGAACGTGGGCCCGGGCACGCATTTCGGTGCAAAGCGGGTCCCACTTTCTGGGTCAACGAGACTTTTTGACGCCGGCTCATCGGAATCCAATTCCGGATATACCGTTGAGTTCTTATCGCTATTCTGGACTCGTTGACATATAATTTGCTAGGTTTTGGTGGACATTGGGTCTGGCACGCATTTTGGTGCAAGTCGGATACCAATATCCGGGCCAACGGGTCATTTTGAAATCGGCTTATTGGAATCCAATTCCGGAGATACCGTTGAGTTCGTATCATCATTCTGGACTCGTTGACAGGTAGTTTGCTGAGTTTTGAGAACTTTGACTCCGGCACGCATTTCTGTGCAAACCAGAATTCCAAGTTCTGGTCAACGGACCAAATTGAGATCGGGTCAACGGAATCCAATTCTGGAGATACCGTTGGGTTCGTATCGTCATTCTGGTTGCGTGGACATATAATTTGTTATATTTTATAGACTTGTTTTCTTGCATATTTTTCGGTGCAAAACGGCTCCGACACGGACACCGTTTTGACCCGAAATTACCTTTTTGCCCTTGTGTCCAAATTGGACCGTTGGGTAGGCTATCCCAGCTAATTTGACCATTCTGGACACGTTGGCGATGTTCATTTCATCGTCCGACAATGTTTGTTGATAATTTCTCTGAGTTTAACCTTTTTATAATTAATTAATAATTAATTCGCATAATGTTCGTATTTCGGGATTAGTACAACGAAACTGAGATCAGTCAATTCCAGTGATCTCACATCGCTGAAATTGACAAGTTGGATACGTGGATCACTATAATAAGATTATCAACCTTACCGATAATCTTCTTATCTCGATTTGCGTGCCGTAAGTTTCGACGTACAAATAACGAAGTACACTTTATATTAGACTAGAATTGACCCTGTTTGACCAGAGTTGACCAGTTAACCCAAAGTCAACTGTAAGTCAACACTTGACCTAGTTTGACTAGATTATTGACCGGAGTCGACCTAGAGTTGTTTGACTTAGAAGAACCTAGAATAATATAGATTGATTTTAGAGATTCATTTATTACAACTTGAACACCTTGTAACCTGTGTTGCTTTAAATAGGACTCTGTGGCTTCAGTGGGACCCCTATACTTATCAGCTGTTCAGGTTATCGAGGCGAGTACATTCTCTGATCATTTCATATCCTGCTTAGAATTATATTCCTGCTTTAGATTACTATACTTGATGCTGTCACGATATTATCACGGATTAGTACTATATGGATCTTCTCATGCGATGTTATCCCCCTCGGAAGCATCGGGTACATTGTGTCATGTGCGTTTCACTTTCATCGTGTACTCCTGTGCTTTCATTACATGTGCACTCCTATGAATCTTGTACTCTCATGTTCACGGAGCCCCATGTATACTATCATGTGCACCCTATATGGGCCCCTATGTGA
Organism: Iris pallida; assembly: GCA_029216955.1. NCBI lineage: Eukaryota > Viridiplantae > Streptophyta > Magnoliopsida > Asparagales > Iridaceae > Iris > Iris pallida. Next base: position 7,176,858 of record JANAVB010020398.1, on the reverse strand, counting down.
TATCCTGTGCAATAACATAACCTGTTTAGATCCTTGTGTATTGATTGGGGATACGTGGGAGTGCTAGTAGTCGTGTGAACAATTCCATTGTAGTGTAGATTCCTGTGCAACCTCGATATCCTGTGTAAATCTGTCCTGTTCACATGTGCTATCCTGTACTCTACATCACTAGCCACTGTTAGTTCTCTATTTATAGTAGATATTTCTATTACAGTTCTCTCTCCCTGTTTACATGCTGTATTTCTTCAGATCTTGTATCTTACTTTACTGCATGATTATATTTTCTAACCTGCTATGAATTGTTGAGATGTAATGTGCTCGTTCCAGTCCTGACTGAACCTGTTGATAAATTTTACAGATAGCTTGGAGATTGCCTGCTAGCCTAGAGGAGACACAGTAGAGGTTGTTTAGGTAGTTATTTCATTTTGTCTAGAGCTGTATTTACTTTGTGGATTACTGTATTTGAGTTTTGAGATGTATTTCTGGGTTTATGTATCTTAGACACTTAGACTTCTATCTCCTGTATTATTTTGGATTTCATGTTTATTCTATCTTTATCATGCTCTACCTTAGATGTGATTGAGATTGTATCTGCTATGTTACCCCCATTCGGGGAGTATAAACTGTTTAGTCTTATACTGTTAGATGCATTGAGACCTAGGACAGTGTTCTACCGCTGACACTGCGGCGTAGGCTGGGCGTTGTTACGTCCTCGTGCCCTAACTCTAGGGCATGGGTCGTGACTGCCCCCTTCGAAGCATTATATGACAGGAAGTGCCGTTCCCAAGTCTGTTGGAGTGATATGGGCGAGAGGCAGATACTCGGACCATAGTTGGTGGTTTGTACAGTAGGAAAGGTGAAGCAAATCTAAGGGCACTTGAGAGCAGCTAAAGATAGGTAGAAGCACTGGGCGGACACATACCATCGACCCCTGGAGTTTAAGGAAGGGGACCTTGTCTTCTTGAGGATCTCACCTACCAGAGGTACCATCAGGTTTGGAGGAAGAGAAAAACTGAGTCCAAGGTACATTTGACCCTTTGATGTGCTATAATTCATTAGAGAGGTTGCCTACCGGTTAGCTTTACCGCAGACATTAGAGGGTGTTTATGATGTATTTCACGTATCGTAGCTGAGAAGGTATGTAACAGATCCTAGCCATGTCCATGACCACTCGGAGATCACTGTCGGGCCGAGTTTATCTTATCAGGAGTAGCCGGTGGAGATCTTGGATCGAAGAGAGAAAGTTCTGCGGGGTCGACCATCCCGCTAGTGCGTGTCACTTGGAGGCATCATTCACCATGCAAATTGAATTGGAAATGCGAGGATGCAATCCGTGAGCATTTTTCCCATCTCTTCTTGGGGCTAGGTATGCATGCATTATTGTTCAGTTATTTATATCTTGCTGTTATATTAGATTTCTAAATTTTGAGGTCAAAATTCATTAAGGTGGATAGGTTGTAAGCCCTCTAAATTTTAATTAGAATTGATTAGGATTAATTAGGGTTTAAATATGATTAATTATGAATTTCTAAGTTATTAATGAATTCCTACTTTTATTTCTGATTATCATATGTACGTTGCTGCGACTTTTAATTTAGGAGCACAAGACTAGTCGTTTTCTCAAAACCAACTTCACATGTATGATCTAGTCGAGATACTGTACACCCATGACCTTCTTATCCCACTCAAACACATCTCCTTATGCTTTATTTTAATTGCACAACTTTTCTGACCCAAGATCCGATCTTGATTCATACCATGGAGATTTTCAACTTGAATTGGGGACACCATTTCGACCCAAACCTGTCAACCTAAAATATGGACATGACCCATATTAAGCCTACTACACCCCTGACACTTGTGTCCCATTCAATGGAGCCCTCACATGCTACTTATTTAATCGTGATCATAAATGACTTAAATTAAGCCATTGATCACACCAAGTCCGACTTTGACCCAACCTGACTCAAATGGACCAAACCCAAGCTTCATGTCATCCCCTCATGAATACCTACACACAATAACATTCCATTCCTATAAAATACCAAACGCATTCAATCTTTACCATCCAAAATTACCCACTTTTAGCCAAGCCCAAGAGATGCTTTAGGAAAGCCACCTATGACATACCCATTCTTTTTGCCAATCCCATTTCAACAGTACCACCTCACTTTATGGAAAGATTATAAAAAACACTCTCTATCTACTTTTAAATATCTAATCTCTTTTATTATAATATCAAACAACTCATCTCTCATTCTCCTTCATTCAAACCAACAACACCTACTTCCCTCCTTAGCCGATAGAATTCTCCTCAACCCTAACTCCTTCATCAACTCCTTCTTTTTCTCCACTCCATCATCTCCTCCTCATCCTTATCATCTTCTTCTTCTTCTCCTCCTCCTTAACACACCCTACCCGAGCCATGCGACAGCCGCACCTAGCTGCTGCCGTTTTACTGCACCTTTGTTGTATGTGCACCTAGGCCAGAAGCCGTGCCACCAGTGACCCAGGACGGATCCCTCCCTCGTCGCCAGGCCGCCAGAGCAACCTCGCGCGCATGCACGAGTTGCTGTCTCATGCGTCACGTCGTTGCTTGCCACGTCGGCCACCGTCGACCTCTCCCCTTGACCGACGACCCTCAAGGAGGGAGACACCACCTCCAGCGGTCCTCCCTCGCCCGCTCGAGACTCAAATACGTGCATTCTATCGTTGTCGAGGTTCGGATGTTCCCACGTCGATGAGATGGGTTTTTCGTCATGCCGTAGCCGCTATCGAGCCTCTCTCGCATGACTTCGTTGTCATAACGCATGCCTACGACATGAGGTAATCCCTCCACCTCCTTTTCCACGTTTGTGGTGATCTATGAAAGCTATGCTATACTACACTCCTAAATTGAACTTGGAATGAACTTGTGACAATAGTAGGTTCCTATATATATCGTGAATGAACTTGTTACTGTCTACCACAACATGTATGTAACACACTGTCACGACCCGCACCCGCTTTTCGGATGCGAACTCGTTAGCAAGCCAGCTACGTAACAAGCGGACTCCAGCCCAACTCGAATATGTATAAGCGGTCCAGAATAGGGTATTATGTCTAATATAAACTATATCTCTATCCACAAGAATCATGTAAAATAAGGATGAACAAGTATGGGTCGTGGTCTGCAGCCCACTAGCATATATGTCCGATTAGACTCTAAGAATAATATGAGTCTATAAAGCTAAGCTGATAAGCAGGATATATAATAAAAGCATGAGAAAGATAGTAATCAATAATACTGACAAAATACCTGAATCATGCGTTTGAAGTCAACTACCACATGCTCAGCTAACTAACTCCGTGCAATCAGCTACCTGAAGAGATCATCAGGTTCTCAGAGGACTAGCAAGATACATAAAATATGCCACTATGACAGTAAATAATATGCGTAAAAGGAATGACAGAAATATGACACTCTACTTCTAAATAAATACATGACAACGCAACATCAAGGACAATGTTCAACACTTGGGCTAATAGACAAAGTACCATAACAATCGTAGCTCATCCGAAACTAATGACCAACAGAAATACAATCGCATCTCATCCGAGATTAACGACCAACAGAGTATCACAACCGTAGCACGAAACTAACGGCCAACAGAATCAACAAGACAACCGAAGCATCCAAACTATCGGCCAACAAAATACTATCATATAGCCCGCGTGCCTGGTAAATGTCCTATCTGTCTCAATGAACTACACATGGGTGTCAAGTCAAGTCAACTCAAGAAAAGTATATGTAACGGGTCAAGAGATACCAATAAATGTGGCACGGGACTAAGCCACGCTTTATACATGGAATAACAGTGATGTATAGAATAAAGAAAATGTACGTGCACGTAAACTGAGAAGAATATCATTAACGTGAACACAAAAAACATCAAATCAATTATGACAGGAAAGAATTAGCAATATAGAAAATGCATGAAAATACTGTACGGTGGGCAAGATATACTTGCCTTGGGAGTTTGTCCGAAAACGTTGAGGTCCAGATTCCAATGTCAAATCCAAGTCCTAAACATAATCAAGAATCTAATACATTAATTAATGTAGTTATGCTTACCATATAATTAAACTATAGAATTATTATTTACTTATCTATGCTCACTGACTTGTGCTAACACTTCCATACAACCTTTTAGCTAAGACTTATGGACTTTATGGTAATTTATATATATACAACTTGTGAAGAACAAAACTACTCTTCCTCCATTTAAACTATGCTACCACAACAAGCATTGGGCTGCCATTGGTTTATATATATACTACACTTGTCAACTCTTATATGCATGTATGGAAAAAGAAGGGTTAAGTTATAAAATTACCTAAAAGTAAAAGTCTGTACTTCCTTTCCTTTGTTGAATTTAGCTAAGGCTCAATTATTTACAACATGTACTGTTGTACTCCTTCCTATTCCTTACTATCATTTGGCCATAGCTATTTTTATTCCCTATGAATATATTTACAGTGAGCTCATATGTATTCCTATACACACAGCTGCTCACGCTAAGGACATCTATTTCACTAAGGGGTTGAGCCTAACCACATATTATATTGAACATCATTAAACAAGAAACTTACCTAGTATGCAAGAATCCTGTCTGCTTTCGGGCATGTAGCGTATGATGCGAGCTCAAGACTTCTGAGAAAACGTGTCGAGGACGGAGGTCTTCGGTACCACAGAGTGCCGGTGGCACCGGGATGCTCTCGGCACGACGGTGCCCACTGTGCGCTGACTTCGGGTCGACGTTACGCTAGCAGTCGCTTACGAAGCCGATGGTGCCGAGTGAAATAAACGAAGGTCCTGACATCGGGCGTCTGTTATGTCTGGTGGCTGACAACAATATCAATGGCGAAGACACGGAAGCACGTAGGTCAGGTGGGTCGAGACGGAGGAGTATGGTTGGCTTAGTGCAGTGCTGCGAGGAGTCGTTGGCAACGTGGTAGCAGCTACCACTTGTTTTCGGTATTGCTTGTGGTGGTACAGATGGTTAATCTCGACCGAAGACACGTAGTGGTGGCGGCTGCTTATGCTCCTGAAGGAATATAGAGCTTAGCTATATAAATAGGTATTACTTACAAACCCTAGATTATGGATGGCTGGACCTTGGGCATACCAAAAGGATCCGAATATGTAGGTGAAGGGAGTAATAATGTATAGGATTGGGCCGACATTTAAGCCTATGGATAGGAAAATTGGGTTGGTGCGTGAGAAGCGTTGATGTTGTGAAAATATGAGTGAAAGGGAAATAGGATCCGATCGAGTCAGACTGGGAAAAGTCCATAACCTGCCCAATAAAATTCCAAGCCAAAAACATTGTCTCGTCCTCGTCTTACAAAATCTAAATCCCAGCCCTGCCCGTCCGTGCTTCGGACTAGCCCGTGGATTCATCTTTCTCTAAGAGATCAAGTCAATAAGAAGAAAATAGCTAATATAACAAAACAGAATATGGCAGATTGTACAATATGATATGGCATCTGAAACATGCCAATGCTAACAGCATATATGCAATACGAATAGGTTGATCGCCCTAGAAATAATAATAACTTTGCCTATTGGTTAATGATATACATTCGCAATACTGCATTTCATTTCATGTGTCACAACATTGAAGTTTTCACCAATCATAGAAGATATAAAGTGGAAGGATAACAAGCAACTAACACAAGATCAAATTGTTTAGCCAATTAAGCCAATATTTCTGGTATATTAAAATTATGAAAATATTAGCATGTATCATAAAATATTGAGTCATGTGGGCAGGTAATCAAAATTTTGAAATTTTAAATGTCGTGCCATTAACAAATCTCTAATCTGAATTGAGACGATAATAAATTAGTCACCATTCAAAATATTCATTCTAAATACATTCTACTATTTAAGAGATATCTGTGGGAAATAATTTGACTGGCTAAAGTAAATAGCAGGAAATATAGAATGGATTTTACCTGCCCAATTTACCCTGCAATATTGCTTTAGGCTTGGGTTGGTACCAGTTTTTGTCTTTCAAAAAACCAGAAGCAGCTTATAAATCTATTCTAATAGGATAAATAACTATTTATAAAATTCTAAAAATTATCATTAAAATCAAATAAATAAATAAAAATATTTCAAAAAATTTCGGGAAGGGAGGCTACAAATTTACCCACCTTAAAAATAATTTCGTCCTCGAAATTCCAATTCATGACTATCCCTTAAAATTCAGAGTCTACTATTACCTTGATCTCCTCAATTTTAATTTCTCAAAAATATTTTATAACCATATTTAGTCATTTTGTAATTACGAAATCTCGAGGACTTCTACCAACCTTTGGTCACACTACTCCTCAAAACATGGTCACTAAAATATTATAACCTTGTAACTAGTGGCTAATAATTCTACCAAGGATATCTAGGACATATGGTATCCAGTCCTTCTTAACTATAAACAACCAAATATTCAATAGTCAAGCAATATTATTCTATAATTTAAGAATTTCTGATAAATCCTCGACAGCACGATCGTTCGTTCCCTTGAAATAAAGATGGACGAGAATCAATGGTATGGTAAACAAGAAAGTATAATCGAGAGCAAATATGAAGTTTTCAAGGACGTAGAGAATTTCTAGGAGAATTTTCAAGGCAGTGTGGATTGAGATTCTTAAGGTTTGGTCATAGTCGCAGGCTCGTACCAGTACTAGTACAGTTACGTAACCGGTACGATATGCTCTGACCTGCATAGGCCACCACAAAAATTGGTCACGATCAGCACCAGCTTTTCGGATGCGAGCTCGTGAGTAAGTCAGCTACGTATCAAGCGGACTCCAGCCCAACTCGAATACGTATAAGCTGTCCAGAATAGGGTATTATGTCTAATCTAAACTATATTTCAATCCACAAGAATCATGTAAAACAAGGATGAACAAGTATGGATCGTGGTCTGCAGCCTACTAGCATATATGTCCGATTAGACTCCAGGAATAATATGAGTCTATAAAGCTACGCTGATAAGCAGGATATATCATAAAAGCACGAGAAAGATAGTAATCAATAATACTAACAAAATACTTGAATCATGCGATTGAAGTCAACTACCACATGCTCAGCTAACTAACTCCATGCAATCAGCTACCTGAAGAGATCATCAGGTCCTCAGAGGACTAGCAAGTTACATAAAATATCCCACTATGACAGTAAATAATATGCATAAAGGGAATGATAGAAATATGACACTCTACTTCTAAACAAATACATGACAATGCAACATCAAGGGCAATGTTCAACACTTGGGCTAATAGACAGAGTACCATGACAATCGTAGCTCATCCGAAACTAACGACCAACAGAAATACAATCACATCTCATCCGAGATTAACGACCAACAGAGTATCACAACCGTACCACGAAACTAACGGCCAACAGAATCAACAAGACAACCGAAGCTCATCCAAACTATCGGCCAATAGAATACTATCATATAGCCTACGTGCCTATTAAATGTCCTATCTGTCTCAATGAACTACACATGGGTGTCAAGTCAAGTCAACTCAAGAAAAGTACATATAACGGGTCAAGAGATACCAATAATTGTGGCACGGGACTAAGCCACCCTTTATACATGGAATAACAGTGATGTATAGAATAAAAAAAATGTACGTGCACGTAAACTGAGAAGAATATCATTGTCGTGAACACAAGAAACATCAAATCAATTATAACATGAAAGAATTAGCAATATAGAAAATGTATGAAAATACTGTACGGTTGGCAATGTATACTTGCCTTGGGAGTTTCTCCGAAAACGTTGAGGTCCAGATTCCAATGTCAAATCCAACTCCTAAATATAATCAAGAATCTAATACATTAATTAATGTAGTTATGCTTACCATATAATTAAACTATAGAATTATTATTTACTCTATATTATTATCTATGCTCACTGACTTGTGCTAACACTTCCATACAAACTTTTAGCTAAGACTTATGGACTTTATGGTAATTTATATATATACAACTTGTGAAGAACAAAACTACTCTTCCTCCATTTAAACTATGCTACCACAACAAGCATTGGGCTGTCATTGGTTTATATATATACTATACTTGTCAACTCTTATATGCATGTATGGAAAAAAGAAGGGTTAAGTTATAAAATTACTTAAAAGTACAAGTCTGTACTTCCTTTCCTTTGTCGAATTTAGTTAAGGCTCAATTATTTATAACATGTACTATTGTTCTCCTTCTTATTCCTTACTATCATTTGGCCATAGCTATTTTTATTCCCTATGAATATATTTACACGTGAGCTCATATGTATTCATATACACACAGCTGCTCACACTAAGGACATCTATTTCGCTAAGGGGTTGAGCCTAACCATATATTATATTGAACATAATTAAATAAGAAACTTACCTAGTATGCAAGAACCCTGTCTGCTTTCGGGCATGTAGCGTATGCTGCGAGCTCAACACTTCTGAGAAAATGCGTCGAGGACGGTGGTCTTCGGTACCACAGAGTGCCAGTGGCACCGGGATGCTCTCGGCAAGGCGGTGCCCACTGCGTGCTGACTTCGGGTCGACGTTATGCTAGCAGTCGCTTACGAAGCCGATGGTGCCGAGTGAAATGAATGAAGGTCCTGACATCTGGCGTTCGTTGTGTCCGGTGGCTGACAACAATGGCGATGGCGAAGACTCGGAAGCACGTAGTTCAGGTAGGTCGAGACTTAGGAGTATGGTTGGCTTGGTGCAGCGCTGCGAGGAGTCGTTGGCAACGTGGTAGCAGCTACCACTTGTTTTCGGCGTTGGTTGTGGTGGTGCCAATGGTTGATCACTACCGAAGACACGTAGTGGCGGCGGCTGCTTATGCTCTTGAAGGAATATAGATCTTAGCTATATAAATAGGTGTTGCTTACAAACCCTAGATTATGGATGGCTGGACCTTGGGCCTACCAAAAGGATCCGAATATGTAGGTGAAGGGAGTAATAATGTATAGGATTGGGCCGACATTTAAGCCTATGGATAGATAAATTGGGTTGGTGCGTGAGATGCGTTGATGTTGTGAAAATATGAGTGAAAGGGAAATAGGATCCGATCGAGTCAGACTAGGAAAAGTCAATAAGCTATCCAATAAAATTCTGAGCCAAAAACATTGTCTCTGCCTCATCTTACGAAATATAAAGCCCAGCCTAGCCCATCCGTGCTTCGGGCTGGCCCGTGGCTTCATCTTTCTCTAAGAGATCAAGTCAATAAGAAGAAAATAGCTAATATAACAAAACAGAATATGGCAGATTGTACAATATGATATGGCGTGTGAAACATGCCAATGCTAACAGCATATATGCAATATTAATAGGTTGATCGCCCAAGAAATAATAATAACTTTGCCTATTGGTTAATGATATACATTCGTAATACTGCGTTTTATTTCATGTGTCACAATATTGAAGTTTTCACCAATCATAGAAGATATAAAGTGGAAGGATAACAAGCAACTAACACAAGATCAAATTGTTCAGCCAATTAAGCCAATATTTCTGGTATATTAAAATTATGAAAATATTAGCATGTATCATAAAATATTGAGTCATGCGGGCAGGTAATCAAAATTTTGAAATTTTAAATGTCGTGCCATTAACAAATCTCAAATCTGAATTGAGACGATAATAAATTAGTCACCATTCAAAATATTCATTCTAAATACATTCTATTATTTAAGAGATATCCGTGGGAAATAATTTGACTGGCTAAAGTAAACAGCAGAAAATATAGAATGGATTTTACCTGCCCAAATTACCCTGTAATATTGCTTTAGGCTTGGGTTGGTACCCGTTTCTGTCTTTCAAAAAATCAGAAGCAGCTTATAAATCTATTCTAATAGGATAAATAATTATTTATAAAATTCTAAAAATTACCATTGAAATCAAATAAATAAATAAAAATATTCCAAAAAATTTCGGGAAGGGAGGCTACACACACCCTCCCCATATGAATGCATGTAACACTCTTCTCTAATGTAACTGTAGGTTTCAATAAACCCTTTGTCACTTATCATATATGTATATATGCAACACAGTAGAATCCTATATATATATGTGCAACAGTAGGTTCATATATTATCCTATATATAAATCCTATACATATATGTATATGTGACACACACTTAGATAAATCCTATATATATACATGTGCGGCACATTTAGATATATGCAATATTTGTATTTAATGGTGAATGTAGCAACAGTAGGTTGAGTTGGGTTTAAACTCTTTATGCACACACCTTCCTATAAATATTTCATGTCATATTTTTCCTATATATAAAATGTCACACCTTCCTATATATATGTATATATGAACCTTGTGCATATATGTATATCCATTTTCCCTAAGAGGTTAACACAACAGTAGACTCGAACCATACCCATGCACTTGGTTGTGCAAGCATTGCATGTGGATACCAACTTTATTTCTTAGTAGTGCTAAAGTTGTATATATATGTATTTACATGTATATATACGTATATACGTATCCTATGATCTCCTATATACATATATGCAATATTATATATTAGTATATATATATATATATATATTATATATATGAGTATATATATAAATATATATATATATATATATTAAAAAGATATATATATATATAATAATAAAAAATATAAATATATATATATATATATATATTGATAGCTTGAGTATTGTGCATGAGACTTCATGAGTTAACGTGACGTACACACGCTTGTATTCAATCCTCACCTAAAAATATGTAGTTGTTTAACTTATAGGGCTTCATGATCAAGTCATGATCACGAGGGTTTACTTAAAGTATCGTAATCCTTGGTTGTTGTATTTGTAGGTCCCCGTGACGACACGATCGAGACAGGAGGGACCAAAGCTTTGCTTGCATATTTTAGAGTTGCAGTCAAGTATACCTTGCCTTGTATTACTGATTTACATATATTCTTCGTTGTACGCTTGCTAGTATGGACTTAGTTAGATGAGCCTGGGAATTGCCTCGGGTGTAGTCGATGATGGCATCGACACGTGTTATACTTACTTGACTTAGCTCTTGGTGACGTACCCTTAGTTGCGGAGTTGTTACAACTCCCATGACTATGACATGCTTATAGACTTGACACCTAGTGATATCAAGTCATGGTACGAGCTGACACTCTCGACTGGCCATCAGTGCGACTGACACGTGTGACGGCGCATATAAAGTAGTGATGGTTCTAGATGATAACTTTGCATTGAGAGCAGATGTTAGGGTCGTGGATACGACTTGTACATTTTCTAGGCAGAGAAGACAACCAATAGGCATATGGGACAGACAGTTACATTATTTTTGCCTCAGGGGGACAGGGTTATGGACATGATACCCGGTTATGGGCGTGATACCCGGTTATGGCCAATACATACCCGAGGGTATATGTCCGACAACGGCCACTAATTGCGCGGTAGGTACGGTCGGGAGGTATACTAGTGTTTGTATGTTTACATCGGCTCGTGAGTCAATGTCATTCCTTTATCTACCTACCTATACGTTCCAAAGTTGTTTTCATATGCATTCACTTAGACTGGTTAGTTCACCCTTATGTTTATATCAACATTTACTTTATGGCACATGTTGACCCATACTGGATCACAGTCATCCTGATTTAAATAGTTAACAAACTGATATATGATATGATCCAGTACGACATCAAGTTTAAGACAAAACATCATCTACGATCCAATACAAACGCATCAAGTTCACGGCAGACGTCGTCTACAAGCTGTTACATTACAAATGTATTTGTTCCCAGTCTGTAATTTTTTTAATTTATTGAGTCTAGGAAAATATGTACGTTGAGTCGCACTAAGTCATCACAAACCCTAGACATATCTCTCCAAACCTCCACCATACAAAACAAACCAATTACTGAACCAAATCAAACCACCCTCACCTATATAGGGCTTCTGGTCCGAGGAAGACAGAATACGGGCCGAACGTTGCCTAAGGCAGAACTCAGGCCGAACTCTGCCTCCTTAAAAACAATAACCTAATTTTTAGGAACACCTTGCTACGAGCTATCCAACGTTCAAATTTTTGAATATTTGGGACAAAATTTTGGCCGAACTCTGCCTCCCCTGACTAGTATAGATAGAGCTTGATTTTTCTCATTTCAAATCATCTCTCACTCTCAAGCTTTCTATCTTCTAAAGCCTTATATGCTCTAAGCCTTACTCATCCAAATCCATAGCCACAAAACTTTCTAGCCCCAAGGTGCTCAGTGCGATTCAACTAGAAGTTATGTGCAAGAGTGAAAAGAAGTCACTTAAAAAATTCTAATTTTTGCATCTGCAAAGTCAAAGTAGTCGAGCGCTTCCAAGGCCCGTGTCTATAAGAAGTTGGCGTGCTCTTCTAACTAAAGGCGCGTGTGTACACTATTTCACAAATAGTGGACCAAACTCTGAGCAAGAGTTCTCGGGCCTGGATTAATCCTCTACGAGGGAAACCATGATATATCGCTGTGTTTGCGTTTGCTCTTCTAAACTCTTTTATTTTCCGCATTATTACTCTCTGATTATATAGTTACTTTCTGGACTTTGCATAGAGTTATTTTTTAACTGGTTATTACAGACACAAACTCTATTCACCGCCTCTAGAGTTGCCTACATGTTACTTTAATTGGTATCAGAGCTTTGGTCACTTGATAAAGGATTAACATCCTAGAGCTGATCTATGGCAACCACACATCCTATTTTCACCAACTAAGGTGGAGGACAATCAACTAATAGGCCATCCCTATTTGATAGTACACTTACTGGAAGGTACGAATAAGTTTCTATTTGAAATCTCTAGACTTTGACTTATGGACCAAAGTTACAGATTGTTATAAGAAGCCTTCTAGAATTATAGTTGATGGAAACCTCATAGAGAAACCTCATGACTAATACACTGATCCAGAAAAAAAACAGGCTAGTCTAGATGCTAGGGCATTTAATGCTCACTTCTGTGCTATAGACATAACTAAATTCAACAGCGTATTTACGTGTACCACTTCACATGAAGTATAGAAGCTTCTAGATGTGACCCATGAAGGTGTTGACCCAAACTGGATCGCAGTCAACCTAATCTTGATAATTAACAAGACGATATCTGCTATGATCCAACTTGTCACATAAAGCTACATTAAAGCTCCAAAAATAGACAATCAACACACATCAGCTCAAGACGAACATCATCGACAAGTGCTATGACATGCTGCTGTTTACTTGTTCTCTGAGTCTATAATTTTACTTTTTATTGAGTCTAGGCTATTGTAAGTTGAGTCGATGTAAACCCCCAAAATTTTTGAGGGTTTAGTCTTATTTAATATATTTTTACACTATTTTTATTTTTGCATTTATTTTTGACATTTTGGTAGGGAGCTACATTATATAAATACATAAGACTCTTTTCATAAGCTACGCATAAAATTAGTCCGAAAAAATATTTAAACTATTACTTATTTTTCTTCTTTCAAAGATTTATTGACTACTAAATGCTATAGAGTTAATGAATAAAAAAAAATTCTAAAAATTTTAGTAGCATATAAATGCATCAGTATGTGTAGCTAATAAGTTTTATTGTTAGCAAATTATTTTAGAAATAATTTTGTGAAATTAATAAAAGTTATAAATTTAATAGATTATTTTTGTGTGGGAATATTTATAAAGGGGTATATGTATATATATATATATATATATATATATATATATATATATATATATATATATATATATATATATATATAAATATATATATATATATATATATAAAATATATATATATATATATATATATATATATATATATATATATATATATATATATATATATATATAGTGTCGATAGTTCTCGATCACATATCTAAATAGTGTCTCCTCCGCCCCGACTGATACGATGGATCCAACCATGACACGTTACTAGCTAATGTATCCAATGTCATCCAATATTATCCAATGTTATCCAATATCAATGAGGAGAGTATCAGATACCATTACGATGTGTTAAGGTAACATCCCATGACTGAAGATCCAATGATAATACCAATTCGTGTATCATCGTGTCAAGAATCATAAGTAACATTTCTAAATACTTGAATTATAGTAGTAATCAAATAATAGAAACTATCAGAGAATGTACTAGCCTGCCGTCCTAAGCAATGAATGTGAGTCGAGGCTCAAAGTGGAGTCACACAAACCTAGATAGGAGATATACAGGTTCAATAGTGTTCTGGGGTGTCAAACATGAGTATTCAAGGTGTGAAATGCAATATAGATAAATTCCAGGTTAAGTTTGACCCACAGTTGACTTTTGGTCAACCTGGTCAACTCTGGCCAAATACTAGTCAATTCTAGGTCAAATATTGACTTGCAGTTAACTCTCAGTCAAAATAGTCATCCTTGGTCAACCATGGTCATATTGAGTCAAATCAAGTCAAACCTACTTAGATACCCTAATCTAGGTATTCTTATACCCAAGATTACTCTCTCTCTCTCTCTCTCTATATATATATATATATATATATATATATATATATATATATATATATATATATATATATATATATATACCCCATATATTTGGTAATACACTATCTATATTATATAGTGGTGAAACTCTAACTTAGCCTAGGCTAAAGCTAAACCTATATCTTAGCTAATGTAGGCAACATCCTATATACTAGCTATTAGGTGAAATATATACTAACTTCCAAATCCCCATTCGTGATACTAATCATAAACCAATATCCTGACTAACCTATCACATGATTCTAACAACCCAGAACTAACTTCTAACCAAGCGCTTCACTCAACTGAGCTAACACTCTAAGGTATCCTATCTAAGGTATTTCTAATAATCTAATACACTAACATACTAGGAATGGCCAAGACACCAAAAACTTATACTTCTAATCCACCTTAGGATATTTAGAAAATCCTAACTTTTATCAAAAACTAACATCTAAAAATCACAAAATCCTAATACACTAACTATCCAAATCCTCTAGCTAACATATCCACTGGCCCAACCTATCTGTTCCATTGCTTATGCTCTGTAATGAGCTGCTGCCATATGCTCATACAAGGCCAAGCTCTCTTTGCTACTCATATACCCTCTCCCTCTTTAACACAAGCCTATATTGTCCTCTACACTCTAGGATATCCCAAGATTACAACTGACACTAACATCACACTCTTCTAAACTATGATACTCTAACAAAAATTTATATATAAGCCTAAGGCTAATGGCCAGGCAAAGAGCCATGTGCCAATGCCATGGCCACAATAACCTGACCCCTCAACTCAACCCAAAGCTATTGTTCTACAGGGAGCAGAACCCAACCCCTCTGCTGCTGTCACAATGGCATGTTGCTGCTGTTACTCCTCTCACTCTCCTGTCAATACTTGACTAAATACATACCAAGTCCCCCTTTCCATTTGATACCTTTACTATCATGATACCAGGAATCTAACTCCTTCCTATAGGAAATTAGGCAAGGCTAATTGAAAGAGACTTTACTCTCTCGAGCACATGCTCAACTCACACATCTGATACCTCAACTATAACAACTGACACACACTAACAAATCACTCTAGTTAACATTTTAGATATTTACATATATCACATCACCACCTCTGATCTCAAACTAACATTAACCCATAATCAAGATAACATGAAACAAACACCTGAATACTCACATTCTAGCCAAGATACTAACCAATCTCATAATCTAGATACTAACACTCAACTACCTAAGATACATTAAGTATTTTAACTTAAAATATCTGATACTAATATACAAATCTCTGATACCATCTAATACCTAGGTGAACTGCTCACTAACACACACCCTCACATCACTAACTAATTTATCCTAACCAACTCATCCTAACATTCACTCTCCAACCAAGTGACTCACTCACTTGACACAATTAACACACATAGACACCAATACTGCTAGGGCCAAGCCCTGCCCTACTATCTACTGGCCCTGTCTGGCTCAAACAGGAACTGCCCACCCTAAAATAGATGGCCTATTGGCTCTGCCAACAATTTTTTTGCAGTGGGGTTAAACCCCCTGCTGCTACTGCTGCCTTCAAGCAGTGGCTCTGCTGCAATAAGGACAAGGGCTCATGTCCTGCCCTACCAAAGAAAAGGGGAACTCTCTATCTGTAGTGCAACTTTCTTCTCTCTATGCACAGGGTCCAAATGCCCCGGTACTTATGTGCCGTTGTAAGGGAGCAAACTGCTAAGCCTCCAACTGACACTCACATCTTCCTATATCATATATGCCTTAATGTAACCCGCCTACCTATATTGGCCAGTCTATAGAGCATAAGCAGGGGGAAAAGGATCCCCTGCTGCTGCAAGAGCACCCTGCTCTCTTAGGGTCCTCCTAGTTACTAACCTACACATGCTCATAGGCTAAAGCCAATACCTGTCATACCTCAGAACCAGAATACTGGATAGCGGGGGACGAACACAGCCAACTACGTATATTAAAGTAAATTCTACTTCGATATATGGTCACGACTGTCTAGATGCATGAGGGTTTAAATACAAGCCATTAGTCTCTTAAGGTCAAGAACAAGCCTAGTGTCTCAATCTCAAGCAAGCAAGTAAATGTAACAAGATGGCAGATCATCAGACATACAAAGTAAGGTATCCCATACATCACATATTCAGATGATCATGAAGCTAGTCATAAAAAAACGAAGACTAGCAAGAGTTTCAGTCATACATGATCAACCTTAGGATTTGTCAATCATGTTACAGCCCTTAGGCAGACATAAAATATAAGCTTTTAACACGAGCTAACACTTGTTCGACGGCTAAATGCCTCAAAATAATAATTTATAATAGAGTGGGAGAGAAAAATAAAACCCATCCATTGCCAGGGTTGCTTCTAGTGTTCACCATCTGGCTGGAAGATCCTCGGGTGCTATACCAAAATTTGGCTATACAAAACAAGCTGGATCAGACCCCAGAAAGAGCAAGTGCTACAAGGGAGGCTTCACTTAAGAAGTAAAATTAGCATGTTAGAACACAAGACATAAATAATAACAAAATAACTGGAGTCATGAGAGTAGGGTGATAGACGATAAGATAACTAAGGAACTGTTCCGGTAACCAAGTTACAACCCGTAAACTAAATAAGGACCGAGGTTGTAACCCTTCACTTGAACCGAACTTTGTCTTTATCCAATTATCGATAAAGTAATGCATAATCAATAACGTGCTGAAGTAACCATGTACTGGCCTTGTCTAGACAAGACTAGATGGGACTCCATCCGTCAATTACGGCCAAGCAATGAGTACGGCTTGATACTTTAACTAACTAGGGTTATCATAAGCCTAGTTACTAACAAGATACATTGAGATGTTCCAACAGCCACAAGCGCTGTAGACTTAATCCAAGTTATCCAATTTCAAGTTGAGAGAGTTGGATTAGGTGACTTGGAGGTGCAACACATGATAGTGTGCTGGAAATGTGCCCTACTCGATGGCAGGCTACACATCCAATTAGAGCGCCCAGATAACGGGACTGCAGTTTGCCATAAAAAATCAAAGACAGGTTTTACAGAACACTGAAATTTATTACAAACTCGCTTATACAAAGAAAAGCCTAGAAAGAAATCATAGGAATCTAAGTATAATTGTTTAGTTGTGATTCTGGAGGGTGACGGTGGAGGCTCGACAAAGTGCTATCAACTCTGCTTTACTCCATGGACTATCTGATGCAGTCTCTCGCTCGTGAAGAAATTGCTTTTCTCTTGAAGGTTGCCAGCCTTTTGTAGGGGTGTGGCATCCTGCTATTTCTAATAGGATGTATTTTGAGCCGTATAGACGGCTTGCGGCCACGTGGCTAATTAGCACGCGAAGACCCGCTCTTTGGCTGCCATCTGTCGATTTGTTGGGATTTTGTTGCAGTAAATCTGGTAGTTAAAAACTTGGTCAGATTGCCATGTGTCCTGTTGCGTATGGTTTCTCAGTCTTCGATCATGTGGGGTCGCATGAGACCCATGCGACTTGGATCATAGTTGCTGTTGGCTGCATGAAGTTTGGAGACTTTTGGGGCCGCATAAGTCTGAGCCGCATAAGGTTCATGCGGCTTAGATGACACTCTTCTGGCCGCATGGAGGGGTACGAACCCTGCTTTTGGGAGATGTCTCACGTCTTATCTTTCTTGTCAAAAGTGTCAGAACTGTCATGTTTTTCCAGGACTTGTCAGCTTTATCAGTCGAACTGCTCCTCTTTGGCCGCATATTTTCTTTCTACAGCTGTTTGTCGACGGGCCGTATATGTCTTTGAAGAGTCATGCGACTTTCCTTCATGCGGACCTTTTCGCCCAATGTACCTATACGGCAATTTGTAATCCGCATGAACCGCATATTTTTTATGCTTCTACAAGACCCCCTTCAAAGTTTTCAAAATGCAAATTTAGAATACTTTGAATAAGAAGCATGAAAATATGTCAAGCCATAGGGAGTCTTCAAGTTGCAGGAAGTTGTTTTCGAACTGCAAAGAGATCTTGAGTCGTAGAGAAACACTGAGCCGCAGGGAGATCCTGAGTCGTAGAACAAATCTTGAGTCGCAGGGACGCTTCGAGCCGCAGAGTGTCTGCCAGTTGTCACTGCTGCATTTAATTCTTCTGACTCGGTTGTGGATCTATTTTCGAGATGAAGCTGACGGTTACTGGGGATAAAGTTCCCAAACGTCGACTTATCTTTAATGATTTCGAAAACCGAAGAGACGTTCAATGGTTACTAGGGATAAAGTCCCCAAATGTCGTCCCTATTGTCACGCCCCGATCCCGCTAGGGTCGTCCGTCTTGCTTGGATCCCTGCGGGATCGATCGTCCTCGCTAAGGCGTGATGCCGTGCAAGCCTAAGTTGCGCTTGCACAAGGCCATGTACCTGCACAAAAACAACTAGTCAAGCAAAAACACACGCACGCACCCATTAGAAAACCAAATGTTGGACACAGAGATTTGAAATGGAAATACTCATTTTATTCATAGCTTGAAAGGAATACAAGTACAAAGCTTTGCAACTCAGATTTGCCTTATAATTTGGCTACAAGATTCTCTTTGAAATACTCTTTTGAAATTAGCCACAATGCCCATACATGATATCCTTTATTACAAGCTGGAATTGAAAGACACCTTCAAAGGAAATAAAAACTGGAAACTTGCAATTGACTGAAAGTAAATTTCGAGGCGATCCACGAGCTCTACTGGGCTAGACGAGCTTCGGTGCCTCACTTGAAATCCCCCTGTCTCCTTTTGCTTCTGAAAAGGATGCCCACAACGTGGGTCAGTACACATCATGTACTGGCGAGCGGCTTTTGGCCGAACTCGCAAATCTCTGCACTAAATCAATATGTTGAGCTAACATTTACTAGTGATCTTTCTACTTGTCTAGGTTCTTTTTAACAATTCATAAGAACATGACAGATAGAATATATCATAGCAACTTACCCTCGCCGGCAGTCATCCCTGCACAAAACCACGTTAGCACAATTTGCATAATGAGTAATTCATGATTCATTCTTGCAGATATTGAAGTTGTCATTCGGGTCATGCAGGTGTACTATTCTACATGTTGGTCCATGGGTTTTCCCCATGATTAGCCGCTGTGACTCTTTGGTTCAGCTCGTCGCTAAGGACTCAGATCGACTCCCATTTTCACATGGAGGCCCTAATCTCTCCTAGGCCGAGCGGTTCCAGGTGCCCCCAGATACCACCCGAGAGACAAATATTTCCTTGTATACAAGTTGTCCGAGACCAAATGCATGCTCTAGCCGTTCTATCAGATGAGACACACTTGGACTTATGCACAGGTATACGACACGTTTGATTCGTGCCTTCAGGTTTATCTCAACACGTACAAGTTCGTCTGTACATGTCTACATTTCAAGCATACTGATGACAAGCAGATGATCATTCTTATCGAGCAGATAGAGTGGCAACACATATTCTTGCATTTGATTCAATTCAATTATCTTCTCTTATCTTTTGTGGATGTGGTATCGTTGATCATTGGGACAAGGCAACAGAGTAGACTAGAGATCATTTTTCTTAGGCGTACAGATCAATGTCTGTTCGGTTGAAGCAACTCACCGAGATGAATCTTAGTAGAGAGAAGGAGGGACTTCACGCGCCGTTCACGAACAATTCACGCGGCCTACAATGGCACCAACAGTTGATTAGCATACTTCGTCTCTTTCTCTCAAGATTCGGAATGAATGCGAAATGCGATGAAAGCGAACAATGAAAACCAATCATCGAAAACCAACACGAAAACGCATTCATCAAAACCAAGCAGCAAAGAGAAAACATTCAGCAAAACTCTTGGATTCATTTCAATAGAAGCCAATCCATCAATTGGAAAGGTTCATTGCATTTCATCCGTGATCAATCGATACCGGCAAAGGTTTCACCAAATACTCAGTTCATGACTGAGTCAACAAGCCGTAGGTATTACATAGTGGACCGCAAGGAGCGGGGCACTACATAATAACCCACCAAGAAAAAGTTTTGTCCTCAAAACTTAAGAAACAAAACTCACCTCCACTATTGTTGCATTCTGGGTCAAGCAACGTGGAGAGATTGAAGACGCGCGCATTAGTCCGCTGCGGCTGGTTGTGCGGATGGTCTCTAAGCGGCGGTGGGCCTGGCAGTTGCCCACGCTCTTCAGTGTCATCTTTATTCTGATCCGTTCTATTCTTTTTCGGGCAATATTTGACTGAATGGCCCTGTTGGCCACAACGAAAACAAGCGTTGTTAGCGGCACGACAGTCCTCTTTGACGTGCCCACTCTTGCCACAGTGACTGCAACTCTGGCCATTCACATAGCGGCAGTCTTCTTTGACATGCCCTCGACGACCGCAGAAGCCGCATACAGGCTTGTTGTTTTGTTCCCCGTCAGTCTTTTTCTCTCCGTCATGATATCTCTTGACGGACTGATTCCGACTGTTCTGCGCTTTGTTGGACGCTTTCCTCTGCTCGAACTGTTCTACCTGGAGCGCCGCCTCAAAGGCTTGAGAATAGGACTCGCATTCTCGATTCAGCACACTTAACTGGATGTCGTAATTCAGACCTTCCACGAATCGATTTATGCGAGTCTGTTCCGTGGGGAGCCAAGCAGCGGCAAAATTTGCCAACTTAGCAAATTCAGATTCATAGTCCTCCACGGACATATCCCCCTGTTTCAGTGTGATGAAGTCATCCTCCATCTTCTTGCTCATGGCTCGAGGCAGATATTGATCGAGAAACGCCTTCTTGAACAAGGCCCACGAGATCTTTCCATTCCTAGCCGTTGCGAGCAGCGCCGGCTTCTTCGCCTTCCACCAGTCCTTCGCCCGCAGCCGTAGGAGCATAACGGCACAGACTACCTTTTTGCTACTTGGAACTCCTATGAACGCGAACAGAGTCTCTATTTTATCAATCCAGTCCATCACCTTGTCGGGTGACGTCCTGCCTTGAAATTCTGGAGGTTTCGCGTCCAAGAAGTCCTTTGGCCTAAAGACAGTGTGCCTTTGCGCCGGCTGGGGCTCATCACCTTCTACGGGCTCGATCTCGGGCGTTCCCGTCTGTTCCGTCGCTGCAGTGGCATTTTGATTTGTCGCAAGCGCCGTGACAAGCTGGGTCAAGGCATCCAACTGCTTTTGTTGGGCAGCCGCTCGGGCCTGGTGTATTTGGTTGTTTTCCTCACTATCCTGCCTTTGCAGCTCCAACATTCTCATGATCCGTTCTATCGGATCGGTCGAGCCAGAGGCACGAGGAGGAGCCATTTCTCTACAAAACAGTATAACTTCTGTCAGTCTCATAAAATATTATGGACTTATTGTATGGGGCATTGGTTTTCATAACTCAAAATCGGGACACTTTTGAAAGCCGTCAAAGTACTTTATATACTTTTTGAAAACGATATTTGCAAGAGGCCAAGGACGTAAAACCGTGCTCTGATACCACTTTGTCACGCCCCGATCCCGCTAGGGTCGTCCGTCTTGCTTGGATCCCTGCGGGATCGATCGTCCTCGCTAAGGCGTGATGCCGTGCAAGCCTAAGTTGCGCTTGCACAAGGCCATGTACCTGCACAAAAACAACTAGTCAAGCAAAAACACACGCACGCACCCATTAGAAAACCAAATGTTGGACACAGAGATTTGAAATAGAAATACTCATTTTATTCATAGCTTGAAAGGAATACAAGTACAAAGCTTTGCAACTCAGATTTGCCTTATAATTTGGCTACAAGATTCTCTTTGAAATACTCTTTTGAAATTAGCCATAATGCCCATACATGATATCCTTTATTACAAGCTGGAATTGAAAGACACCTTCAAAGGAAATGAAAACTGGAAACTTGCAATTGACTGAAAGTAAATTTCGAGGCGATCCACGAGCTCTACTGGGCTAGACGAGCTTCGGTGCCTCACTTGAAATCCCCCTGTCTCCTTTTGCTTCTGAAAAGGATGCCCACAACGTGGGTCAGTACACATCATGTACTGGCGAGCGGCTTTTGGCCGAACTCGCAAATCTCTGCACTAAATCAATATGTTGAGCAAACATTTACTAGTGATCTTTCTACTTGTCTAGGTTCTTTTTAACAATTCATAAGAACATGACAGATAGAATATATCATAGCAACTTACCCTCGCCGGCAGTCATCCCTGCACAAAACCACGTTAGCACAATTTGCATAATGAGTAATTCATGATTCATTCTTGCAGATATTGAAGTTGTCATTCGGGTCATGCAGGTGTACTATTCTACATGTTGGTCCATGGGTTTTCCCCATGATTAGCCGCTGTGACTCTTTGGTTCAGCTCGTCGCTAAGGACTCAGATCGACTCCCATTTTCACATGGAGGCCCTAATCTCTCCTAGGCCGAGCGGTTCCAGGTGCCCCCAGATACCACCCGAGAGACAAATATTTCCTTGTATACAAGTTGTCCGAGACCAAATGCATGCTCTAGCCGTTCTATCAGATGAGACACACTTGGACTTATGCACAGGTATACGACACGTTTGATTCGTGCCTTCAGGTTTATCTCAACACGTACAAGTTCGTCTGTACATGTCTACATTTCAAGCATACTGATGACAAGCAGATGATCATTCTTATCGAGCAGATAGAGTGGCAACACATATTCTTGCATTTGATTCAATTCAATTATCTTCTCTTATCTTTTGTGGATGTGGTATCGTTGATCATTGGGACAAGGCAACAGAGTAGACTAGAGATCATTTTTCTTAGGCGTACAGATCAATGTCTGTTTGGTTGAAGCAACTCACCGAGATGAATCTTAGTAGAGAGAAGGAGGGACTTCACGCGCCGTTCACGAACAATTCACGCGGCCTACAATGGCACCAACAGTTGATTAGCATACTTCGTCTCTTTCTCTCAAGATTCGGAATGAATGCGAAATGCGATGAAAGCGAACAATGAAAACCAATCATCGAAAACCAACACGAAAATGCATTCATCAAAACCAAGCAGCAAAGAGAAAACATTCAGCAAAACTCTTGGATTCATTTCAATAGAAGCCAATCCATCAATTGGAAAGGTTCATTGCATTTCATCCGTGATCAATCGATACCGGCAAAGGTTTCACCAAATACTCAGTTCATGACTGAGTCAACAAGCCGTAGGTATTACATAGTGGACCGCAAGGAGCGGGGCACTACACCTATCCTTAATGATTTCGAGAATCGAAGAGTCTCTCTACAGCAACTCTATAAATAGGAGTCGTTCAGAGAGAGATTTTCCTCTTTCACCTTCTCCTCCTTTGACTTCATCATACTTTCTGCTATGGCTCCAAAAGCTTCTAAGTCGATTGGTGCGGCGGCCAAAGGGAAGAGACTTGATTCTCCGTCGAGAGCGGCAGACACTCCTTCCATTCATGGTGAGCAGACGATGACTGAAATTTCAAATGGCCATAGCGCATATTTTCATGCACGGGCCTGTCATATACTGCCTCTGCTATAAGCCTGGTTGATGTATACCATATCTCGTCTGGACCAAATGTGTTCTGTACGATAGGGCCGCATAACTGCTACTCATTCGAACTTAAATCGCCTGAGTGCCGCAAGGTGGATCTGTATGAATTTTCTATAACTAAGCCGTATAGGTGCCGCATGAGCACTTTATGATTGGGCCGCATGAATTTTTTATGACTGAGCCGCATAATGACTGAGCCGTATAAATGCTACATGAGGACTTCATGACTTTGGGACTGTATATTTTGGCTGGGCCACATAACTGGCTAGGCCGCATAACAAGGTTCTTTGTTCTCTCGGTGCTAAACCCCTTTTTCCCCTATTTTTGTAGGGATCTGGCTAGCAAACTTCTTCAGGACCGAAGTCGGTGATGGAGTGAAAATATAACATTCTGGCACCTACATCAGACAACTTAAAACTCCTCATGCTTCGGAAGAGTTTTTCCTACGCCTTTTTGACATATACATCAAACAACTCAGGACTCTTCATGCTTCGGAAGAGTTTTCCCCAGGTGGTAGGAAGAGGCTTTATACCTCGGAGAGTTGGACGATGGTCAGGCGTCGTTATGAACGTCCTGCCCTCACGACTCTCCAAGTAGGCGAAACCACCATCAGGGACCATATTTTGAAGGTATGGTCCCTTGGGGGAGCGGGGCTAAAGCATCTGCAATACAGAGGGGAGGATAGCATGCTATATTTACTCACCTCCCGACAGCTCCTTGGAGATTCAACAGCTTTGTTTACTTCTCAGCAGTAAAACATGAATTCCTTCGAGGGCCACGAAACTGCTTGAAGACGAAGCGCTGCCAATACCAACTATATATTGCTAGATTTTTTTCCTTTCTTTGCTGTCGATGTAGTCCTATAAATGTAACTGATCTAGAATAAGCAGAGTATGTTCACTCCATTTTATTTGTGGTATTTTGTGGTGCTTGTACTAGAGGGCCTAGTACAGTATTTATATTTGATAAAGGACATCCCACTGGGGGATTTTTGTGGACCTATTGCCCTTTTGTGCATCTGGAAATGCGAAAAATAGATTTGAATGATATTTTGTTGACCTACTACTCCTTGGTACACTGATGGTGTGAGTAGTAGATTAGAATAACTTTTGTAGACTTATTACCCTTTCTGTGTACTAGCCTTCTTACTCAGAGGTAATGAGGACATGGTAGGGGTAGGCATAATAAAGGTACACAGAACAACTCAGAGGTGCTATCAACGTGGAATTTCTATGCATTGGATGATTTGCTTGTGATGGATGGGAAAACAACTCAGAGGTAATATGGACATGGTTGTTTTTTCCCGTTAGAGAATTTTGTGGACCTATTACCCTTTTTATGCACTGACAGTACGAGCAATAGATTAGGATAAGTTGTATGGACTATTACCCTTCTGTGCACTGGTGGTACGGGTAATAGATTTTCAGACAAAAGCTATGACCAGGAAGTTCATAGATATGACTAAGGGATGAGATATGAATTCATTCGGAGTAGTCAGAGAGTAAGTTCAGTGGTACCTGAGGGTACGTAACTCAACAATCTGGAAGATTTGAAGTCATAGTGTAAGTTCAGCGATACCTGAGGGTATATAACTCACAATCCGAGAGATAGTTGGAAGGTGTCGTTTAGACATAGTATTTCTTGAGGAACTTGTCGTTGATGGGCATCATGAGCAAGTCTCCATTTTGTTTTGCGAGACGATACGCACCATTGGAGAATACGGTCTCGATGATGAATGGACCCTTCCACTTAGGCTGGAATTTATTGGGGGTCTTGTGAGTCATGACCATTGGTCTGCGAATGGCTAAGACGAGATCGCCAATTTGGAATATTTTCTGCTTGACTTTCTTGTTGAAAGCTCGAGATGCGTGCTTGATAGAGCTCTATGCTTTGTTGGGCTTGTAAACGCTTCTCATCTAATGCTTCTAATTCTTGTAGCCGTCGGTGGTAGTTATCGTCCGCCGTTAACCGGTAGGTGAGGGCCACTCGAAGTGAGGGGATCTGAGTTTCCAAAGGGAGGACTGCCTTGCTCCCGTAAACCAAGGAGAACGGTATATTTCCTATAGACGTCCGAATCGTCGTCCGATACGCCCATAGGCACTCACCAAGCTTTTCATTCCAGTCGTGTTTGTTTGCAGACACGAACTTTTTGAGGAGCTTGATTATGGTTTTGTTTAATGCTTCAGCCAGACCATTGGCCGAGGGGTTATAAGCTGTCGAGGCCATGTTCTGAATTCGATTCTTATCACAAAATCGATAGAAAGCGTGGCTTGCGAACTGCGGACCATTGTCGTGAATAATCCTTCGGGGCAGTCCAAAACGGTAGATGACGTGATATTTTATGAAGCTAATCTCGTTTGATGTCTTGACCTCTGCCAACGGAACAGCTTCCGCCCATTTGGAGAAGTAATCGGTGATTGCAAGTATGAACCGATGCCCTCTAGACGACAACAGGGTGATTGGGCCAATGATGTCCATTTCCCATACTTCGAATGGCCAAGAGGCCACTGTCGGGTGCAAGAATTTGGATGGCAGATGTATGAAATCTGTATGGATCTGGCAAGCCTGGCACTTCTTTGGATAATCAACTGCATCTGCGACCATTGTGGGCCAGTAATAACCCATCCGGGGAAGACGATCTTATAATTTCGGACTGGTTAGTGAGCACCACAAGTACTGTCATGAGCTTCACGTAGGACTTCTTTGGCTTCTGTATTTGACAGGCATCTTAGTAGTAGCCCATCGTAGGATCGTCGATATAACATTTTTGTCTCCATTCGTACAAGAATCTGAGGGAGCATCTTCTGATTGAGGTAGCTTCCTTCACATTCTCTGGCAGGATTCTATAGACCACAAAGTCGATGTGCGGGCATCTCCAAGGTTGTAATGATGGAAACCAGTTCATGGCCTATTATGTCGACTAGATGATGAGTGTTATTTTGGAGTGCCAAGGAAGCGACGAGACCGGCCAGGGCATTGGCTTCGATATTTTGAAGCCTAGGAACGCGCTCTATAAAGAACCCATCCAAGGTTGTAATGATGGCAATTGTATTCTGATAATTGGGAATCAGGTCTTCATTGCGAACCTCGTATGAACCTCGGATCTGGTTAACAACCAACTGCGAGTCACCATAAGCTTTCAGGTATTTGATCCCCACTTCTTTTGCGAGTTGGAGTCCAATGACTAGAGCATTATATTCGGTTACGTTGTTCGAACTGGGTTCAGTAAGAGAATACGACCGATTGACTACTAGTCCGGAGGGAGAAATTAATACCACCCTGACTCTAGCGACGATATCACCTTGTGGCCCCATTCTTGAAGCATCGTCGAAGAATATTCTCCAATGGCGTCGTGCGAAGTCATGTTCGAGGCGACGACTTCATCAGAATTTTTTTTTTATAAATTTTGGCTGTTTCGGAGCCTGGATGGGCTGCTAAGAAGTCATACAGGGCTTGACCTTTAATAGCCTTCTACGGAACAAAGACCATGTCATATAGGGATAACAGTATCGCCCAGGTGGCTAGACGAGAATTAAGTGTGCCTGGCTTGGTCATAAGAACCCTGAGGGGATTAACTCGTGAAGCAACATGGATGGTCTTCCCTGTCACATAGTATCGTGTTTTCTGAATGGTGAACACTAGGGCAAGGCACTCCTTCTCTACGGCAGTGTACCTATGTTTCGGTCCTACCATCATCCGACTGAGATAGTAAATGGCTTGTTCACTTCCGCTATAAGCTTATAGAGTTCACCCAATCTGGGTGCTGCACTTCACGGATGAAACCGCTAGCTATAAGCTTGTTTACTTCCGCTTCGATGGAATTCATGATGTCTGGACGAAATTGTCGCTGTTGTTGCTTGACTGGTTTTACGCGCAGATAAATGTTGAGCTTATGGAGTGCAATCTCGGGGTTTAGCCTTGGCATGTCTTCATAGCTCTAGACGAAGACGTCGATGTATTCTCTGACAAGTTATAACAATAACTCCCGCTCGTCGTCTGTCAGACTTTTACTGACGAAGATTAGATTTAGAGAGGATTCATCGCCGAGGTTAACTTGCATAACCTCATCTTCAGTGGAAGGATCATGAAGTTCAAACCGTTTCTCCTATTGTGCATCTAGTTGCTGGACCCATGGCTCCAACTCAAGTGCTTCAAGTAGGTCTTCGTCTTCTTCTTCGATATCAGCGGATGTCATATTGGCAGATAATGTCCGTCTGAATATATCTCCAATACTGTTATCGGAGTCGTAAATGGGCGTCTCGAACGAATGAGAGTGCCACTCACAATCTTCGTCAGAACTTTCAGTCGTTGTCGGTGGAGTAACATACCCGTGGTCGCGTTTGTATTGGTGATAATGATCCTGAGGCTTCCCTGCCGGTGCCAGCGGCTGTAGAAGCAATCGTCGACCACTGCCATAATTTAGACCTGGGGTAGCCTCCATATCGTACCCCTGCTTTTGCATGAAGTACTTGGCTTGAGGACTATACAAGTAGAGCGGTAGTCTTCCAGTGTCGGGTCCGAAGCCGGATTCTTGTGGCGTGAAAGATTGAGGACCTTCTTTTCGGCCAAAGATGATTGTGTGATCCCATCCTCTTCTGTCTAGGATCGGGAAGTAAGCACCTTTCATGGGAGCAAGTCGATTTGGGGTATGGACGGTTGTCACATGTGTGTGGAGGCTAACATCTAGACAGTCCCGTACGGCATACGTTAGATTAGGCTTACCATACTCAGACTAGTCTAATGGCAGCCTCTTATTGATCAAATAAGGTATTTTATCGACAGGGATTACATCATCAGGAGAGGGGCTATCCACATGTGTAACCACGTATTTGGCAAGTTCTTCATCCTCCTTGGCTACCCCCTACGAACTTAGGGGTCGGGATGCTGTCTTGGACAGCTTGACCACCAGAGGTTCTGCTTGAGGTATTAATTTGCCTGAGAGTATTGGATCGACACTTGGCTGCTGACTCGTCATAGGCAGACGGAAGACAATGGGCTTAGCAAGGGACTTTGTGTCTTCTGGTCGCTTTGGAATAGATTTTGGTAATTGGATTACCATTGGTGTTGCAGCGGGCCTTGCATCTTCCTGTTGCCTTTGATTGGATGTCGGCAGTCGGATCACCATTGGCCCTATGACAGGTTTTGGCTCCTGACTGGATCTCGGGAGACGGATGACCATTGGTTCCAACTGCGTTGTTGAGACAGGAGAACCGAGCACCTCTTTATGCAAGGTTGCGACCAAGGGTACGGCCCTGCCCGATTTGCGGGCTTTGAGAAGAATTCTCAAGGGTTTTTCTGGCCCTGTGATGGCTTCCTGCTCATCTGTTATATGTTTCCTAGATTCGTCATATAGACAAGCCTCCGAAGAGTAATAAGATTCAACCCCTTTGAAGGGATCAATGTCGGCAAATTCGGTTTTCACGAAACTGTGCTTACTGATATATTTGAAACACTGGTGAATGGTGGATGGCATAATCATATAGTCATGTATCCACGAATGTTCCAAGAGGATGTTGTAGGAGGTGTCTGCATCTATGACGTAGCAGGCAACTTTCGTCTTCAGGTCACCAATCTGGCATTTCAACCGGATCTTCCCTAAGGGATAGCTTCTCCCTGAGTTAAAACCGCTAATGGCAGTGTTGGTTGCCGCTAGCCGATGCATAGGGATGCCAAGAAGTTGGAGCAAGATTTTTAGGATGATTCTTATTGACGAACCAGGGTCGATATGCATCCGATCCACCATGATGTCGCCTATGTATCCAGTGTAGTATAGGGAGCGATCATGCAAATTGGACTTGATCAATATGTCATGAGGAGTAAATATGATGTTGGGCATTGCATCTGTACTATCTCCGTCCTGTACATCTGCTGGCGGGTCTTCCCCTGTAGGCTTGACCTGAGATAAGTAGGCATCAACATTTTAGAGTGCTTCGTTTAATGCGACACGAAGATCCTTGGAGAGACTTAGGAGCTCATATAGCGATAAGTTTGCTGGCGTATTAGCCAATTGTGCTAATATGTCGAAGTTGTAAGCTCTCTCCAGTCCCTGAGGTACATCATTGTGGAGTAGCCTATCGAAGCGGATTTCCTTTATCTTGGACTTATCCGCCAGTGGAGGCTGAGATAGCCTTGGAATATCATAGGAAGGCAATGTTGCCAGCTGAGGATCTTCAGCTAGACTATCCCGTGCTGGCTGGCTGGACTATCCCGTGCTGGCTGGCAGGCTCTAGACTTCCTGCCCTTCTTCTTGTTGGTAGAAGATGACACCCCCTGGGTAACTTCGGAAACCAAGTCTGGATGGACCCACATGATCTCTCCTCGCGATGTGGTGAGTGGTACCAATCCAGATGTTTGGCTTCGGATGGATGGAAGATTGGTAACCTCCATCGTTGCCCGAGGGACAGGTATGACCCCGTCTGGAGTGCTTGTCAGAGGGAAGTCGTCGAACTGAATAGATACCATGTTTGTCGCCATGGTAACCTCTTCAAAGTCTATCGACAGAGCTTTGTAGTCGATAAGACTGAATATACCGCTTCAATTGGAAGCAATCATGAGTGGCATGATGGACATAGCGGTGGAAGTGACAATACTTTGGGTCTTCCATCTCTGTTGCTCGGGGTTCGCGTCTTGGTGGAGGGAGCTGGATCCTGTAGGTCTTAAATATCAAGTTGCACCTATCAAAAAAGCAATAAAAACTAAATTGTGCACCCTTCAATGAACTGCACAGGAAGCAGATTGTACAACAAATCAACTGCGCGAGGTTGAACTGCACTAATATCCAAGCGCGCAATGCTGACGTGGCAACGTAATCATTACCTGACACAAAATCAGATTTTTTGACAACTAACAGCCCGAAAAGCGTCTGTTCGTTTCTCGAGCCGTACCGCATTCTAGGACAACTGTTAGCGCAGTCCAGCTATCAACTCCCAGCACAGTCTGCCAGCCCAACTGAAGCGCAGTCAGCCAGATCCTTTTCAGCGCAGTTTGATCCCAGCGCAGTCTGAAGCTAGCGCAGTTCAAGCGGCGCAATCCATCAAGATAACTGACATTTTATACGTGGCCTACATGCCATCAATTGCTCACCACGTGGTAACCGTCTGTACACGACCATGCACATTTCAATCAAACAATGCCACACGTCTAATACAGTTGAGCCACGATCGAGTAACTGCCAGTACAGTTCGCTGTTTGCGCAGTCCTATGCCTGCGCAATCCAGTCTGTGCAATCCAGAAATAACTACTAATTAGTTATTTTCCAGAACTCTATAAATAGAGTTTCAAGTCCTTCATTATCAAGATCAGATCATTCAAGATTATCAGAGAGATCATAAGTTCTTGCCCAAGTGCTGCTGTATTCTTCAGAGGCTATCGTCTTCAAAGTTCACATCGTCCAAGGGATAAAGCGATCGTCTTCAGATCAGATTCCTATAGTTCTACTTTTCGAATTCAATTGTAATCTTCTTAAAAAGTTTATGAAATAAAAAAAACTTTTATTTTTGCAAA
This sequence comes from Iris pallida, assembly GCA_029216955.1. Classification (NCBI taxonomy): domain Eukaryota; kingdom Viridiplantae; phylum Streptophyta; class Magnoliopsida; order Asparagales; family Iridaceae; genus Iris; species Iris pallida. The sequence continues at coordinate 7,145,275 of JANAVB010020398.1, read as the reverse complement.
CAAAATGGCGACTCTGCTGGGGACGACTTTCTCCTCCGACGAGGAAGTGACAACTCAATGTGACGTTGCGTCTATCTGAAAGACGCAGAAGACGCTGGTTGTGAAGGTCAACCAGACTGCCTACGAGGCGATGATCAACTCTGGGGCTACTCATCGCATTGCAACCCCTGCCAAGAGCAAGGTTCATTCAGTGTGGACTCCAAAGTCCTTTGCGTAGTCCTCTGCACAGTCCTCTGCACAATCATCTACGCAACATGCTGTCTCTGCTGCCAAGGAACCTGTAGCAACTTCTGCTGTTGTGCAACACGCTGTTTTTCCTGCCACAGCACAACCCACTTCCTATGCTACTCTGGCAAAGTACAAGACTCCTCTCCTCTTGGCGCAGTTGGTGACCTCTTTTCTTCCAGCGCAATCCACTGAAGCCAGAACTCCTGTTGCACAAACTACAGTTTCTGTGGCCAAAAGGCCATCTGTCAAAGCTTCCCAAGCGCAATCAACCAATGCGCCTATTGCCACTTCAACCTCTGCGCAAGATGTTCTAGTGCAATATAATAGGGATAGTCCTTTGGCTAACCTCCCTTCTTCTCACAGCAAGGGGAAAAACTCTTCTCCTCTTCCCAAGCACCCTGCTGCTCCAGCGCAATCTACTGGGGGTAGTCTGTTGACTGTTTCTCCTCCTCCTCAAAACAAAAAAAAGGCCCGTTAGTCTTTTCTCAAACGTCCTCGTTCCACGACTTGGAAGATAACAGAGGGAAATGCTTTTTAGCCAACCCTTCTTCACAAAACAAGAAAAAAGGTCCTTTGGTCTTTTCTCAGTCTTCTCCGGTTTTTTCGTAGAAGATCCATCTGAACGTGCCTCGGCACCAATCAGTACAAGAACTCTCTCAAACAAGAGCTCTTCTCTCCCTGCCAAAGGGAAATGTACTGATCAAAGAGGTATTCTGCCTACTCCGATAGCGGAATTCCGAGATCTCCCAACTCTCCGGATATCCCGCTCACAGCAAGGAAAATTACTGGTATCTCAGACAGAAACCCCTGGGGGTGAGTTTGTTGATCTACGGGATTATCTCAATAGACCTCGATCTACATTAACTTCGGCGAAACGCAAGTAGCCAATGCCGAAGATGAACTTGCATCAGAGGCATGTTTCCAAGATAAAAAATCCTGACACCTATGCTAATGAAGTGAGTACTTCGCTATATACTCACGGGACAAAACATCTGAAGAAGCAAAACCATGTTCCGAATGTGGTCAAAAAATATATCCCTCAGACTTCTTCTCGTCCCGTCATTATTCTTGATCTCCGAGAGCACCTCAAGCAAAAATGGGACAACATCTCAACACCTCCAGTTCAACCACTTGAACATCTTTATAATCACAAGGTCATCAAGAATCTCCGAAAGGAGTATTTTGACACACCCGATCCCGAAGTCGAGACACAATGGGGCATGGGAATCTTCTCCAAGATCCCTTTGGTCATCTCCCTATTTCTTATTCAGGAGATGATTCCTTCTCTGATTATGATGCATACAGCGAAAGTTCTGAACAGACAGTGTCTTCTACTGTACCTAGAGAAGTGACAGCTTATGTTGTTACTGAAGACCCAGATGCTTCTAGTTCAGCAAATCAAGAACAATGAATAGCTGTACTGGAGACAAGTTGAAGACCATGGCTGAAATGGTCGCAAGTATGCATTCTATCATTGTGGCCCAACATACAGTACCACCGACCGTACCTGCTGTAAATCCTGAGATTATAGCATCGTCGGTGCCTGTCAATGCAGGTCTGGGGGTAGTATCTCCTCAAATACCCCCTGTACAAATTCAACCCACACCCAGTCAGTCAGGAGCTGGGGGCAGCATGTACCACGCTGTTCCTACCCCTAACACTATAATTCAGCCTGCTCCTTCTGCGTCATCGGAGGATGCTAATGAAGCTATCAAACTCTTGCGCACTCAATTTGAGGCCTTCAAAGAGAAGGACAACTTACAAAGATTGGGGATCAAACAACCCTATCCAGTTGAATGGAAGGAAGTCCCATTTCCTCCAAAGTACAAAATCCCTACAATTTTGCTGTTTGATGGCAGCACTTCTTCGAGTCAGTTCATTAACCACTTTGAAGTAATGACTGTTCAACTTCAGCCAAATGACGCTCTTCTTACTAGGATGTTCGTCGGCTGTTTAGCCGGTGTAGCATACGATTGGTACAGGAGTTTGTCCGATGGCTGTATCACCTCTTTCTCAGGTTTAAAACAAATCTTCTTGGAGCGATTCTACGAGGGAATCAACGATATAACCATGTCGGCCCACAACAAGATCAAACAAAGACATAATAAAACCGCTGAGAGTTTCATTGAAAGATTCTGCCGAGAAGCATTAAAGATGCCTCCTGGAACTCCAGCCGATGTCACTATAGATACCTGCAAGGCAAATCTTTTGCCTATCATCAGCATGTGGACGGGGTCAACTCAATTTTAAGACTGACCATCATTCATTGTTAATGCTAAAGCAGCTGAAGTTAGTGCTGACAAGTTCAAGCAGCTGGGGGTACACATGACTAATCCCAACCGGGATGAACACCCTACATCTAGTAGCGGTAATCGCCAGAACAACCGCAAAGGTAAAGAAACTTTGAACATCAATTTGAAGAACAAAGAATCTCTGACTGTCAATGTAGCTCCACCTACGTCTGCTTCTACTCCTTCTGCCCCTCTACCAAGGAAAACTCGTCCGAAATTAGAATACTCCTTTGACGAGAACGACACCGTGGGCATCTTCTATTGCTTGATCAAAAGCAATAAGCTCCAAATTCCAGACCCGAAGAAGCATGACGAGGTTGGTAAGACTGATCATCCCAAATATTGTGTCTATCACAGGTTCATTGGTCATCCCACTCGAGCATGTTATGTACTCAAAGGCAAGATTCAGGAGTTAGTCAATGCTGGTGTTGTCACTCTTCAACAAGATGAGAAGACTGTTACCGCGAACATGGTCTCAGTACAGTTTGGTAACTTCCCTCCACAGATGGTACAACATGGTGTCATCCCTATCCCCAAGGCCACTCTTGAGATCGAGAATCTTCCTCCTCCACGGAGTGAAGGTCTCGTCCCCTTATCCGTTGATAATGGTAAGATTATGTGGATTCATTCTGATATAAATGTTATGAGTACCATCTTTCGAGATCATCTTCGTAAGACTGTTGAATGTTATGTCGACGATATTGCCGTCAAGAGCCGTCTAAAGGAAGATCACATCCAAGACTTAAGAATAATCTTCAATCTGATGTGCCAACATCAACTCAAAATGAATCCCACCAAGTCATTTTTGGGTGTCTCTAGTGGCAAATTTCTCGGCTTTGTCATTACCTCTAAAGGTATACACGTGGATCCCGAAAAGATCAAAGCCATTCAAGAGATGCGTCCTTCACGCAACCTAAAAGAGCTACGAGGATTCCAAGGTCGACTTGCGTACATCAGGAGGTTCATTTCAAATCTGTCTGGATGTTGCAGACTATTTACTCAGCTAATGAAGAAGGGTGTATCTTTCATTTGGACCGAAGAATGTCAACGAGCAATTGACGACATAAAACAATATCTCATGAACCCACCAGTCTTGGTGCCACCGATCTCGGGCATACCATTCTTAATGTATGTCCGTGCTATGGATCATTCATTGGGTGCTTTACTTTTCTAGAAGAACAAAGAAGGCCATGAACAAGCCATCTACTATCTTAGTCGTACTATGATTGGTGCTGAACACCGTTATAGTCCGGTTGAGAAAGAATGCTTAACTCTTATGTTTGTTGTTCAAAAGACGAGACATTACATCATTGGCCAAACTATTCATGTCATCTCCCGAGTTAATCCTCTTCGGGTACTGATGAAGAAGCCAAGTACACTCAACTCTAGATTGGCTATATGGGCCATTCTACTAGTCCAATATGACATGGTTTATGTTCCACAAAAATCTGTTAAAGGTCAAGCACTGGCAGACTTCTTAGCGGCTCATCCTATTCCAGAAACATCTAAACTTTATGATGAAATTCCAGACGAGACATTGGAATCAAATATGATCTCCGAAGAATTTCCTACTTGGCGTCTATTCTTTGACGGTGCATCCAGGATCGGGCCGAATGGTGCCATTGTCGCAAGAGTTGGGGTTGTTCTTGTTTCTCCAGACGGGTCAACTATCCAAAGAGCCTATTCCCTAGATGAACCCTGCTCCAACAATGTAGCAGAATACAACGCTCTTCTCATTGGCCTTCAATTAGCTAAACAACTAGATGTCGAATATCTTGAAGTCTATGGCGACTCCAAGCTGGTTGTTAACCAGGTTAGAGGAACCTATGAAGTTCGTCATCAAGATCTAGTGCCTTATCATGAAGCTGCGACTCATATGGTTACATCGTTCAAGGCTTTCTTCATTGAATATGTTCGACGAGCTTGTAACACTGAAGTAGATGCTTTGGCCAATCTTGCAGCAGTCTTAGCCATACCTGTTAAAAGACAACAGGTGGTGGTTGTCGCTAATCGTGAATTATTTTGCATCGAAAACAATCGCAATATTGAGTTTAATAATTTTACTGAGGCCAATGTTATCAGTGAAGATTGGAGAGCTCCCTTCATCGACTTCATGGTCCATGATATACTTCCTGAAGATTCTAAGGAGGCTACGAGTATTCGTCGACAGTCTCTGCGATTCTACTACGATCAGACTACTAAGACTCTCTACCGACAGACTTATGACGGTCTTCTCTTACGCTGTCTTGCTGGTGATGAAGCAAAGCAAGTATTGCGTGAAGCTCACGATGGTGTTTGCAGAGCACATCAACCCAGTCCTAAACTATATGGTTGTATCTGACGTATGGGTTACTATTGGCCCTCTATGGTATCTGATGCTATCGAATATGCAAGGAAATGTCAAGCTTGTCAAATCCATGCAGATTTCATTCACCAACTGTCGGAATTTCTACATCCAACTGCTGCTTCCTGGCCTTTCGAAGCTTGAGGCATGGATATTATAGGTCCTATCAACCCTCCTTCTTCTAAAGGACATCAGTTAATACTAGCAATAGCCGACTACTTCTCTAAATGGGCTGAAGCTATACCTCTGGCTGAAGTCAAAACCAACAGCGTCATCAATTTTGTCAAACACCATGTCATCTATAGATTTGGTGTACCGCGAAGGATCATTCACGATAATGGGCCACAGTTCATTAGCCAGAAGTTTACCAGGTTTTGTGACGATCATCGGATTGACAATGTCGCTTCGACAGCTTACAATCCTGCTGCTAATGGTTTAGCTGAAGCATTTAACAAGACTATTATCAAACTCCTTAAGAAGTTTGTATCTACTAACAAACAGAATTGGAGTGAGAAACTTCGAGAATGTTTATGGGCCTACCGTACTACGGTCCGTAACCGTACAGGCTGTACACCTTTTTCTCTTGTGTATGGTTGTGAAGCAGTTCTACCTTTGGAACTTCAGATCCCATCCCTGCGGATTGCCATTGCCAATGAGCTCACTACAGAGAATAATGACCTCCTTCAACTTCAGGAATTAGAAGCGCTCGACGAGAAACGGTTATTGGCTCAACAGCATATTGAGTTATATCAAGCCCGAATCTCAAAAGCTTTTAATCGCAAAGTTAAGGTCAGAGTTTTTCAGAAAGGAGAACTGGTTCTAACCGTTAGACGTCCTATGACCATGACTCATATGAGCAAAGGCAAATTCGATACGAAGTGGGAAGGTCCATATATTGTGAGCAAAGTCTTCTCAAATGGAGCCTATCAACTTACATAGTTGGACGGTCGAGTTGCAATGATGCCTATCAATAGCAAATTCCTTAAAAAGTACTATGTATGAATGTAAAAGGAATTTCTTGTAAATACGACAAAATAGTTCATAAATAAAATTTTATTTTATTTTATCATAAATGGTGTTACAAGATATCATGGACGAGAATCACTATTGTCCTTCTTAAAGACAGGACGAGGACCACTGCCGTCCTTTTCAAAAATGTAATCGACAAAAGAGCCGAGAACATCCTTGCTCGAACCCACCAGGAACTTGCAAGCAGCCATCCTCATGGCCTCTTCTTCTTTAGTCTTCCCTGGTTCAAGTAGGAAGTCCAAAATATCCCACGGCGGCTTGGGTGCAGATGAACCTTCGCAAGCCTCTGTCTGTTTTGGCTGGGACGGCTCGATTGGACGTTCCTCAGTGTCCGCTTTAACCTTCGGGGCGACCTCAGCCTTCTTAGATGCATCTCCAGACGACATCTTTATGTTGAAGAGTGAAAGTGATCATTCCATCTAAATTTCTATTCTATTTATAGACAGAGATTCGTGAAACAACGAAGCGACACATTCATCCGACGGTTCGCCCGTTCATTACATTCATCCGACGGTTCGCCCGTTCACTACATTCATCCGACGGCTCGCCTGTTCAGTACATTCATCCGACGGTTCGCCCGTTCATTACTTTCATCCGACGGTTCGCCCGTTTACTACATTCATCCGACGGTTTGCCTGTTCACTACATTCATCCGACGGTTTGCCCGTTCATTACATTCATTCGACGGTTCGCCCGTTTATTACATTCATCCGACGGTTCGCCCATTCATTACATTTATTCGACGGTTCACCAGTTCACTACATTCATCCGACAGTTCGTCCGTTCATTACATTCATCCGATGGTTCGCCCGTTCATTACACTCATCCAACGGTTCGCCCGTTCACTACATTCATCCGACGGTTCGCCCATTCATTATATTCATCCGACGGTTCGCCCGTTCATTATATTCATCCGACGGTTCGCCCATTTATTACATTCATCCGACGGTTCGCCCGTTCATTACATTCATCCGACGGTTCGCCCGTTCACTACATTCATCCGATGGTTCGCCCGTTCACTACATTCTTTCGACGGTTCGCCCGTTCATTACATTCATCCGATGGTTCGCCCGTTCATTATATTCATCCGACGGTTCGCCCGTTTACTACATTCATCCGAATGGTTCGCCCGTTCATTACATTCATCCGACGGTTCGCCCGTTCATTACATTCATCCGACGGTTCGCCCGTTCATTACATTGATCCGACGGTTCGCCTGTTCACTACATTCATCCGTCGGTTCGCCCGTTCATTACATTCATCCGACAGTTCGCCCGTTCATTACATTCATACGATGGTTCGCCCGTTCACTACATTCATCCGACGGTTCGCCCGTTTATTATATTCATCCGACGGTTCGCCCGTTCATTACATTCATCCGACGGTTCGCCCGTTTATTACATTCATCCGATGGTTCGTCCGTTCACTACATTCATCCGACGGTTCTTCCATTCATTACATTCATCCGACGGTTCGCCCGTTCATTACATTCATCCGACGGTTCGCCCGTTCACTACATTCATCCGATGGTTCGCCTGTTCATTATATTCATCCGACGGTTCGTCCGTTCATTACATTCATCCGACGGTTCGCCCGTTCATTACATTTATCCGACGGTTCGTCCGTTCAGTACATTTATCTAATGGTTCGACCTTTTATTACATTCATCCGACGGTTCGCCCGTTCATTACATTCATCCGACGGTTCGCTCGTTCATTACATTCATCCGACGGTTCATCCGTTCACTACATTCATCCGACGGTTTGCACGTTCACTACACTCATCCGACGGTTCGCCCGTTCATTACATTTATCCGACGGTTCATCCGTTCATCCATTCATCTGATGGTTCGCCCGTTCATTACATTTATCCGATGGTTCGCTCGTTCATTACATTCATCCGACGGTTCGCCCGTTCACTACATTCATCCGACGGTTCGTATGTTCACTACATTCATCCGGCGGTTTGCCCGTTCATTACATTTATCCGACGGTTCACCCGTTCATCCATTCATCCGACGGATCACCCGTTCATTCAATTCCTCTGACGGTTCATCCGTTCATTCCAACAATTCATTTCGTTCATGCATTTTGACGATTTATTCGTTCATTCATATCAGCAACTTGTCATGTATTTGTTACCTTTGATTAAGTTGTCTAATAAAATAATGATATTCAATAAATTATATTCTGCCATGTCCATATTACCTCTGAGTAGATATAATGAATATAATTATTTTCTAAATCAAGAAATATATCATGTCCCGGACCTCTGAATATATATTTTCTATCGCTATTATTTATATCCGAATGAGATATGCAATAAATAATAGAGCCACAAAGAGAATGTCTTTTTATTGATCAAAATTAAAAGGCATTACAAAAAGACATGTCACGAAATAGAAGATAAAAAAAATCTTCCTAGTCAGCTAGTGGGGTCATCAAACTAGCCATCTGCTGCTTTAAAGTTTGTAGTCGCTCCTCCCGAGAATCCATCACCCGCCTTCTAGCTTCCTCCATTCCTGATTTATCATCCAAAGTCGGCAAGGTTACTAGTCGGCGGGAGATTTCAGCTTGATGAGTCCTGACATACTCATTTCTTTCATGGGTCAGAATGTCCAGTTGCTGGACTGCAGCTTGATGTTGAGTGGTCTCATCTTCCAGAGCAAGTTGAACAATTCTCAACTCTTCTTGAAGTCAATCGAACTCTGCTTTCAGCTCAGCAACTTTCTTTTCCATCTCCCCAGCAGAGTCGCCATTTTGTTTTTGCAAACAAAATCAAATTATTAGGTAAAGATCAGTACATGCAAAATCACAAAGTTTCATTAAAAAGAGTTCATCAGCTTGCGCTATGTACAAAGCATCAGATTACGCCAATACAGCCCACATTCGCAAAGTATCCAATTGCGCGAACATATCCACTTGCGTAAGACATCAGGTTACACTAACCCACTTGCACAAGGCATCAGTTTGCGCTGGCTCAACCGACTTGCAAAAATTGATAGATTGCGCCGAACATCCGCCAGCGCTTTCCAACCGATTACACAAGAATATAGTTTTTATAAAAATGAAAACTATTGTGTGTGCAACCAAAACCCTAAACACGGCGGCGCAATACCATCAATCTCTAAAATGAAAGAGGTATGAAGGTTCGAAAATGTCAAGAACCCTAAAAAGGGTTTCGATCGAGTTTGTCATCTACCTTGCAGCGCTGGGTGGCCAATTTCATGACAAGAGATTCAGGGCGCAACCCGAGTCGAAGGCTCGACGGGGGCCTTGCCCTTCTCGGTGGCAGTTCGCTTAGGAGCTATTAACGTCGACGGCGAGAAGAAGGAAAAGTAGTTGGAATAGGAGGAAAACTTTTATCTCTTCAAAAAATCGAAAGCAAGTAAAGGTTGACATAATGAGAATGGAAACTATTTATAGTTTTCAGAAGTGTAACAGTCACCTCAGATTGTGCCACAAAAGTCGGAGCTGATTCCTCCAAACGCGCAGTCAAAGCGCTACTTGCGCAACTTGATTTTAAATTCGAAATTCAAAGTATTTCGAAACTTTGAATATTTTTAAATTTTGAAAACTTTGAAGGGGGTCTTGTAGGTCCTAAAAATCAAGTTGCACCTATCAAAAAAGCAATGAAAACGAAATTGTGCACCCTTCAATGAACTGCACAGGAAACAGAATGTGCAACAAATCAACTGCGCAAGGTTGAACAACGCCAATATCCAAGCGCGCAATGCTGACGTGGCAACGTCATCATTACCTGACACAAAATCAGATTTTCTGACAAGTGACAGCCCGAAAAGCGAGGAGTCTGTTCGTTTCTCGAGCCGTGCCGCATTCTAGGGCAGCTGTTAGCACAGTCCAGCTGTCAACTCCCAGCGCAGTCTTCCAGCCCAACTGAAGTGCAGTCTGCCAGATCCTCTTCAGCGCAGTTCGATCCTAGCGCAGTCTGAAGCTAGCGCAGTTCAAGCGGCGCAATCCATCAAGATAACTGACATTTTATACGTGGCCTACATGCCATCAATTGCTCACCATGTGGCAACCGTCTGTACAAGGCCATGCACATTTTAATCAAACAATGCCACGCGTCTAATACAGTTGGGCCACGATCGAGTAACTGCCAGCGCAGTTCGCTGTTTGCGCAGTCCAATTCCTGCGCAATCCAGTCTGCGCAATCCAGAAAACTACTAATTAGTTATTTTCCAGAACTCTATAAATAGAGTTTCAAGTCCTTCATTATCAAGATCAGATCATTCAAGATTATCAGAGAGATCAGGAGTTCTTGCCCAAGTGCTGCTGTATTCTTCAGAGGCTATTGTCTTCAAAGTTCACATCGTCCAAGGGATAAAGCGATCGTCTTCAGATCGGATTCCTATAGTTGTACTTTCCCAGAATTCAATTAAAATCTTCTTACAAAGTTTGTGAAATAAAAAGAACTTTTGTTTTTGCAAACAGATCCTACCCCCTTGTAAGAGCATATCGAAGATAGGTTTGACATGACTATCTTCAAATGAGTAATTGACCTTGGGCCACGGACCTTCCACCTATTTTTGTTAGAGCTTCTGAGTCGCATCAGTAACCATGGCCTGTTTTCCCTTATTGTCCCGGTTAGTGGTGGCACCACAGTTGCTGTTATTGGAGGTGGATCCAGGACGAATGCCCTTATTTTCTCCATCTGGGATGTGTAATCCCAACTGGCGAGGCTTCTTCAATTTTGCCTCTGCGTTGGTAGCACTTAGGATGAAGGTTGTCCAATCCCTGAACTGAATGTCGCCCATCCAGAGGCTAATTGCGGGGAGCAACTTTTTCTGACAGATTTCAATCAAAGAGCTCTCGGGATTGCCTTAGGGCAATCTCATTACGGTTTGGCGAAACCGCTCGATGTAGTTCATCGTTAGCTCCCTCTCTCCCAGAACGACGTCTATGAGAGATGACATCGTCATATTATGTCCCACTTCGTAGAATCTCACCAGGAACATGTGCTTGAAGCCATCAAAAGAGGGAATACAGTTGTCGGAAAGGTTACGGTACCAGTCGAATGCGATCCCCTCCAATACTCCGATGAATAGTCGCGTGAGGATGGTATCACTATGCGGCAAGTGGTCGATTGTGACTTCAAAGTAAGTCATGTACCGACTAGCAGAGGTCTTCCCATCATAAGAATCGATATGGAACGACTTGTACCGTGGTGGAAAAGGTACATCTCTCCATGCAACGGGATATGGCTGCCGTATTCTGAGATTCCGAGAGGAGTCTTGGGCTTTGAACATTGCCCAAGCTCCTGAACTTCCCTCCTTGCCATTTTTGCTTCATCTGCAGCTAAAGGAAAGGATGCTGCTAAAGGATCAACACCCAAAGGAGGTCGGTCGTGTTGGAGTCAGCGTTGACTGCGGGTCCCAAGCTTGTTTTCCCGGGCGTCCTTGCTGGTTGAGCTGGCAAGGCGGCTTTGATCTCCTCCACGGACTTGACCAAGGATAGAAGCATGGCTTCCAGCACTTCTAGCCGTTGTCGGTCAGAAGGTGCTTCATGATCATCGTCAGCCATAAAGACTGTCCTGACGTAGGTAGAGGTGGAAGGGATTGCGGCAGAGGTACTCTCGATACCGTACCCTTGTATAGTAAAATCGTCAGGGAATGTCGGAATATCATGTTCGTCAGACTCGGAAGGGGTGCTACCCGCTGTACAGAAAGTCGCATTATCTTGGTGAGGGTGGTGGCCCTAAGGGAAATCTGATTCTGTTGCAAATTTTAGGCGATCTCTACCCCATGTGTGTGCTTTTGGTACACCGGGTTATCGCATACAATGAGGGGGCTGCTATCCCCAGCTTAATCTACTCTCAAGGAGGTTGAAGGTGTACCCCGGGTGTCGAAAGCTTCTTATTGGATTGAGTGCCTAAATAGATACCCCCTGTGGTTGATGGGAACCCCCCAGATGAGGGTCTCCTTGCAATACTAGCCGAGATGGCCGGGCTGGAAGAGCCTATCTTCTTTTCTCCCTTGCCAGGGGGAACTTTTTGAGTTAAATTATAGGAGGCGAAAGAAAACTCCTCGCCCCCTGGAATTTGGACAGATGCTGGCTGCTGCAGTCGCTGGAAAACTGACTACCGATCTTCAGGTGCTGCTGATTTGTCGCGGCAGCAGTTGATGATAACTTGGGTGCAACGACGCCCCGAGAGGGACTCATTGCATGCTGACGCTGTCATCTTACGTTTGTGAGTAATCACGTCACGCAAGTCGGTAGGAAGCTTCTCTACCTTTGTACCCAACTTGTGAACTTGGGAATCCCTAGTGCACGGGTGCTTAGGTATCATGTTTGCTCCCTGATCTGTGGCTAGTAAAAGCACTTGCTCTGGATCTTCAGAGGGAGACTTTAAAAACCCACCCTGTCCGTTAGCCCTGGGGGACTGGACGTGGGTGGTTTTATACGACTTTCCGTCAGAAGCCCGTGTAACAGTCAACGGGGCCCGCTGATAGTCAGCAGCTTGGACAGTTGACTGGGCTGGTTGGGCCCACACTGCCCTAGACTTTTTTGACTTAGCACCCAAAGACGCATAGTAAAAGGAGTCCAGATTGATACATCCTGCATCTTTAGTGAGCCGCATGGCGCCGAGCCCGTATGAGAGGCGGTCGAACACAGAGCTTCTGACAGGGCCGCATGAGATGTCCTATTTGAGGCCAGGATTGGTCGTCGCATGGACCATCTTCTTGCGGCTAGCATTGGCTGCCGCATGGATCATTTTTCTGCGGCCAGAGTTGGCTGCCGCATGAGTCGTCTGCTTGCGGCCAGAATTAGTTGCCGCATGGACAGACTGTCGATCTCTTCTATGCGACTTCTTCTTCGTCCGTATGGAGTTCCTTTGTGCCCCCAAAAACTCAGCATCATAGTATTTTCCTTTGCTCGTTTTGGGGACAGTGGGGTCCTCTGCGGTCGGAAGCAAAGTCGTAGGAGAGCTTAGGTCACCATCTTGGGCTGCTGAAGGAGCTTCTTCTAGAACTTGGTTGGGGGCAACAGTTTTACGCACCGACGCCTTGCGAGTCCTCTTTGGGTTAGTTCGCTTCTGAGACAGGTCCCTTCAAAGAGCAATTCTTTGAAGGCTTGTTGGTCGATGCGAACCACAAGCATATGCTGTATAGAGTCGAGCTTGGACGCGTCAGATTGTGTCACCAACTTCTCATCGGAAGAGAAAGATGTCCTCATCAGAGTCGCCATCGTGTTTGCCATAAAAAATCAAAGGCAGGTATTACACAACACTAAAATTGATTACAAACTCGCTTGTACAAAGGAAAGCCTAGAAAGAAATCCTAGGAAACAATCTAAGTATAATTGTTTAGTTTTGATTCGGGGGGGTGACGGTGGAGGCTCGGGAAAGTGCTATCAACTCTGCCTTACTCCGTGGACTATCTGATGCAGTCTCTCGCTCGTGAAGAAATTGCTTTTCTTTTGAAGGTTGTAGCCTTTTGCAGGAGTGTGGCACCCTGCTATTTATAATAGGATGTATTTTGAGCCGCATTGACGACTTGCGGCCATGTGGCTGATTAGCACGCGAACACCCGCTCTTTGGCTGCCATTTGTCGATTTGTTGGGATTTTGTTACAGTAAATCTGGGTAGTTAAGGACTTGGTCAGATTGTCACGTGTCCTGTTGCGTATGGTTTTTTCAGTCTTCGATCATGTGGGGTCGCATGAGACTCATGCGGCTTGGATCATAGTTGCTCTTGGCTGCATAAAGTTTGGAGACTTTTGGGGCCGCATAAGTCTGAGCCGCATAAGGTTCTTGCGGCTTAGATGACACTCTTCTGGCCGCATGGAGGGGTACGAACCCTGCTTTTGGGAGATGTCTCATGTCTTATCATTTTTGTCAAAAGTGTCAGAACTGTCATGTTTTGCCAGGACTTGTCAACTTTATCAGGCGAACTGCTCCTCTTCGGCCGCATATTTTCTTTCTACAGCTGTTTGTCGACGGGCCGCATATGTCTTTGAAGTGTCATACGGCTTTCCTTCATGCGGACCTTTTCGCCTAATGTACCTATGCGGTAATTTGTAATCCGCATGAACCCTATATTTTTTATGCTTCTACAACTGCCTGTAGCTGAGAAATCTCTTCATGGACTACTTGATTAATCTAGTCATTATCCTAGTCAGATTCAGTATGAATCCCTGACCGTGGTAACCGAGAATCCATGTCCTAGACATGATGTAAGACGAGATATATAGCTTATACAAGCACAACCATCCACGGTACAAAGACAAGAGTTACTTAGCAAGTCAAGATAGCCGTCACAACAGTATATCAAGATTTATCATGTTAGGTTACTTATCAAGATTACTTGTCAAGAGTGCACCTCAGCGGGCCACTATCAAGTCTATCCATGTCATGTTGCTTGTCAAGAGTGCACCACGATGGGTCACTTTTGTAAAGTCACATTGTCATGTCGTGATACTATAAGTGCACAACGACGGGACACTATTAAGGAGTTATTAGAGAGTGTACGTGCCATACCAAGATTGTGTTTAAAGCTTAGAGTACATGTGCAACATAGAAAATAATATTATAGGACTAGCCAAGTAAAGAGTACAAGCAAAGTCACAACTCACACTAAGGACCACGGTGGCAAACATGGATAATTACAAGGGAAGGCACAAGGGGTCAATGGATGACATGGAGAGCATGCGCCCAGAGCTATGCGGCCAAGGCTATGCGCCCACTGCTATGCGCCTGAGGATATGCACCTAGGGTCATGCGCCTATGGCTAGTCGTTTTATGGAGAGTCAAGTATTTAGGGAGGGCATGCGCCAAGAGCTATGCGCCCGTAGGCATGAGCCTACATACATGCGCCCAGATGCATACGCCCACATGAGTGAGGCATGGTGCATGGGAAGCTAAATCTGGAGCCATCTATACTGGCTATGTGGGCGCATAGTAAGGGCTATGCACCCACTGCTATGGAACACCCTGACTTAACACATATCTAAAGTCATGTGCATAAGCAAGTAAAAGCTATGGGCGCATATAAAGCTATGCGCCCACACTGAAGAAGGCAGGGAGCTTGGGTGCATAAAAAGGGCTATCCACCCAAGGCTGAATCTACTGTGGGCACATAAAATGCCATGCGCCCACACTGTTCTTTTTCTCCGACCCGAGAAGAAGAACCATGGAACCCATGATTTCCCAAGTCCATAAATCACTCAAAATTACTCTAAATTCGGATTTTCAAAGCTCCATTTTTGGTAAAATCAAACTCTCTATAATATAGAACAATCAAAACATGAAGATAATGAAGTTTGATAGATCAAAACTCAAGAAAACCAAGATTTAAGAAAACTTAGATCTACAAGAATCTCTTCATCTAAACCAAGAACTCTATGTTATAAAGAGGCTTAGAATCAAGAAGAGAAGACAATGAAACAATAAAATCTAAGTTCCATCATGAAGCAAGATTACACTTGACTTTGGTGGGTGGAGAGGATTAATGGAGGAAGAAGAAGTTAATGAAGAGAGAGAGAAGTTGACTAATATATAAAACCCTCGTTCCATCTCAACCCAAAATAAAGCAAAGCAAACGAAGCCAAGCAAAACCAAGACCAAACCAAGCCAAGCCATGCTAGACAAGTCAAAATACGGGTCGAGAATCCGTACACGTATACTGAAAATACGTATAACGAAAAATAGGAGTGACAACTCTATCCATCTTAAAAGAATTCTGTCCTCGAAATTTAATCAAGAGGCTAGAGATGTCGGGGCAAGCTATACTAATCACAAGCAACCTATGACTAGCAGTCATTCAAGCAATCATTCATACAAGCAAAAAATTATAAGCATAAGGCATAAGGAAGACATTATACCATATGAGTCAAATAGGTGTGG
The DNA here is from genome assembly GCA_029216955.1 of Iris pallida. Lineage (NCBI taxonomy): Eukaryota > Viridiplantae > Streptophyta > Magnoliopsida > Asparagales > Iridaceae > Iris > Iris pallida. The sequence goes on along the minus strand of JANAVB010020398.1, from coordinate 7,129,520 downwards.
ATATCGTGATCGGATATCATCCACACGTTCCCACGTTGACTCACCCAAAGAGTGATAACCCCAAGCAACACGGACAAGACTAATAGTCTTTTTCTTGAGTATCTTCTCTCTCCGGTCCAATATAGATACGGGTCTTTTCTCATACGAAAGGTTGGTACCAAAAACAAATTTCGAATGATCAAGGACGTGACTCGGATCCGGGATATACCGTCATAATTGGGATACATGGGAGACCTCATGCACCTCACGTAACGACAACAAAAGAATGAGACGATAGGACACATCACCTACTCGCTGTAGAATATCGAACGGCCCTATATACCTAGGACTAAGATTTTTCCGTACGCTAAAATGAATGACGTTACGGGTAGACGAGATCCTAAGGAATATATGGTCGCCAATAGAAAATTCAAGAGGATGCCGATGAGAATCGACCCAATGGCGCTGACGATCTTGTGCAACTCGAAGATGATCTCTGACTTGTCTGACCACCTCGATAATCTACGTAATCATCTCTGGACCAAGCATCTTTCTTTCACTAACATCATCCCATGCTAACGGGGATCTACACTTTCTGTCGTACAAGGCCTCAAAGGGTGTCATCTGGATACTGGCCTGGAAACTGTTGTTATAGGAGAACTCCACGAGATACAGGTGATCTTCCCACGAACCACCAAAGTCAAGCGTACAAGACCGTAACATATCTTCAAGAGTCTGGATCGTACATTCTAACTGACCATCTATCTGCGGATGATAAGATAAATTGAACATGAGACGAGTCCCCAAACTCTCTTGAAGACTCCGCCAAAAGTGCAATGTATATCTTGAATCTCTGTCTGATATAATACTGACTGGCACTCCATACAATCTGACTATCTGCCTGAGGTACATCTCTGCTAGCTGATCCGTCGACTGACCAATCCTAAACGGAAGAAAATGAGATACCTTCGTGAGTCTGTCAACTATAACCCAGATAGCATCTCGATCAGCTGGGGATTTAGGTAACCCAGTTACAAAATCTATGGTGATATGCTCTCACTTCTATTCTGGGATCGGTAGAGACTGAAAAAGTCCAGCTGGTCTCTGATGTTCAGTCTTAACTTGTTGGCAAACAAAACAACGAGAGACAAACCGGGCTATCTCCCTCTTCATGCCATTCCACCAAAAATGCTGACGAATATCACGATACATCTTCGTACTGTCAGGATGAATTGAATACAGTAAACTGTGACCTTCTGCCATAATCTCTCTCATGATGTTGCCATTGGGTACACAAAGACGCCTTCCATGTCGAAGTGTACCGTCTTCATGAATACATAGCTCTGTTCTCCGTCCTGCTACACATTATGTCCTAAGTCGCTGAAGCTTAGAATCCGTTGACTGAGCTAACTTAATCCTCTCAACTATACTGGACTGAACTTGCATATTGGCCATCAATGCCATATTGGTGGAAGAACAACCTCAATACCCATCTTCTGAAGATCTGCTAACAACTCTGGCTGTGCTGTTAGAAAATAAACTATGGCTTTTCTGCTCAATGCATCTGCAAGAATGTTGGCCTTCCCCGAATGATACTGCAGGTTGATGTAGTAATACACAAGTAGCTCTAGCCATCTCCTCTGATACATGTTAAGGTCCTTCTGGGTAAACACATACCTAAGACTTTTGTGGTCGGTAAAAATTTTCATCCGATCTCCATACAAATAATGCCTCCACAACTTAAGTACGAAAACCACCGCTGCTAATTCTAAGTCGTGAGTTGGATAATTCCTCTCATGATCACGAAGCTGACGTGACGCATAAGCTACTACCTTACCATGCTGCATCAAGACGTATCTCAATCCTCTGCCAGAAGCATCGTAATAAATCAAAAATCCTCCAGTCCTAACTGGAAGCGTGAGAATGGGGGCCGTCATTAATCCTTACTTAAACTTATCAAATGAACTCTGACACTTTGCTTTCCAAGCAAACTGCACATCCTTGTGGGTCAACTACGTCAATGGTGCTGAAATTCGAGCAAAGTTTGATAAAAACTGCAGGTAATAGCCGGCCAATCCTAGGAAACTCCGAACTTCTGCGATGGTTCTGGGTACTAGCCAGGTCTTTATAGCCACTATCTTCTAGGGGTCCACTTTCACTCCACCTCTGGTGATGATATGACCTAAGTATAAAATACAATCAAGCCAAAATTCGTACTTACTGAACTTCGCGTACAACTGGTGCTCTCTGAGAATCTGAAGAACTACACGAAGATGTTGCTCATGCTCTGCCTTATTCTTGCTATAGACTAAGATGTCGTCTATAAACACTATCACGAATTGTTCCAAATAGGGCATGAAGATATAATTTATGAGTTCCATGAATACGGCTGATGCATTGGTCGCTCCAAATGGCATAACAAGGAACTTCCAATGTCCATATTTAGATCTGAACATTGTCTTCGGGATGTCTTGCTCTCTGACTCTGATCTGATGTTACCCCGACCGTAAGTCAATCTTTGAGAATACTACCGCTCCTATGAGTTGATCGAATAAATCATCAATCCTCGGTAGAGGATATCTATTCTTGATTGTTACAGAGTTCAAGGTACGATAATCAACACATAATCTTGACGTACCATCCTTCTTTTTCACAAGAAGTATTTGGGCTCCACAAGGCGATCCACTAGCATGAATGAATCTCTTGGTTCTGAGTTCCTTAATCATCTTTTACAAGATTTTTAACTCTGAAGGTGCCATCCTGTAGACTCCCTCTGACACTGGTGGCCGTCCTTGGAAGCAAATCAATCGTGAACTCTATCTCTCCCTCTGGGGACATGCCTGGAAGCTCTTCGGAAAATACATCAGAAAACTCTTCTACTACTCTGGGAAACTGAACTGCTACTGCTACTGCCATTCGCAAGACTAGTGGAGAAGGTTCTACTTCATCTCTGGAAAATGAAAACTCTTCTTCGTTAGGAATATCAATAATAATCTTGCCAATATGGCAATCTATTCTTGCGTATTGATCCTTCAACCAATCTATTCCTAGGACCACATCATAGTCGGCCATCGAAAATTCTATCAATCTAGCAGAAAATTCTCTACCGCTAACTACGATTCGACACGAGAAAAAACTATATCTACCCCCACAAGACCGTTACCAGTAAGTATATTGAACCTCACTAACAATAAGTCGGGCTCCAGTCCTATCCGTGTCGCGAATCGTGCAGACATAAATGAATGTGATGCACCCGAATCAAAAAATACCGATGCTGGAAAAGAGTTAACAAGAATGGTACCTGCCACCACCTAACCTGATGCCAATTCTTCTGCCATGGTCAGAGCCATAGCCTGACCCTATCCTCTTAGTGTTGGTCCCCTCTGCTGGAAACCTCTCTACGGGTTTTGAATCTGAGCTTGGGCATACTGTTGATCCTGATGTGGCAATAGCCTCGGAGGCTGGTACTGCTGCTATAATGGTACTGGACTCCAAACTGATGGACTGGTTAGGTTTGATGACGATGAACTGGCTCTATTCGGACAGGACCCTATCTTATGATCCGGTGCCCCACAAGCCAAGTACAATCCCTGTGGTCTATGATATTCTGATACTACATGTCCTGGCTTCCTACAATGAGAGCAGCCCATTACGGAAGACTGCTTCTGCTTTTGAGGATACGTCGGTGTCGAGTACTGAACCGACGAGGCTGTGTCGCCTTCTTAGGAGCTCCAATAGTCAAATCCCTAGCTATCGGGACTCGTGCTGATGACTGGGATATGTGCCTATGAGACCTCTTCCGTTCTTCCCTTCTATCTACAATCCTCTGAGAAGTATACTCATACCTCTTCGCTTCTCATAAGACGACATCAAACGTCTGGTGCTCAAACAGCTCTTTTGATATAATGATCTCTAGTTGGAGTCCTTGTTGGAATCGCTGGGCTCGGTCCAATTCGGTTGCCACCAAGGTAGGAGCAAATCGACTAAGTCTAGAAAACTCGGCCGCATATCCATCGATCGTTCTTTCTCTCTGCTTGAGATTTGTGAATGTCATCTGCAGATCATACCGAGCTACTGCGTCGAAGTACTTGGTCTGGAACTTATTGCTGAATACCGCCGACATAACCAGCGTTGCTAATCTAACAGCTAGCATCGCCCACCAGCTGCGGGCTAAGTCCAATAATTGTAGGTGCACAATAGCCACCTTCTCTTCCTCAGGAATCCTAGTTGCCTCTAGGATAACTTCTATGTCCTGAAGCCAAGCATCGGCTGCAATAGGATCTTCGCTACCATCAAAGAAAGGAGGATTCAGGCACTTGAAGCTGTTGGCCGCGTTGTTCCCTTGGTAACCAACTCTGCCCATGACATCTTGTACTGTCTGGTGCAGGGCATCATCCCGACGATATTGTGACGCGAGCAATTCCCTGATGATTCCCACAAGGGTTCCATTGTTAGGCTCTGTAGGCTGAACTGGCTGAACTGGGGGCTCAAATTCCCGGAATGCATGACTCGGGAAGCTGCTCTAGAGTGCTGGACTTGGTCCCCAGGTTGCTGCTGGTTCACTGGAGGTGCTCTACCTTGCTGATCGGTAGGACCAGGAGCAATGCCACTGAAGAATGACATAGGGAATAATAAGGAAGGACCAAAATAGATCGAAGATATAAGCATGTGATCAGGCCAAGATTTTAGAAAGATTAGAAAACACGAGTAGAGATCAAGGATCAATGCTGATTAAGACATCCATTCAGTAAAAACCCCCCACACATCTTGATTTACAAGACCTGCATGGGCCACCACTTAAACCGTGTCATGCCCCAGAACCAGAATACTGAAGAGCAGAGGATAGACACAGCCAGCTACGTATATTGAAGTAAATCCCACCTTGATATACGGTCACAATTGTCTAGATGCATGAGGGTTTAACTTCTAGCCATTAGTCTCTTAAGGTCAAGAACAAGCCTAGTGTCTCAATCTCAAGTAAGCAAGTAAATGTAATAAGATGGTAGATCATCAGTCATATAAAGTAATGTGTACCATACATCACATATTCTGATGATCATGAAGCTAGTCATACAAAATGCAAAAACTAGAAAGAGTTTTAGTCATACATGATCAACCCTAGGATTTGTCAATTATGTTACAACCCTTAGGCAGACAAAAAATATAAGCTTTCAACACGAGCTAAGACTTGCTCGGCGGCTAAACGCCTCAAAATAATAATTTACAATAGTGTGGGAGAGCAAAATAAAATCCACTCGTTTTCAATGTTGCGTCTAATGTTCACCATCTGGCTGGAAGGCTGGAAGATCCTTGGGTGCTACTTCAAAATCTGGCTATACAAAACCAGCTGGATCAGACCCCAGAAAGAGCAAGTACCACAAGGAAGGCTTCACTTAAGAACTAAAACCAGCATCTTAGAACAAAAGACATAAATAATAACAAGAAAACTGGAGTCATGAGAGTAGGGTGATAAACGATAAGATAACTAAGGAACTGTTCCGGTAACTAAGTTACAACCTATAAACCAAACAAGGACCGGGGTTGTAACCCTTTACCTGAACCGAAGATAGTCTCTAACCAATTATCGATAAAGTAAAGCATAATCAATAACGTGCTGAAGTAACCATGTACTGGCCTTCTCTAAACAAGACTAGACGGGACTCCATCCATCAATCACGACCAAGCAATGAGTACGACTTGATACTTTAACTAACTAGGGTTATCACAAGCCTAGTTACTAACAAGATGCATTGAGATATTCCAACAGTTACAAGCCTGCAGACTTAATCTAGGTTATCCAGTTGTAAGTTGAGAGAGTTAGATTAGGTGACTTGGGGGTACAACACATGACAGTGTGCAGAAAATGTGCCCTACTCGACGACAGGCTGCAAGTCCACTTAGAGCATCCAGATAGCGGGACTGCCTGTAGCTGGGAAATCTCTTCATGGACTACTTGATTAATCTAGTCATTATCCTAGCTAGATTCAGTATGAATCCTTGACCGTGGTAACCGAGAATCCATGTCCTAGACATGATGCAAGATGAGACATGTAGCTTATACAAGCACAACCATCCATGGTGTCAAGACAAGAGTTACTTAGCAAGTCAAGATAGCCGTCGCAACAGCATATCAAGATTTATCATGTTAGGTTACTTATCAAGATTACTTGTCAAGAGTGCGCCTCCGCGGGCCACTATCAAGTCTATCCATGTCGTGTTGCTTGTCAAGAGTACACCACGATGGGTCACTATTGTAAAGTCACATTATCATGTCGTGATCCTGTAAGTGCACCACGGCGGGCCACTATCAAGGAGTTATTAGAGAGTGTATATCCCTACTATTAAGGAGTTATTAGAGAGTACACCAAGGCGGGCCACTAATTGTGAAATGATAAAAATACTCTTGTTCTAGAAAAGTGGTAGTTACGAATCTTCCCCTTTAGAAAATTTCGCCCTCGAAATTTATGTTGGTCATACTCTTCTCTAGGTCAAACCCCTATCAATCATAATCCAAGAATATATTAAAGAGTACACATAAATCATGGCACTATTGGTCGTTTTATCACAGTCTCAATCTGGGTTACTACACTATCTATTATAGCACAAAACACAACCTAAAAGGTACTATTGAAGCATACAACATGGAAGAATAACGGAACAAGAACAGAAAGACAAACCTTCTAACCCATCATCCGTACCATCGGCCTCTTCGACTGTCAGCGCAAAAGCCTGCCCTGTTGGGGAATCTTCCTTTGATGGTGCTGGGCATGATGCGGTGCCACAGGTGGCCTAGCTCCCACTCTCTTCTCCATGATACCCAAGTAACATCCCTACTATACTTACTTTATTATACTAGGGTACCCTCTATAGGGTATCTATTCTGTAATCTAACAACCATACCCGTCTTTCCAGAATCATGTTTCCAGAATCCTCATCACGCTAGTAAGTATGGCTGCGATAAACCATATGGTACTTAACTATGGTACATACCTCTAAAATTATGGTATCTAATATTTTTGCACTATCGCATGCTTGGCTGCAAAAATATTAAATTTCCATAACCCGAGAAACATATCCAAATCGGACCCTATGTCTTTGGAATGCCTGCTAATATGGCTGTAGAAGACTCTAGATTCCATAACTGAGGCAACTAAATCCATAAAGTTTATCTTTGTAGAAAATCAATGAACACCAAGAATCAAATTCAACAACGGAAAAAGAAGAGTAGACAGGAATAATTGGAATTGAATTTTGAGATAGTTTATCATGAGATTCTCATGGGTCATCCCTGGAATCTTCTTAAGAAGTCCTAACTGTGATTGAGTAATCTATATATAGCCTATAATCTATATCCTAACAGCAGGCTCGTAGCAGCGCCCCAAGTCGAGCACCACTGCGAATCGCACTAGTTACGACTCTGACCTGCATGGGCTACCACAAAAATGTGTCACGACCCGTACCCTATTTAGGGGCATGAGGACGTAGGTACGTCCAGCCTACGCCGCTGTGTCGGTAGTAAAATGCTGTATAGGTCGTCTATACCATCTAACATCTAACAATAATAAATATAATCCTGCCATCTCCGTATGGAGGAATAATATGACATACCAATTGTATAATCTCAATCATAATTTTAAAGAAAGATAGAGCACGATAATTGAAATGAAAATAAGGAGATAACTGAATAATTAGTAAAGTCATCCACATAAGAGTTTAGAAGTTCAAGACAAATAAGTACATAACCTGAATATAAATAAGTCTCAACGAACAATCGAAACAATCCAAAACAACATGAATAATAATAGTTCTAAACTATATCTAGGGCACTATCTACTGAGCAGGATCCTCCTCAGCCTTTTACGTGCCATCCTCGTATGCCTCGTAGTGGGTAGGACAGTCATCTAAATCATCTATAATATTTTTGTCAATGTACCCAGTCAGGATAGAGCGAATACATAAACTAACATCAGTTCCATTTAAATTGACAAAAAATATGAAGCAGTGAAACAGAGAATGCTACATACGATGAAGGAAAATATGTCTGAGTCAATATAAACTGGAGAGAAATCTGCGAGAGCATGTAATGGAAGAAAACTATTATATCAAGATAGAGCAATGTAATGGTGAACTGAATGTATAAAACTGTATTAGACCATGTGTTTGGAATACCAAAAATATATGTGATCGGCTTGGAAGATTTAATGATTTACACTAAGGAAGGCTAGCTCAACCATACGTGAAATGTATGATAGCTAGTAGCCAATGATTTACACTACCTGTCGATAGTTCTTGATCACAAATCAAACTAGTGTTTCCCCCACCCCGACTGATACAATGGATCCAACCTTGATATGTTACTAGCTAATGTATCCAATGTTATCCAATATTATCCAATGTTATCCAATACCAATGAGGACAGTATCCGATACCATTATGATAAGTTAAGGTAACATCCTATGACTGAAGATCTAATGACAATACCAATCCATGTACCATCATGTCAAGAATCATAAGTAACATTTCTAAATACTTGAATTATAGTAGTAATCAAATAATAAAACCTATCAGAGAATGTGTTCGTCTGTCGTCCTGAGTAATGAATGTGAGTCGAGGCTGAAAGTGGAGTTACACAAACCTAGATAGGAGATATACAGGTTAAATAGTATTCTGGGTGTCAAACATGAGTATTCAAGGTGCGATATGCAATCTAGATACATTCTAGGTCATGTTTGTGTTGACCCAAACTGGATCACAGTCAACCAAATATTGACAAATTGACAATATGATACTAGTCATAATTCAATATGACACATCAACACAGAACTCAGTCTAAGACGGACGTCGTCTCTCTCCTGCAGCGTACTCATTTTCAGAGTCTGTACTATTTTACATTTATTGAGTCTAGTAAAATATAAACTGAGTAGCATTGGGTATTCTTGGCTTAATCCTTATTCCCAAACAAACCCGAAGCTCCACCAAAAGCCAAATTTAGCCCACAAAGCCTATCTGAATATTCTGTCCTATGGAGACAGAGTTTGGGCCGAACTCTGCCACATACAGAGTTCGGGCCGAATTCTGCCCCCTGATTTTTAGGACCCTAATTTTTAGGGTTTGCTGTATGCTAGTTGTCCAACGGCCAAAAAATTGAATTCATGACACAGAATTCTGGTTGAATTCTGCCAATCCCAACTAGTATAAATAGGCCTTGAATTCTCTCATTCCAAATTATCCAATTATCTTTTCTTCTCTTCTCTATAAGCCTCATACAAGCCTTAACCTTCTCATCTACTAGCAACAAGCTTCCTAAGCCAAAAAGTGCTCAGTGCTATTCAGTTAGAAGTTTGTTGAAGAGTCAAGAAAGAAGCTTGGAAAATTTCAAGCTTCGCCACAGCGATCTTTGTAAGAAGTTGACGTGCTCTTCTAAAGAAAAGACACGGGGTGTAACTACTATTTTATAAATAGTGGATTTAATCCTAAGCTAGAGTTCTCAGGCCTGGACTAGTCCTTCACGAGTGAGACCAGGTTAAAACGACTGTGTTTGCGTATGCTCTCTTGATCTTTTCATTTCCGTATGTACTACTCTGATTATTTACTGTTGGTGAAAAGAGTTAATTTTATTTGATCATTATTGTTATAAACTCTATTCACCCCCCCTCTAGAGTTGCCTATCTATTCTTCAATTGGTATCAGAGCTCTGTTCTCTTACAAGGACTAACATCCTAGAACTGATCCATGGCAACCACACAACCTATGTTTTCCAACCATGGTGAGGGATAATCCACTCGTAGGACACCCCTATTTGAAGGAACCAACTACACCTATTAGAAAACTAGGATGGGTTTCTATCTCAAGTCTCTAGACTTTGACCTGTGGACCATTGTCACCGATGGTTACAAAAAGCTCGCCAGAATAATTGTCGAGGGAGGTCTCATCGAAAAACCCAACGACAAGTATTCTGACGAGGAAAAAAATAGGCGAGTCTAGATGCTAGATCTATTAATGCTCTTTTCTGTGCAATAAACAGGAATAAATTTAACAGGGTCTCAACATGCACCACCTCGCACGAAGTATGGAAGCTTCTGGAAGTGACGCATGAAGGAACCACTCAAGTCAAGGAATCTAAGATCAGTCATCTGACTCAAGAATACGAGGCATTCAAGATGAAGCCGAATGAGATGATCACTCAAATGTTCATAAGGTTCCTTGACGTCATCAATCCTCTATCATCTCTTGGCAAATAATACTCCAATCATGAGAAGGTCCGTAAGTTACTTAGGGGGCTACCGAAGGTCTGGAACCCTAAGGTAACAGCAATTATAGAAGACAATGATCTCACCAAAATGTCTGTAGAAACTTTGATGGGAAAGCTGATGACCCACGAGCTCGACCTCAAAGACTTCAACGAACCTGCTCCAAAGGCAAAAGAGATTGCCTTAAAAGCTCATCGTCGAAGGGCTGATACTGAAGAGACTGACGACAATAATTCAAAAGGTGATGATCAAGCTCTTCTAGTCCATAACTTCAAGAAGTTTCTTTATTTCAATCGAAAGAACAAAGAACGACAAGAAGACGACGAGGAAGAACCAACGTGCTACGGCTGCAAAAAGACTGGACATGTTTGAAAGGACTGTCCCTTTGTAAAGAAAGATAAAAATATGAGAAGCCCTACAAGAAGCCCTCTTCACGAAAGTATGTCAACACTAGTATTTGGCACGAAAGTGAAGCCAGTGATTCTGAGGAAGAAGATGACTCGCTTCGAGACACTGCTAATATCTTTCTAATGGCAACATCCGATAAGGTAACTGACGTAACTCTTGATGACTTTATATTTGATGAACTTGGCGATGCTTTTAATGACTAACTAAATGAAGACAAGAAAGTCATTAGTAAATATAAGTAGGCTAAGGAGAAAATCAAAGGCTACGAAATAGAGATTCATAATCTTTCTTCTTTACTTGATAATGTTAGAGACACTCCACCCACGGAAGTCACTGATGAGGTATCCAAGCTTAAATGATGCCGAAACACTTATTGAGAAGGAAACACGTGAGATCTCAGCACTTAACAAAGAGCTTGCTGAAGAAAAGAACAAACACAAGATCTCTATTGCTAAGATTGATGGTCTAAATGCAAAGTGCAATGAACTGAATGCTGTCTCTAAGAAATTAGAGATCATATTGGAGAAACAGGCTGCTCAACCTCAAACCCAATCTCATAGTCACAAAACACATATAAAATACCAGACCACTCATAATAGTAAAATACGTCACCCACATGCAGCACGTAACAATGCTTATACGTACACGTACTTCCATACAGCACGTAAACCATATGCACGTAGACATCATTCTCAACCTACTCATAACTATTATCCTGCTACTGCACATAGTCATAACTATTATCCTACTACTACACATAGTCACTATCCTGCTGTTTTATATTACTATCACCATACTGCATATAGACATCACTATCAACCTGCTCCTAACACAAATAAGCATGCTACTTGCACATGTTGTGGATTACATGGTCATATCTCACCACAGTGTAGAATTAGGAAATTAGTTGATATTAATCTATATGCATGGGTACCAAAGACTAAGATTTTAGGACCCACCCAAAGGTCACATCTACTCGTGATGTAGGTGGACCTTTCTTCTTTAACTAAAAGCAAGTGGATTCTCGATAGTGGATGCTCGCGACATATGATTAGAGACGCAAATTTTTTTGCATTACTATCGATAAAGAGGGAAGGATATGTATCCTTTGGTAACAATTTAAAGGGCTACATCATAGGTAATAGTACTATTGGTTATCCCCATTCTCCTATAATAAAGGATGTCTGCTTAGTGACCGAGTTAAAGCATAACCTGCTCAGCAAAAGTCATCTTGCTGATCATAGATATGATATTAACTTTAGAAAGAATAAATGCTATATTTATGATAGGTCAACTGGGGACATTGGTTTTGAAGGAATAAGAGAAGATAATATTTATATTTTCTATCTATCTAGAAATACTAACAGTACAGGAAGATGCCTCTATGCCCACAAGGATGAAAGATTTTTGTGGCACCATCGTCTTGGTCAAGCCAATATAGATATTATATCCAGACTATCGACAAAGAAGCTAGTAAGAGGTCTGCCCGACATCACATTCAAGAAGGATACGGTATGTGCTGAATGTGAACTGAATAAGGCAACCAAATCTTCATTTAAATCCATAAACACTGTAAGTACCACTAAACCCTTACAATTACTGCACATGGACTTATTTGGTCCCAATAGAGTAGCCAGTCTTGGTGGAAAACTCTATGCATTTGTTATTGTAGATGATTTTTCAAGATTTACTTGGGTTTTCTTCCTTACAAACAAAAGCGATACTATTTCAGTTTTCAAAATCTTTGCCAAAAAGGTCCAAAACGAAAAAGGCTACATAATTACTCGAATCAGAAGTGATCATGGAGGCGAATTCGAAAATTCTGATTTTGAAAAGTTTTACGAAATAAATGGTTTTGGTCATAAATTTTTTTGTCCTAGAACTCCTCAACAAAATGGTGTTATGGAGCGGAAGAATAGGACTCTTGCCGATATGGCTAGAGTCATGTTGAATAAATTTTTACTTCTGAAATATTTTTGGGCAAAAGCTGTCAGTACAGCTTGCCATGTTTTAAATAGGGTGCTTATTCGACCTATCTCGAAGAAAACACCCTATAAACTTTGGTTTGGTAGGACTCCTAATGTTTCTTATTTTAGAGTGTTCGGTTGTCGTTGTTTTATCATAAATACCAAAGACAACTTAGGCAAGTTTGCTGCCAGAGCTGACGATGGTATTTTTCTTGGCTATGCTGCCAAGAGTAAAGGATATAGAGTGTCCAACAAACGCTCAATAATTGTAGAAGGATCTACAAATGTGTCTTTTGATGAAGAAAATAGTACATCGGCTATTCCCGACGATGATGTTGAACCATCAACTTCCACACCGATGAATACCACCCTTGAAACCAATTCTCTGGAGGGCTTACCAAAGAAGTTCGAGTTCAAGCCGTCACATCCAAAAAACTTGGTAATAGGTGAGGTATCACGCGGAGTATGTACTCGATCATCTTTAAGAGATTCTATTGCTAGCACTGCTTTATTTTGCAAATTGAGCCTAAAAATGTTTTAGAAACTTTTAATGATGAATTTTGTATTTTTGCTATGCAAGAAGAACTCAACCAATTCAAAAGAAGCCGGGTCTGGGAACTTGCTCCTAAATTGGCTAACAATTTAATTATTGGTACTAAATGGGTTTTTCGTAACAAAGTAAATGAAGATGGTTCAGTAACTCACAACAAAGCGCGTCTAGTAGCTCAAGGATACAACTAAGAGGAAGGTATCGACTACGATGAGGCGTATGCTCCAGTTGCAAGACTTGAATCCATTCGGATGCTTTGTGCCTTTGTAAATTTTTAAAATTTTAAACACTTTCAAATGGATGTGAAAAGTTCTTTTCTGAATAGTTTTATTAAAGAGGAAGTCTTTGTAAAACAACCTCCTGGTTTTGAAAGTCACAAATTTCTCGACCACGTTTTCAAGCTCAAGAAAGCGCTCTATGGCCTCAAGCAAGCCCCCAGAGCTTGGTATGAATGCCTAAGCATTTCTTACTAGATAAAGGTTTTTCAAAAGGAAAAATTGACACTACACTTTTTATCAAAACTTTTCAAGACACCATTCTTTTAGTTCAAATTTATGTTGATGATATGATATTTGGGTATACTAATAAAAATCTATGCCAGGAATTTGCTAAGTGTATGCAGAACGAATTTGAGATGAGCATGATGGGGGAGCTCAATTACTTCCTCAGACTGCAAGTCAAACAAACTTCACAAGGAACATGCATCAGCCAGTCAAAATACACAAAGGATATGCTAAAGAAGTTTGATCTTGACAACGTCATACCAATCAGCACTCCCATGGCTACTATAACAAAGCTGGAACCTGATGAAAGCGGCAAACCTGTTGACCAACGTAAGTATTGAGGTATGATTTGTAGTCTACTTTACCTAACTGCTAGTCGTCCCGATATTATATTTAGTGTTTGTCTGTGTGCTCGATATCAAGCTAGTCCTAAGGAATCACGCATGTATGCCGTTAAGCATATCTTTAGATACCTTATTGGTTATTCGGATGTTGATTTTGTAGGATGCAAAGTCGACCGTAAGAGTACGAGCGGCACGTGTCATTTATTAGGCAAGGCTCTAGTCTCATGGTTTAGCAAGAAGCAGAATTCTGTCGTACTATCCACAACAGAAGAATACATCGCAGCAGGTCGTTGTTGTGCACAAATTTTGTGGATGAAGCAAACCTTGTAGACAATAACCTATCTTTCATGCACATTTCTATTTTCTGCGATAACACTAGTGCTATTAATCTGACTAAGAACCCAGTATGTCACTCACGCATGAAACACATTGAGATTCGTCACCATTTTCTGCGTGATCATCAACAATACGGCACCATTAACTTAGAATTTATCGACACAGATCATCAGCTAGCAGATTTTTTCACCAAACCACTAGTCGAAGAGTGATTCAACTTTCTTTGTCGTGAATTAAGAATTTTGGATGAAACTGTTATTAATTAAATTGGCCTACATAAATAACGATTATGACATATATCCTTATAGTACCTTTGCTATGGGTACAAGCCGAAAGGGTCCTTCTGACAACAAGGTGTAAAAGCCTAAGCGATACGGTGCACTAGTCTTCGGACTACCGCTAGCTGGAATCCGGCCCCTACAACTATCCTATGGAAATTTCATCTAATGATCGTTGTCATAAATCCTTGTTTATTATATGGTTTAATTTCATTTTTAACTTAGTTAATTCAAAATTTTCTAAATTCAATTCCATTTATTCCATTTATGCTTTCTTTCACAATCACACTTTTGATTTTCATCAAACATTTGCAAATATTCAATCTTTACCCCTCCATTTATTTTTCTCCAACACTTGGCCATGTTTTAAACTATTTTGAGTTTTGGACCCAGCACCAAGAACTCGGGCCGAACTCTGCAGTTCGGGCCGAGTTCGGTCTTCTGTTTCCAGAACCCAAGTTTGCTCTCAGTCTTCCATTTATTTTGATCCAATGGTCGATATTTCACCCGACGAAACCCACCCTACATTCTTATTTCTGGATTTTCTTCTCTTTCTTCTTCATTGCCTCCTCTAAACCCTCTCCAAGTTCATCCTCTCCAAACCCTAACCCTAGAATTCTTATTTTGGTGAGTTTTTCGTCCCCAAACTCAAGGAGCATAGCATTTAAGGATCATTCTCTTCCATATTCTACTACTCTTTTGAGGTATGCTCTCTTATTTTCTCCTTCTCAAATTTCAAATTCTTCTCATTATCAATGGCACCTAGATTGTTCAATAGGGGAAAGAGGGCTAGAATCGAGGGTGCTTCCTCATCTAACCTTCCTCCTCAAGATGTTCACCCCATTCATCCACTTTTTAATCCTTCACTACCTCATGACCCCCACACATTCAATGAACAAATTTTTGTTTCATTGGAGGCTTCGAATGAATGGTTCAATGGCTTTTGTTCAAGGAGTATGTATGCGGGTCATTCCATCAATTTCACAATTTTTTTTAGATATGACTCATTGTTCCATGACCTTTGTCTAGATGAGTTAGTATCTACATCATCTCTTATATATTTGAATGCTATCCAAATGTTTTACTGTAATGTCACCTTTGACGACACACGAATCTATTCTCGTGTCGCCGGAATTGACATCACTTTTGATGATTTTGAACTTGCAAAATTTTTCGAAATCCCGGAACCCAATTCCTAGAAAAAACTTGTCGATGCACTTAAGTTTCAATTTCCCGATGGATCGTCCCTTGAGAGTTTCAAGGATGATTTGTGTACTCCCAACACTCGTCCACATAAGTTACTTGCTAAATTTCTTAACCCATATTTCTATGAACTTCATCGTATCGTTTTCTCCACGATCTTGTCCAAAGCGGGATCGACTGATGAAGTTTCTTATTTTGAGATCTCTGTACTCTATCATCTTCACTTCCATGTCCCGTTTAACCTTCCGTGAACTATGATGGACTGGATGATTAGTGCACGAAAGAGACCTCGATTATTGGTCTATGCCCTATATTTACCAATGGTCTTTCGTGCATTCAACGTTCCTCTTGATGAGTGCTAGTTCCTTCCATCCCCTGCTTAAATGTCTAAGGCAAGGCAACTTCTAGCAGCTGTTGAGTCTCCTGCTGAGTTCGAGCATTCCAGGTTTGATGCTCAGGCTGATCCACCTGTTCTTGGGCAACCTGCGCCCGAGCCACCTGCTACTCTCGAATCTATTCAGACCATGTTGCACGATCGCTTTATATTGGAAGACAACAGCTGGACCCAGCTAGATTATCGTACCACTTTGTAGATGATGCCATCAGTAAATCATTACATGACATCCGGTACACCATGTCTCGACATTCTACTATGCCCCTTCCTACGGAGCGGGATCCATCTCGCACCGGTTATCGTATCGACGACCCTTAGGTTATGCGATATCTGGATCCGGATGCAAATTTTGTGGATCCTTGTCGTTCTGATACTGATCCATCTGACACCGCTGGACCATCTCGTGCTCCATGATGGATGTGGTTCCATACCTGCTGATGCTACTGCTGATGATCTTCTTTAGTGTTATGCTTTATGGACTTACGCTTATATAGTTTCATTTTATTGTATGAGTACATTTTTAGTTTATGTGGATCTTAAGATTTTATCTGTAGTTATTATATTATTATTATTGTGTGCTTGCCAGTTACTCCTTTATACAGTCTTCTGCATGTCTGTATTGTGTTCATTTTGATAAATGCCAAAAAGGGGGAGATCTATTTGATGTTTATATCCCTATCATTTTGTGTGATAAATGTGTTTTGGAGAAGATAATATATATCAGGATAAGGCACATTGGTTTACGGGAAAGCTACGTTTATGGTGGAGCTATGATTACGTGGGAGCTACTTTATTCTATGCTTGTCTACCCCTTTCAACTTGTGTCAAGGTATGAACATTGAATATACAAATATCATTTTTGTCAATTGTCAATATAGGGGAGATTGTTGACCCAAACTAGATCACAATCAACCAAATATTAACAAATTGACAATATGATACTTGTCATAATTCAATATGACACATCAAGACAGAACTCAGTACAAGGCGGATGTCGTCTTTCTTCTGCAGCGTACTCATTTTCAGAGTCTATACTATTTTACATTTATTGACTCTAGTAAAATGTAAACTGAGTAGCACTGGGTGTTCTTGGCTTAAACCTTATTCCCAAACAAACCCAAAGCTCTACCAAAAGCCAAACTTAGCCCATAAAGCCCATCTGGATATTCTGTCCTATGGAGACAGAGTTCGGGCCGAACACTGCCCCACACAGAGTTTGGGCCGAATTCTCCCACCTGATTTTCAGGACACTAATTTTTAGGGTTACTGTATGCTAGTTGTCCAACGGACAAAAATTTGAATTCATGACATAGAATTCTGGCCGAATTCTGTCTATCCTAACAAGTATAAATAGGCCTTGAATTCTCTCATTCCAAATCATCCAATTATCTTTTCTTCTCTTCTCTATAAGCCTCATACAAGCCTTAACCTTCTCATCTACTAGCCACAAGCTTCCTAAGCCTAAAAGTGCTCAGTGCTATTCAGTTAGAAGTTTGTGCAAGAGTCAAGAAAGTCGCTTGGAAAATTCCAAGCTTCGCCACAACGATCTTTGTAAGAAGTTGACGTGCACTTTTGAAGAAAAGGCACGGGGTGTAACTACTATTTCACAAATAGTGAATTTAATCCTGAGCTAGAGTTCTCAGGCCTGGAATAGTCCTCCACGAGGAAACCAGATTAAAACGACTGTGTTTGCGTATGCTCTCTTAATCTTTTCATTTCTGCATTTACTACTTTGATTATTTACTGTTGGTGAAAAGAGTTAATTTTATTTGATTATTACTGTTATAAACTCTATTCATCCCCCTTTAGAGTTGCCTATCTGTTCTTCAGTTTGACCCACAGTTGACTTTTGGTTAACTTTGGTCAAACACTAGTCAATTCTAGGTCAAATGTTGACTTACAGTTAACTTTCAGTCAAAATAGTCAACCGTGGTCATATTGAGTCAAATCAATTCAAACCTACTTAGATACCCTAATCTAGGTATTCTCATACCCAAGATTACTCTATACATGTATATTCACACACACACACACACACACACACACACACACACACACACACACACACGCACACACACATATTGGATATACCCCATATATTTGGTAATACACTATCTCTATTCTATAGTGGTGAAACTCTCACTTATCCTAGGCTAAAGCTAAACATGTACCATAGCCTAGGCTAAAGCTAAACCTGTACCTTAGCTAATGTAGGCAACATCCTATACACTAGCCATTAGGTGAAATATATACTAACTTCCAAATCCCCATTCAAGATACTAACCTTAAACCAACATCCTAACTAACCTATCACATGATTCTAACAGCCCAGAATTAACTTCTAACCAAGCCCTTCATTTAACTGAGCTAACACTCTAAGATCTCCTATCTAAGGTATTTCTAATAATCTAATACACTAACATACTAGGAATGGCCAAGACACCAACAATTGATACTTATACTCCCCCTCAGGATACTTAGAAATCCTAACTTTTATAAAAAAAACTAACATCTAAAAATCACAAAATCCTAATACACTAACTATCCAAATCCTCTAGCTAACATACCTATTGGCCCAAACCATCTGTTCCATTGCATATGCTCTACAATGAGCTGCTGCTACATGCTCATGCAAGGCCAAGCTCTCTTGCTACTCATATACCCTCTCCCTCTTTAGCACTAGCCTATACTGTCCTCTACACTCTAGGATACCTCAATATTACAACTGACACTAACCTCACACTCTTCTAATCTATGATACTCTTACCAAAATTTATATATAAGCCTAAGGCCAATGGCCAAGCAAATGGCCATGTGCCAATGCCATGGCCAAAATAGTGTGACCCCTAAACTCAACCCAAAGCTACTGTTCTGCAGGGAGCAGAACCGGACCCCTCTGCTGCAGTCATAGTGGCATGCTACTGCTACTACTCCTCTCACTCTCATGTCAATACTTTCCTAAACACATACCAAGTCCTCCTTCCTATTTGATACCCTCACTATCATGATACCAGGATACTAACTCCTTCATATAGGAAATTAGGCAAGGCTAATTGAAAGAGACTTCACTCTCTCGAGCACATTCTCAACTCACACATCTGATACCTCAACTATAACCACTGACACACACTAACAAATAACTCTAGTTAACATATTAGATATTTACAGATATCACATCACCACCCCTGATCTCAAACTGACATTGACCCCTAATCAAGATAGCATGAAACTAATACCTAAATACTCACATTCTAGCCAAGATACTAACCAATCTCCTAATCTAGATACTAACACTCAACTCTCTAAGATACATTAAGTATTTTAACTTAAAATATCTGATACCAACATACAAATCTCTGATACCATCTGATACCTAGGTGAACTACTCACTAACACATACCCTCACATCACTAATTAATGTATCCTAACCACTCATCCTAACATTCACTCTCTAACCAAGTGACTCACTCATTTGACACATAATTAACAAATGGATACCAATGCTGCTAGAGCCAAGCCCTGTCCTACCCTATCAGCTACGGGCCCTGCCTGGCTCAAACCGAAACTTCCACCCTACAACAGATAGCATATTGGCCCTGCCAATAAATTTCTTGCAGTGGGGCTAAACCCTTTGCTGCCACTTCTGCCTCCAAGCAGTGGCTCTGCTGTAACAAGGACAGGGGTTCCTGTCATGTCCTACCAAGGAATAGGGAAACTCTCTACCTGTAGTGTAACTCTCCCCTTTCTGGGCACAGGGTCCAAATGCCCCTGCACTCATGTGCAATTGCAGTAGAGCCAACTGCTAAGCCTCCAACTGACACTCACATCTTCCTATATCATATATGCCTTAATGCAACACACCTACCGACATTGGCCAAATGCCAATGGTCTACAGAGCACAAGCATGAGGAAAAGGATCCCCTGCGGCTGCAAGAGCACCCTGCTCTCTTAGGGTCCTCCTACTTACTAACCTACACATGCTCATATACTAAGGCCAACACCCAAGGCACTAGCCTACTGGCCTTCACTTTCTTATGGTCGAGTGACGGCTGTAGACCCTCCCTGGCTTGAATAGGCCAAGTGGCCAATTGCCTAAACCTCAAAAAGTGCAAGGTTACTGAGTTCAGTTAAGCATTAGCCCAACTCGAGTACCTGCACATACCATCCCTGGCCATGGTCCTACTAAACTGCAGGCCAAGCCTATCCTCTATACTTGCCTAGCAAGCACAGGGCCTGCCCCAGTTCTTTTCATGCCTCCAACAAATGAACACTCTATATGCTACCTACACTAGTCTATCAAATACATACCATCTATATATGTACATACATGCAACTACATACACTCATTAATACCTAAATTTCCTTTCTTGCCACTAGGTAATTACATACAGTACAACACAAATTCAGAACCCTCTCTAGTTTCCTGTTCACCAAGATATGGCCAACACTCAAATCAAGCCAGGGATTATCCCCTGCTGCTAGCCAAGCCCAAAATTCCCCTCTCTCTATTCCCTCACAACTCAATTCTGATACTAACAGAACCCCAACTGACATATGATTCACCTCTACTGAAGAGGATACTCAAAAGACATATTGAACAATCAAACCTTACTGTCACAGGGAGCCCTCTCTCTCTCTTCAAGGCATGGCCAAACTGCCTAGCCTGACTCCTACTCGCTGTCACATACCTGCACACTTACACAAATCAGTTGTCCTTAATCTCAGCCTGCAATTTACCAATTTACCAAATCTGCCCCGGCCCCCCATGCTTCCCCACAAAGTCCCCAAAAATACTACACTAACATGTATATATATCTAATAATATATATATATATATATATATATATATATATATATATATATATTTTATATATATATATATATATATATAATATATATATATCTATATATATATATCATATATATATATATTATTTATAAAAACACTTCCATCACCATATATATATATATAATATATAATTATATATATATATATATATATATATATATATATATATATATATATATATATATATATTATATATATATATTATATATCCTATTCTCTCCAACACTTCCATCACCATATATCTATATATATATATATATATATATATATATATATATATATATATATTATATATATATCTATATATATAT